>JAYEVH010000275.1:0-575259 GCA_036346255.1 Ampelocalamus luodianensis | reverse complement strand
AAGAGGTTCCGCGCGCCGGCCGGCTTCGAAAGATCGTCAGAGGTCGCTCACGTGTATAAATGGGATCAATAGATGCGGGTGGTAGTCTGCGTACATACATATTATTACGGTGGCAAATTAAGCATACATGGAAGGCGACGGCGGCGAGAACACAAGGGTGCCGTGCCTTGCCACGGTGCGCTACGCGTTGGCCGCCGTGGTGGGCGCGGCCGCCTTCTCGGTGGTCGTCATGGTGATCACAGTGGTGCGCCGCTCTGAGGAGATCCACCTCTCCATCGACCGCGGCTATGTCACCGCGCAAGGGCTGCAGCGACGACACTACTTCCAGCCAGCTGAGCAACGTTACTCTTCGTGTCGTCTTTACCGCCAGCAACCCCAGCGGGCGCGGCGACGTCACCTGCAGCAGCATCACCGTCGGCCTTCTCGACATCATGTCGCAGTCGTCGTCCTCCACTCCGGACATGGAGACCATCGTCAGATTTTCCGTTGATACCTTCGACTTGCCCGAGGAGTCGACGCACATACAGCCGAGAACGGTGCCGATCGAGGACGCGGATCAGCGGCGCTATCTATATATTGGGACGCTACAACAGTGTGATGCTCTTCCGGCTCGCGGTGATGGTGAACATGCAGGCTTCGTCCCATAACAAAAAACATGGTCCAAGCTATACTTTCTATTGCTCGCCCATCATCGTCGGCTCCGGCTACAGCGATCTGGACAGCACCAGCGATGTACCATGCAACAAGATGGCTAATCAAGATAACCCCCACCTCCACCGTTTTCCGGCGAGCCAGCGCCAGCGCCGACGAGCTAGCCTGCTAGCTAGCAGCTAGCTGCATGCACGCGCGAATGATGTCGACCAGTATCTACTCTTTCTTAATTTCAACTTGTGTGATTTATTTTCTCTTAGTTCCCCCCAACCCCCCAAAAAAAAAACGAAAAAAGAAGAGAAAAAGAAAGAAAGAAAGAAAGAAAGAAAGAAAAGATGCATATCTGGCCAAGGTTGCAGAGTCATGTAATTTGCACGGAATTCGCGGCACATTCTTTCATCGGTGATCGGTGCTTGCTTTGATGGCTTTGTCGAGTTGTGTAATTTGGTAAATACATAGGTGCTGATGGACTAAAATGTAAAAAGAAAATCGTACAATATAGAAAAAATGGGGACTGGATTGGGAGCGACGGCCCCAAAATTTCCCATTTAATCCTCTCCGATCCCCAAAATCTAGAACCGAAATTCTTCCAACTTCAACATGGTATCAGAACGGGTTCGTTGGAGTGCGAGGTTCTTTAGCCTTTATGCCGCTGCAGCTTGCACGGCTGAATCAACGCCCGATTTGGAGCTATTGAGGCGGCGGTATTAATTTCCACTGCGAACTGTTCTGACTGAAGCTTGTTGTTGTGCTTTGGATTGGGTCACTGCTATTCTTACGTGTAGGGGTGTCAGACTACCGTACTTGATATAATACAAATATGGTTTAGATTTTTTCCCATCTGAATAACAATTTATCTCATATTTGTATTCGTATTCGCATAAAAAATATAGATACAAATATTTTATAGACTTTTTTGTCATCCGAAATGTTGTTTTATCCGTCCTATTCGTATTTGTATTCGATAAAATAATATATATATATATATATATATATATATATATATATATATATTATTGCAGATAGTTAATTAATTAGCTGGATGTGTATTTTTAGTTTAATATAAATTTATATTTTTAGATGAAATAGATAAATTAGAATGATTAAGTGTGCTATATACGAGGATAAAGTACCATAAATATCTTGCCATTACGTAAGTTATGAGAATATCTGAATCCGACCGAATAGAATAGATATTCGATTCGTATTCATATTCGTTACAACATTTGATTCGTATTTGACAATATTCGAATTCGTATTAATTTAAAAATACAAATACGAAATACGGTTATACTACTGTTGAATTTGTAGTCGGTCGATTGACACCTTGCATGGAACACATGGTGACACACATTCATCGAGGCGGTGGGCCCACATTGGCGGTGGCATGGCCTTGAGGCCCCAAAGCGCGCAGTGAGGGGCAGAGAGATGGAGAGAGAGTGCTTTAGTAGTGGAATACGGCTTCAACAATGGAAAGTGTAATTCTGATTTTTAAGCAAATAAGTGGATTCTAGCACTACGTTGAAATTCTCGCAAAAAAATCTGACCCTTAAATCGGTGACCCTAATTTTAAATACTTAGATTCAATAGTTGGTTTAGAGGTATATTACTTTGAAAAAAATGAAATAGGTACCACTATGTATGGTTGAAAGTGTAAATTTGCTCGATGGACCCACCTCTCAATCTCTCTTTCACACGTAAGGAGATATATCTCAAAATAAAATGTGCTAATTAAATATGAAATCAAATGTCCCAAATTCAAATTTAGATGGCAAAATCTAGATTTTAAAATTTGGAATAGTGCAAAGTTATACTACACTACACCAAACCATGTAATTGCGCGGGCCAATCGACTAGTTTTTTAAGAAGCCAAACAAGTTGGAAAGTGCAAATAAGTTCAAAAAATTATATTTTGATCTTGATGACATTTTGAATTAAAAAATTTACCCTCTTTCTTTAAAAAGATTTGAAATTCATGTTTGCACTTTGCTTCTAAATTTTTGAAATTAGGGAAGTAATTTACAGTTCCTGAAAAATTTGAGAAAAATCATGACGTTATCCAAGGTAGTGACGTTGCGTGTGTGGCGTCGCAGCTATTTAGGTGGTCCAAAATGAAGCGCACGCCATGCGTGCACATGCACTAGCTAGCGTACGTGTTGGCCCTTAATTAAGGTAAAAAAAATAAATAAAAGAGCACGATCAAAGACGGTTTTAATTGGGACCCTGATCTCCTTTGTTAAAGAGAAGAGTATAAAAAGACCAAATTAAGTAAACATGTAACACCCCGATTTTTAGAATCGGGATGTTAGTATTTAAGTTGGCGATCTAATAAATTTTTGACTCTGTTTTAAAATTTTTCTATGTTTAAGTAAAAAGATTGCTTTTAAAGTCAAATCAAATTAATTAAAAGGTTGCATTCTAAGTTAAATGGAGTTATTTAAAAGTTGCATAAAAATAATAATAATAATGACCAACAATATTAAATCGAATTGTTTGAGAGACCACATTTAAATTAAATTATTTTTATTTCTTGTTTTCACATACTTTTCAAAAATGATGTCAACTTGCATACGTTAGTATCGTCGCTATATTTTCCGGTTCAACCGATCGCAGACGAGACACCTGTGTGTCCTTTCTTTTCCCCAACTTCTCTCCTCGCGATCGCAACCGAAAACCAAAAATCGTACAACGCATGTTATACCGTTGCGATCGTTGTATCAAGAGCATTTCGTTTTAGCGACTAGTTCGCGCATGCGAGATCGTTTGAGCGAGTTGGAGGAAAAGAGGAAGTAATGCACAGCTCTTTGTTCCATTGTCTAGCTCCCTGTCTTTTGCTTTCCCCAAAACACAGCAGCTCCCTAATTTCTTTTGCCCCAGCCGAATCTCCCACTGCCATCCCCATTTCTCTAATCCCCAAACAAAGCAACTCATTGCCACTCATGGAGTCATGATCCCAGCCGAAACACCATCTCCTCACTATTTTTTTCCCTCCTTCTATCACTCACAGCCACTCATTCTCTGAAGCACACAGCCACACCTCCCCATTTCCTTCTTCACAGCCGAGAGACCCCCTAACCCACTGCCCATTTCTTTAATGCCCAGCCAACATAGCACTACAGCCACCATGCTCATTTTGCCCAGCCGAATGATCCACTCCTTGCCTCCTTCCCCTTTTCTATCCCCTACTATATCAATTCTTTTCTCCCCACCCAAACTGAACAAAGACCCCACTGCTCACTGCCATCCATATCTCCACGGCATCTTCTCACCCTCCAACAGCACACTGCTCATTCTCCCACAATAGAGCCCTTTTTATTTCTTGCTCCAACACATGCTCATCTCCACACCTTCTCTCCTCTAAATCCCAACCAAAAACTGAGAATCAAGCCTTGCATGTCATACCTTTGTCTTCCTCATCACAAAAGCTCTCCATTCATGCAGTTAGATTTTGCATGCGAGTTCATTTGAGTGTTTGCAAGAAGAAGAGGAGAAGAAGCAGTGATTTAGCTGGAGGAGCAGCACGAGCTTGCAGCAGCTCGGTGGTGCATCCTGTGGCGTGTGCAGAGAGCGGAGGCCAAGGCGCCATGGACGGCGTGGCCAAGGCACTGTTGCCGACTTGCTGGCCAACAATCCCGGGTGTAGCAGTGGGAGCCCCGGCAGCGGCACATGGTGGCCACCGGCTCGTGCTGCAGCAGTGGGCAGTAGTGCGGAGCTGAGGCAAAGCAGCCGGCGGCATGCATGCAGACATGCAGCGGCAGAGAGGGAGGCAAAGAAGAGCTGGGCGGTGGAGGCAGCAGTGCGACAGCGGTGCAGCGCTAGCAGCCGGTGGCGCAGCGACTCCATGCGTGCATGCATGCATGCATGCAGGGGCGCTACATTGGCTGCCGGCCGGCGGAGCGGCAGCGCGTAGCCCAGCAGCGACAAGGTGAGGCAGAGGCAAAGCGGCCGAGACGGTGGAGGCTCGCTGCAGCCCGGCGATGCGAGGCCGAGGTGCTACGCTGCAGCGGCATCGGCAACGGCTCACCGGTGGCCGGTCAACGGCAAGCAGAGGTGGAGGAGTCGGTGGAGCTGCGGCAGCCTTGCTGGGGCGCTGCAGCGGCAAGGTAGCAGCGGCACGGAGGAGCCGGCCAGGGCGTGGTGTCGGGGTCATGGCCCAGTGGCACGGCATCGAGGCAGAGGTGGCCGAGGCGTGGTCGAGGAGGTGTAGCACCGAGGCTTGGTCCGGCTGCGGTCTGTGCAAGTCGAAGACTTGAGGAGGCATCGACACGGTGCGGTGGCTTGGCACCGAGGAGGCAAGGCTAGCGAGCAAGGCGGCGTCCCTAGTGATGCGGTGTTGCAGCCCAGCGCGAGGATGAGGAAGACCGTGGCGGCGTATGCTGCGGCGCAGCAGCCCGAGCGAGGCAAGGCGGCATGGTGTGCCGCGCTTGAGCGCGGCTTAGGCAAGGCAACTCCGTGGGCGTGGCCAATAGTGATGGCGACGATGCGGAGCAGGACGTGGACGTGAACATGGACGAGCTTGACGACGACTACGGCGGACGCGGACGCCGACGAGAGGCCGAGCGGACGCGGGATCGGTGATGACTACGGTGGACGGGGAGCCGAGGAGACGACGCTCAGTGACGTTTTGCATGCCTAGCGTTGCGGTAAAATCTTTAGCGTTATTTTTATCACCACGCTTTGATATTAGTCATGCATGTTGCATATTAGTCATGAGCATGACATCTATTTATGCATATTTAATTATAAAAATAATTTGGTAACTTAAGACCGGCGTAACTCCCCGGTTAAGTCTTGTTTGTGCGTAGGCTTGGTCATGTGATGTTTTCGGTAGATATGAATACTTATAGTATCATAGCGGAAAATGTATATTGTAGATTGGTGGATGATAGAATAAATGTATTATTGGAGTTAGTGGTAATCTTAGAATGATTTTATTTTGAGGTTGCATGGAAGTTAGTGGTAATCTTTGGATAACACATTAATTGGAGATTTCCCCTCACATTGGATTAGTAATTTTTGGAGATAGAACGCATAAGGGGTTTATAAATTATTACCTGGTGGATAGCTCTTGTGATGTTATTCAATGAAAAATAGAGATTGAATTGGGTGAGTTAATTAATCATCAGCAAAATGATCGGAAGTTTTTAGTAATAGCTTTGTGAGTCATTTATGCAAAAATTGGGAGAAGGTAGCAATAGATTATTTAAGTGCGGATAAATGATTGGATTGCTATGTAATTAGTAGATAAGTCTTATGTGTTGAGTCAATGGAACCGTGCCCTCAATTGGATTAGTAGATAAATGATTGATTAGTTGATCATAGAGGCATGTATGTGATTGGATTGGTAGATGTCGTACATGGCTATTTCGGTGATGTAGATATGAGTTGATCGATTAGTGAGCTATTAAATATCGGATGTGCAATTATTGTAAAGCTCTTTAAGTGTCGGTTAGTCAATTAAACCTCGATCGGTGGAAATTTTGGTGTATGCGAATGTGATTTGCCGAGGCGAGACTAGTAGAGCTAGATAGTTCATATTAGCTTATACAGTATATCGGAGAATGATTGATAGATTTTGTCTCGGTCATATGCTTATCACTTGGTGGATTTCGTACAACCACCGGATGGATTGTGTAGATGGAAGTTTAGGAGTTCGGGAATTATTTGTTGGATTGACTACTTTGATTATGCCTTAGTGGAGGTTAGTATGTGATCTTGATCAAGATATGAGAATATGACCGGAGAGTATTGTGCATGTGATTGGATTCAACACCGGAGAATCGGTTAAGTAAATGATAGTGAGAAGATTAGATTTGTTGGTAGATGTTTTCCTTTAGGAATTTATTGGAAAAGAAAATAAAGTATGTAGGCCCACTTGTCATGGCAGAGGCTAGGTTAATTTGTGTGTAAAAAGTATTAAATGCATTAGAAAAATTCAGAAAAGAATTATTTTACACTACAAATTGAATTAACTTAAAAAATTCATAGAAAATTCATTTGAACTCCAAATGGGGTGATTTAATTTTTATTGATCATAACTTTTTTATCATCTCTCATGCCATGTAAAGCTTATCCCCACCTCTGTCACAGCCCCAACTATTAAAATGGATTATAAAGAATCTCACTAACATGCATTATCAAATTCAAATCATTTCATAATATATTGTACTTGAAAAATCTCATTTCATATAAACATACACTTCAAATTTTGGTTTTCTTTTAGCATCTGTAATAAAAAGTTGTGATCATCATCTGTAATCAATTTATTTAAATACTACATTAATTCTCATGAATAAATATAATTTTTCCAAAATTTTTGGGACTAGTTTGAACCTAATTAAAATTCAAACAACATTCATAGACATACAACATGTTTGAATTTAAATGTCACAAATTTTAATATGAACAATGGGGTTTCATAATTTTAATGGGAACTATATACTCCCAGGAACCCCCACAAATTATTTCATGATTTTTGGAATTATACTTCTATTTCTAAGCCTCACCAAAGTAGGGCATTCAAATTTAAACTCACCAAACTCAAACCTAAACCCTAGCTACTATTCCTCCGATCAACCCAATGCGACTCGGTTGAGCTCGATCAACTAAACGCACCTCTTGCGAGCCGCCGGATGAAAGATCAACGGCTCAGAATTCGTACCGCTTCACCACCGAACCACTTAACTCTTTTAAACCTCGGCCTGGATCTAGATCTAGCGGTCCACGGTGGGCCACGTTTCCAACTCGCGCGAACGAGGAGACATCGACCGTGGGGCGTGTTGTCGACTGCCGTCTACCTCAGCGGCGCCAGGGCATCTAACGCCACGCGGCCGAGCGACACCGACGCGTGCACCGAACGGCTCCGGTTGACGCCGTGAATCCACCGCCGCTGCGGCCAATCCCGAGCTCCTCACTTGACGCCTCTCGTTGCCGTCATCGCCGAGCATAAGACACCTCGTAACCCTAGTTCTCCTTCACTCTTCCTCTCGGTGGCGAGGAAGGGAAGCTCTCCGTGCTCCTCGCGTGTAAGCTTCCTCCGCTTGGTTCCGATCGTCTCTATGATCAATGCCTTTTCTATTTTGGCTAACCTCACTGCATTTTTGCTTGTAGCCTCGGTTTCCCTTCGTGCTCTAGCTCACCTCCGGAGCACACTCTGAAGGTCACCTTCGTGCCTTGTTCGTCTTCGAGAGGTATTATCCTCAACCGAGCGTGTCATATCGCATGCCTTGGGTTTCTGATCTTTTCCCCTAACTTTATTTTAACAATGCACGACAGGTGTGCGTGTATTCGAAGATTGGATCTGTTCGGCTTAAGTAGAACCTTTCATCTCCCACCTCATTCCGGTAAGCTCCTCTTCGATTCCTTGCTCCTAGAGTATCCTCTGTGGATCTTTGAGCTATACCTAGCTCTCATTTACCTCCTTTTTGGCTTCAGGCATCCTCTCCACGTGAAGCCCCTTTTGCCGCACTTGTCTTCTCCGCGCCACATCGCCCAGTCAACCTCCGACTTCCCCAAGCTTCTCACGGCCGGTGACCTCCTAAACCTTTAGGTAGCATAAGCAACCGCTAGGTTGTACCGAGAAGCTTCGCTTTAGCCGCATGCACATTTGCCGTATAACCCGCCATTGCCGCCGTCGGCTAGCCGCCGCTTCAGCCACCTTGATCGCTGCTACCACCACCGTGGACGCGCATTAGCATAAGGCTTCCGTCTTTGCCCTTGGCCGGCACACCGGAAGGACCACGACCGGCGATCCACCGTGGCGCACCGAGCGCGCCGTTGTCGATAACATCGTAGCATATCACTTAAGTTTAAACCGAGGTTTAGCGGTTAAGTGTTGGCGATTTAGTAGTTGCGCTTTTCTTAAGGGCATACGACCTTGATAGTTCGATCCGGTTTTGCGCCTTGTGAATCAGAAAAACGTGGAATACGTTTTCCCCTGTGTTCGGCCAAGCTGACCTTGGGTGTGGACTGGGTCAAGACTTTGACCTGGGCCCGCAAGTCAGTGGTCGTAGCTAGCGCGGCGCTCGGTAAGAAAAGTATTAGCCGATTAAGAAATTCTGAAAATGAATTATTGATACACTGAAAAATATGAATAACTTCTAAAATACATAACTAATTGATTTTAACTCCAAATCACATGAAACCACTTCTGGAAATTTTCATTTTTAGTAAACTTGATATTAAAATTAGTTTCAAACATGTCTCTGTAGCAGAGAGCTTTATTTGGAGATTAATCCGTTAAAACCATTATTGTTGCAATAGGAAAAGGACTGATAACTTCAAAAATGCATAAGTAATTATTGGAAACTCCAAAAACAGTGAGACCACTTTTGATAATTTTCATTTTCAGTGAACTTAATTCTAAAAATGGTCTCCATATTACTTCTGTCACAGAAACTATATTTGGAAGAATATAATCTTTAACTCTATTATTGTTATACTATAAAAGGCTGATAACTTTGAAAATACATAACTAAATCATAAAAACTCCAAATAGGACAAACTCAACTGTTTTGAACTTGTCTTAATATTACCTATTTACCTATGTAATCCTTTACCCCACCACTATTCTACAAATTTTGGCCAAATAATTAAATTACATAACTTAGGGTTAATGAAACCTGAAATTCAAAATAGCATAACTTCCAATTCATAACTCCAAATGGAATAATTCTTTTACCTAAATCCATCTAAAATCATGACCTAACTACTGTAGAAAAATCATGCATTTTTGAGCATTTTGGTTTTTGAGTTGTTTTCTCGGTATTTATTTGATATTATAATTATATAGATCCCGAGCATATTGATATCGACACTTACGCTACTGAGAGTGAGCAGCTACTGTACCAGCAAGGCAAGCATCATTTGAACTTTCTTTTGCATCATATTTGATCCCAATTTTGGTTAAGTTAGTGCAATGATAATTGCTTGTATGCTATTTTGATTATGTAAATATTCTTGTGATGTGTAGTTTAGTTATGTCCTATGCTTGAGGTTAATCTTGAATTATGCCAGTACCTACATGCTTAAGATAGGATGTGATGATTATTGAATATGGGTTGCTTAGTCATGCAAGTCTAGATACGGTAGTTTGATTGCCGGGGCTAACCCGACAATTATGGGAAACACATACTTACCTCTTTATACTTTAATTCAGATCTTCGTATTTGTGTTATGAGCTAAAATTTGTCATTTTAAAATGAGATCTGGTCCGGACAAGTGTTGGTTAGTGATGGTGTCTTTGTGCACGAGCATTGGGCAAGTGGAAGGACTTGTCTGGACAATTGAGGACCGAACTTTGGTAACGTCGTTAATTCAAGTACACTCGTCGCCACACGGGTTGGGAGCTGTATGGTTAAGTAGGGGAGGGTTTTATTGTGTTAAGTCCCATGGTGGTGTAAGGGCATAGCGACCGTGAAATCCTATGTCCCTTAGGAGCCGATGTAATCCTTTATAGGGTGCAAGGAGCACCAATTCTATTTGTTTTGATTGCATCAGTATGTCCAATATAACTTGTGAGCCCCTAGCAAGTGCTATCGATGCTTGTACTAGGCAAGGAACCATCTCACAAGGGAGACTTAGCTCAATAGGGCCTTCTTGCTGAAAATGATCAGATCTTGATTTACTTACCGGCATACCATAGGAAGTATGCTATATTCGAGGTATCCGAGGCTTACGGGCTAATCAAGTCGTGTGGGTAAGTAGTACACCCTGCAGGTATCAATCTATTCGAATAGCCGTGTCCACGGTTATGGACAACCGCTTGAGTTCGGGAGTTACTATTGTTAGACTTTTAATTAAAATTGTGGTTGAACTTGGTATTCGTCATGAACGGGATGTTCATGTGTTTAATACATCAAAGTGGGCTGCCACTTTGGTCTTTGCATGATTCAATTGTTTATTACTGAAATGCTTTACTATATGCTTTACTTCTACTTCAAATCTGATTTTAAAATGGGCACATGAAAAACTAGTATGTGTAGGATGTTATTTGTTGCGTCTCTTTCGCAAAACTAAACCAATATGAGCCATCCTTTGAATGACCCTTATGCATAACTAATTTTATTTGTGTAAGACTTGCGAGTACACTTGTACTCAGCCAGATGTTTGCTGGCATTTGCAGGTGAGGAAGATTTTGAGTGTGACGATCTTGTTAGTGTTGACTTGGGTGACACTAACGAGTAGTGTGCTATCATTTAACACCCAGTCGGTTGCCGATGGGTGATGGGCATACCACTACTGGTCTTTTGCTTAATTTACTTGCTTCCGCTGCTACTTGATACTTTACTTTGAATTTGGCGGGTCTTACGTATGTAATAAGTCAGAGACTTTGACTATTATGCAAGATGTCTTTTAATCTCTTGTTGTATGCGTTGTATGGATGTAATCAACGTTGGATGAGGGTATGAGTATATTGGTCGTTGATCTTGGGAGCCAATATAAGTCATACTCGTTGTTAATGAATCCCCATTTAACTCACTAAGTGTAGTGCTTGAATAGAAAGAGAATCGACAATCATGTAGCGCCGCAAAGGAGCGCGCATGATCGTTGAGGCTCTAGTATTCGGCTAAGCCTCTCACTTGGATAGAGTTAAATTGGAATTCATTTACCGGAGAACCGTAATTATGTCCCTAAGACCTTGTCTAATCTCGGTCTTATGGAGATAATTACCGGGGTCCCCACAGGTAGATGAATTTTATGATCCAGCGAATCAGTTTGTGCGAGGAAGAGTAACAGGACTTCTTCCATTGCCCAGTGTTATTAATAGGATAATGAGAGCATCATTCTTTCCTAGGAGTGGAAATAATGATGAGATACATGGGTGTGCCTGGAATGTGATAAAATATATTATGGATGGCACAAGGATTGATGTTATGGATCTGATTATTAGAGAAATTGCTACCTCTAAGGGAGACAAGACCAAGAGTATTTATTTTGCTCCCTACATCATGAAGCTTATTCAGAGTACGGTAGATTTTGATCAGGCTTGTGACTTAGAGCATAAGGAGTACAGACCTAGAAATACTCCTCCTCAGGTGCCTCCTCCACCTCCTCTTCAAAGATCGTGACAGGATCATCCTCTCGTGGACCTCCAGTCGTGAGCTCCTCAGGAGCAGGATGCAGTTCTTGCAGCTATCTTGCGTCTTCAGACGAGCATGGATGCTCGGTTTGACAGCATGGATGCTAGGTTTGATCGCATGGATGCGATGCATGCAGAGACTTCAGCTAGATTGGAGACTTTGGACTTGAGGGTCAGTCATATGGATGCGAGACTCTCAGAGTATCATCAGCAGCATGTACCAGTGGTTTATCAGAGGTTTGGGAGACGTCGTCATACATCTTCAGGTGTTCAGTAGGACGATCTTCCATCCACATCAGCTGCTGCTCCTTCTTCGACAGAGGCTCCTCCTTCTTAGATTCCATCTTTTCATATGTAGGTCAATAGACCTTGTGTTGTGGGATAAGCTGTATGTTATCTTTTGTTATCTGTTATGAGCTTATTGAACCCTGTTGTGATATTTATTACTGTCAGACTCTTTGGATATGTGGTTGTTAAATGTTATGAACTATGTTTATTATCCTTGTCTGATCTGTGTTATTGAATCCTTATTGTTGTTGCATGAATATTCTTATCTTGATTATATATTGTCATGCTTCCTTGGATTCATTGTTTCAAGAAAACTCCGTCAAAATTTCATAAAATCTAATTGTGCATGTATTCCTTTCAGATCTTAAATGCACAGGTTTAGGGGGAGTTTTATCTCTGTTTGGTTCTTGGTTACAGAAACCTTTCTTTAAAAAGGGGAGAATGTTTATTTGATCTAAATAAAATGCCTTCTCTTACCAAGCTCTTGATCATGCAAAATCTTTTACTTTGCTTAAAGTTGATTTGAATTTTTTTTGGTGATTAATGCCAAAAGGGGGAGAATAATGAATCAATATCTTTCCACATTTGGTTGTGTATCAAATATCTTACATGTCTCCTTCATATGCTTAAAGAATTCATTATATGCATGATTTACATTTCAATAGCTTAATTACTCAATATATGTTGATAATATTCAAATGTGGCTATTGATAAAGGATTTGTCATCAATTACCAAAAAGGGGGAGATTGAAGAATCTAGACCCTCCATTATGTGTTAATGGTGTTTTAGTTATTAATGACAAATCTACTTATGAGACTAACACTCTTATTGTTATATCATGTTTAGTCTCAGCTTGGATATAAAAGCAAAAATCCAAACAGGTATGTATTCATTAATGACAAATATATCTGTGAGACTAACAATTCTATTGACTATCTTTTGCTTAGTCTTGTTTGGATTTAAAGATCAGAGAGATATGCATTCGACATCATGTTATTATATCTTATTGCATTCCTCGGATCCAACATATAGGTTGAACTTCACCAAAAAGGAAAACTTGTATATGTGCATATGTTTTATTTACACACTCGTGTATGCACACATTTAGGGGGAGTTCAATCTATATCTTGTGGTTTCATTAGTATTGATCCATATTCCTTTGTCCACATATATTAAGGATCTTTACCTTGAAATATATCCTTGAATATATTTAACTCGTGTAGTTAATATATTCATATGAGTATATACAACTTGTGTAGTTTGTATACACTCATTTTGGTATATATAACTTGTGTAGTTCATATATACTCATGACCTTGTTGTTTCATTAGTGTTGATCTTTGTGATCTACTTTGAAACATAACTCTTTAGTATATATATAACTTATGTAGTTTATATATACTCATACCAATTACATTCAATTACTTGCTATTGAAGTGGTTATCATCAATTACCAAAGAGGGAAAGATTGTGGTATCTTGTCCCAACCATTATGAGTTAATGGTATGATGTGGTAATCAATGATAATCATATTGTGGAACTAACGTTTCTCCTTGAGATGGATGAATAGGATATGTTCCATGTGATTGAAGTGAAGAGCTTGGAGTAAAGGAGATGATCATGAGTTGATCATCAAGATAAGAATAATCCATCATGTGTTGATGGAGGTCAAGTGAAGAGTGCATCATGAGTTGATGTATGTCAAGACTTGAAGCAAGGATATGCGTCATCAAGCTTCAAGTGGTTGCGCGAGGAAAAGGTATGACTAGCTAGGGCTAAGGATTTGTTCCTAGTCTTTTATCGGTCTCGGTGTTTGGTTGGAGACCGGATTGCTAGTATAAGTTGCCGTACTATTAAGAGGGGTCTTAATTAGTAACTTGAGTTAGTCATGTGTTGATAGCTCATTGTGTTTGCTCTAGCTCAACTTAACATGTTGCCTATATTTACGAATGCGTTTTGCAAATAGTTGTGGCTCATGGTTATTCCTTGTAGCATGTGATTTATGTTTGCGAATGCGTTTTGCAAACGGTTTAAGTCCATGTACCTTATTCCTTGTGGCGATGATTCTAAAAGTCGGCAAAATGTGTTTTTGTGACTTGTTGAGAATCTAGCTTTCATCTCTTGTGTACATGTTGCATCAATTTGGCAAATATGTTTTGCAAATTGAGTTGAAGCAAATGTACAAAGTTTGTTCTCGCCTTGGTGATCTTTGGCGGTCTGACCGCCCCTGGTAGCGGTCTGACCGGTGGTAGTGGTCTGACCGCCATGGGTTGGGCGATCGATCGATTTTCTTGTGTACGGCCAGAAGAAACGGTACTACCGAGTCTTGTAGTACCGAATTTGAAGCGGTACTACCGATCTTGATAGTACCGTATTTTGTTTGGCGGTGCGTGTTTTCCGTAAGAGTTGTTTTACGGTTTTGCTCGGTGCTCGTTGAGCGGTCCGACCGCCTCGGGCGGTCGACGGTTGAGCGATCGACCGCCATTGGTTGGCGGTCGACCGATTGTAGCCGTTGGCGCTTAGGCGATCGACCGGCCATTAGTTGGCGGTCGACGGTTTTGTCCGATTCTCCGAATCTTTCTCAACGGCTAGTTTTTGTGTGTGGGCTATAAATACCCACCTTGGCTGTGTGAGAAAGTGGTTGCTGGGTTGCTGGGGCCCCATTGAGTTTATTTGAGCTAAGAGCAAGCCTCTGATACTCTTGTGTGCATGTGTTGCACTTAGTGAGTGATTGAGAGCAAACCCTAAGTGCATGTGTTGCATTAGGTTGTGGATTGCGTATCCATAGAGCTTTGGCACTTGATTGGTTCAAGTGAAAGTTGAGTCTTGTTACTCTTGGTGTTTGCCGACACCTAGACGGCGTGGAGGCGTGGTGCGTCGGTGATCTTCTCAAGTGAAGCTTGTGAGAAGACCCGGGTAATTTGTGAGTGGCTTGGTGCTCGCCATCTCCGGAGCGGAGTAAGAGCAACCCTAGTCGATCGAGGTGATAAGTTCAAGTTGGAGTCGGTTCAAGCGGTTGAACTCACTTAGAGGTGTTGGTTCGGTTGGAACCGGTCCAAGTTGTTTGGACTTACATCGGAGGTGTTGCCTCGCGTTTTGGAGCCGATCCACAAGGTTGAACTTACCTCAACGTGGATTAGGGGAGACCGGCAAGTCTTCGATCACCACGGGAAAAATATCGCCGTAATTGTGGTTTGCATTCTTGAGCTTTATCTTATTGCAATTTACATTCATTGTATAATTGCGTATTTATTTGATTGCTATCATGTATGTGCTTGATTGATCATATCATTAGTTGATAGCCTACAAGTCTTTGCTAAATTGCTCTATTTATTATTGACTTGTATTGTTGGTGCACTTAGGCGAGCCTAGTTGTTTTAGGTTTTAATTGGGCAAAACCGATTTGATATTAGCTTCCGCATTGCTTAAAGGTTTTAGCCCAAAGAAGTTTTAAAACCGCCTATTCACCCCCCTCTAGTCGGCCTACTCGATCTTACATACCCGGCGTTGCTGCGTGACATGATGTGGAGGGCGAACTTCACATATCAGCCCACTTATTCCATCTACCACCGTGATCGAGGACCAGGAATGGAGGAATTTATGGCAGTGATAGATATCGTTGCTAGACAAGTCACGGGAGCATGCCTTACCGCTTCGGTAGCGTGGTACTTCGAGGCCATGGCGTTACAAGAAGTGGCTTTGGTGGCCATGAGTCGCCTTCGCTCGACGACTGCACTAGCCCACCCCATATGATCACTTTCCGATGCGGCGCGCGCTAGGGGCGTGAACTCGTTTGCTAGGATCTAGTTTGGGGAGGACCCCCAAGTCAGGCAGTTGGCGAGATTGGTTCACGTAATGGACCAAATGCATCGCTGCATAGTGCATGAGTTATGGGAGATGCGTCGTCGTCTCATTATAGCTCAGGAGCATTTGCAGCTTATGCATGACATGAGGCTCATTCGTCCGGATGTGCTGTATGGCGCTAATGAGGTTTCACCGTACATTTCTGCGCGGCCGGACTATCGTCTTCCCGAAGTAGGAGGCCATATCGCCGGCGTAGATCCCCTTACGCCTCACCAACCCGAGAGACCCGGGCGACACAGATCCCTAGATACCACCTTTCGATGACTTTCCAGTGAACTTTGGCCGGAATAATATCTAGGCGGTTAGGCGTAGAGCTTTATGTTTGAGCTTGTATCCTTAGATTTATGTAATAGGGTAGTGGATGTCGAATCATTATGTTTTATTTGCAAACACTACTATTTGATTTGTAATCTTAAACTGCGGGTGCTTATGTACTGAGTTGTATCGATTTGGTTTTATGTCGCTAATGTTTGGTGTTCCATTTGAGGTTATAGTTTTCATGCTCTTTGATATCGATTGTGCATGTATGACCAAGTGATGGCTTTTAATCTTGATTACTAACCATCCTTGTCTAATACAGGATGACAGGACCGACTACACAATCAGGAGCCTGCGCGGTGAGCTCCCCATCTAGGGCACCACGTCTAGCACCCCGAGCGATTTCTACGATCGAGATGGGTCATCCCAACGGCCGTCGAGCATGGCGAGCCCTCTCGGCCGCCCGTCCAAGAGGCGGACCGCTGAGGAGGTGCTCCTCCGCCGCCATCCATGATCGAGTTTATGATGATGATTGAGCACAACCGGATGGACTGGACCGGATGCTTGAGGCGATCGTCGTAACACCGCTCGGCTCCCGGTCCGCGGGAGGAGCTGCCCGCACCGGCGCACGGAGGTCTCGGCGAGTTTCAGCGGACCAACCCTCCGACGTTGCGGGTAGCAAGGACCCGATGGAGGCGGAGGACCGTGCACAACATAGAGAAGAAGCTGAACATTGCGCGGTGTACCGGAGTTGAGAGAGTCTTGTTTGCCGGCTATCGGTTGGCGGGTGCGCGGCGCGTGGTGGGATAGTTATTCGCCATGCAGCTCACCGCTACGTCCGACTTGGGACGAGTTCGAGGGCGCGTTAGAGAGGCCCATATACGGAGAGAGTGCGCTTATCAAGTAGCGCAGGTTCCTTGCCTTGAGGAAGGGACGGAGGATATCCATCGAGTACTGCATGATTTCAACTACTTGGCCAGGTATGCTCCGGACGACGTCTCGACAGACGTTCGTCGTCGGAACAGGTTCTTCCATGGGCTGACCGAGGAGTTGCGGCTTGTTTTAGCTGCACATGATTTCAGGAGTTTCCAGCATCTGGTCAACAAGGCGATAGTGGTGGAGCATGAGAGCATGACAGTGGATGAGTCGAGGAAGAGGAGGAGGGCTTTACAGACGCAGCGTGGCGAGTGGCGATTTTCCCGTGCGCGCCTAGGACTACCTCGCACCTCGTGCCCGGCCCAAGACCACCGAGGTCTCTGTGGCACCTCCACGACCTTCTCCACCGGCAGCTCAGCGGCCTGGCGGGGCGAGAGACCACGATGGCGGGGCATACAAGCTGGCGTTATTTGTTTCCACTGTGGCCGTTAGGGCCACTATGCTTCGAAGTGCCTCACCAAGCGGCGAGGATGCCCTGGCGTACTCTGCTCGGCGCCACCAGCCCGGCTCGGCGAGACCACCGCCACCACCACGAGGGCAGCACCTACTCACCCCAACATGCACGTGGTCGCGTCAACCACGTCTCAGGAGGAGCGCGCGACGACTGACGTCGTGCTAGGTA
Source organism: Ampelocalamus luodianensis (assembly GCA_036346255.1). Taxonomy (NCBI): domain Eukaryota; kingdom Viridiplantae; phylum Streptophyta; class Magnoliopsida; order Poales; family Poaceae; genus Ampelocalamus; species Ampelocalamus luodianensis. Next base: position 557,559 of record JAYEVH010000275.1, on the reverse strand, counting down.
CACTACTTGTTAATTCGTGTCTGCATCGGTTTTATTTGATTCGAGCGTCTCATTCATTTATTAAAACGAGTATGCTGCGATTAACCAATTCAAGATACATACACTTCACCCGCCTTATCATATTCATCCCGGTCGGTTTTCTACACGTCAAGTCTGCAGGGACGTAAAAATTGAAATACAAAAGGTTAACTTTTCAGTAAGCTTAATAGTGATAAGTTCAGTGGGCATTGATGTTATCTTAGGGATGGATTGGTTATCTAAGAATCAGGGGAAGATTGATTGTGCACAGCGGTCTATTTCAGTGACTAGCGAGGACGGCATCGAGATCGTCTTTGCACCTTTAGTGGGTAGTTCTCACCTATATGCTTTAAAGCGAGTACCTCTCTCGAGCTAGAGGAGGTACCAATAGTGAGTGAGTATCCCGATGTATTCCCGAGGAACTTCTGTATGCCCCACAGAGAGGTAGAGTTTGTCATTGAGCTTGCACTGTACCGCGCCCATCTCAAAAGGCCGTGTCGGATGCCGCCCAATGAGCTAGTAGAATTGAAAGAACAACTTAAGGAGTTGCAAGACAAGGGTTTCATCGAGGCCTAGCTCTCGCCTTGGGATGCCCGACTCTCTTTGTCAAGAAGAAAGACAAAAGTCTACTGGATGTGTGTTGACTACCGTCCGTTGAATGAGGTCACCGTCAAGAACAAGTACCCGCTTCCGCGGATTGATGACCTATTTGACCAGCTTAGTGGAGCTCAGGTGTTCTCCAAAATTGACTTGAGGTTAGGCTACCATCAGATTAAAGTTAGAACCGAGGACATTCCGAAGACCGCCTTCTCTACTCGTTACGGTTTGTACGAGTACACAGTCATGTCCTTTGGTTTGACCAATGCTGACCTATTTCATGAACCTCATGAATTTCGTGTTCATGGAATACTTAGATCGGTTTGTAGTGGTTTTCATTGATGATATCCTTATCTACTCTAAGTCCGATCTTGAGCACGAGCAACATTTGAGACTTGTGTTAGAAAAGCTCACACCATCACCGTGACGCCAAATTCGGCAAATGTGAGTTTTGGCTTGAGAGGTTAGTTTCTTGGGACATATCCTATCTAAGGCGGTGTCATTGTTGATCCTAGTAAGGTGCAAGATGTCCTTGAGTGGAAGCAACCCAAGAGCGTCACCGACATTCGTAGTTTTCTTGGACTTGTGGGATACTACAGTAGGTTCATCAAGAATTTCTCAAAAATTGCAAAGCCTATGACCCAACTTCTAAAGAAAGAAAAGAAATTTGAGTGGATGAGAATGCGAGCAAAGCTTCCAAACCCTAAAAGAATGCCCGTGAAGCTCCGTGCTTGTTACGCGGACATTCACAAGAGCTTTGATATCTTGTGATGCATCTCGCCATGGGCTCGGTTATGTGCTTATGCAAGGCGGTAGAGTGGTGGCCTACGCATCGAGGCAATTGAGGCCCCATGAGGCCAATTATCCCACACACGACCTAGAGCTCGCAAATGTAGTTCATGCCTTGAAGATTTGGCGACATTACCTCATCGGTAATCGTTGCGAGATCTACACCACCATAAGAGCCTTAAATATATTTTCACCCAAGCCGACTGAACTTGAGACAAAGAAGATGGCTTGAGTTGATTAAAGATTATGATATGGGACTCCATTATCATCCGAGGAAGGCTAATGTCGTGGCCGACGCATTGAGCGAAAAATCTCAATGCAAACTGTTTGTCAGAACTCCTTTTACGCGGCTTATGTCTTTGCATTGCAAGGTCTACACTGGAGATAGTTGAAGAAGGTTCGCTTGCAACCCTCGGTGTGACTTGCACACTTGAGGACCAGATTAGGGAAGCCCAGAAAACTGATTTAGAAGTGGCTCAAATTTTAGAACTAATGAAACAAGGCAAGGCTAAATGCTTTAAGCAAGATGCACAAGGTACTCTATGGTTTGGAAACTGTATGGTGGTACCATTTGATCGCCACTTGAGAGAATTGATTCTCAAGGAGGCTCATAACTCAAAATTCTCTATCCACCCCGGGAGTACGAAAATGTATCAAGATTTGAAAAAGAAACGTGGTGGAGCCGAATGAAGCGACACGTTGCACGTATGTGGCGAGTGTGATCTATGTCAAAGAGTTAAGGTGAGCATTTGAAGCCAGTGGTACTCTAGATCCCCTGCCCATTCCCGAGTGGAAATGGGAAGAAGTTGGCATGGATTTTGTCACCGGCCTTCCTAGAACTAAAACTGGATTTGATTCTATATGGGTGATTGTGGATCGTTTAACCAAGGTTGCCCATTTTATTCTGTCAGACCACCTACAACGAGGCCAAACTAGCGAACTTTATATTTCAAGAATTGTTTGTCTCCACGGGTACCCAAAGTGATTGTTTGAACATGAGGTCCCCAATTCACCTCTCATTTATGGAACCGCTTGCATCAAGCAATGGGGACCAACCTATCCTTTAGCTCGCTTATCACCCGCAAGCGGATGGACAAGTTGAAAGGGTAAATCAAGTCTTGGAAGACCTTCTCCGGGCTTGCGTGTTATCCTCTGATGATAGTTGGGAAAAATGTTTACCGTTTGCCGAGAGTTCTCATACAATAACGACTTCCAATCCAGATTCGAGATGTCACCATTGAAGCATTGTATGGGAGAGCTTGTAGAACACCCTTGAACTGGTCGAAGCCGGGGAGAGGCCATTCTATGGCCCAACCTTGGTGGAAGATCTTTGAAGAACAAGTTCGTGTCATTCGCGAACGACTTAGGGCGGCTCAATCACGTCGAGAAGTCTTATGCACCGTTGTCGTCGCGAGTTGAGTTTCAAGTGGACGATCATGTATATCTTAAAGTCTCTCCTATGAAAGGAGTTAAATCGTTTCCAAATCAAAGGTAAATTAGCACCTCGCTATATTGGACCTTTCGTATTCTAGCTAAGTTGGGATCGGTGGCCTACTAGTTGGAGTTGCCACCATCACTTTCGACGCGCATAACGTCTTCCATGTCTCCCAACTCAAGAAATGTCTTGAATCCCAACGAAGCAACCAAGTTGGACGAACTCGACTTGCAACCCGATCTATCTTATCGAGAGAGCCCGATTCGTATTCTCGAAGAAACCGAGCGCAAGACGAGAAATCGTGACATCAAGTTCGTCAAGGTCCAATGGAGCAACCACACGGAAGATGAAGCAACTTGGGAACGTGAAGACCGGATGCGAGCGGTATATCCAGACCTCTTCTCTACATGAAGTGCCTTCGTATCAAGAAAGGAAAGGTAAAACGGATTAATGTAAAAATTTGTCCTTATAGCATGTCAACACTATCTTTGAAGGAAATCAAGACAGCATAAATTATAACTTCTAATGAACACTTTCCAATTCTTCTCCACCCAGATCTCGGGTCGAGATCTTTTGTAAGGGGGGGGGGGGGTTTGTCACAGCCCCAACTATTAAAATGGATTATAAATAATCTCACTAACATGCATTATCAATTTCAAATCATTTCATAATATATTGTACTTGGAAAATCTCATTTCATATAAACATACACTTCAAATTTCGGTTTTCTTTTAGCATCTGTAATAAAAGGTTGTGATCATCATCTGGAATCAATTTATTTAAATACTACATTAATTCTCATGAATAAATATAATTTTTCCAAAATTTTTGGGACTAGGTTGAACCTAATGAAAATTCAAACCAACTTAAAAGACATACATTAAGTTTGAATTTAAATATTACAAAATATATTATAAACATTAGGGTTTCATAATTTTTATGGGAACTATATCTTCCAGGAACCCCAAAAATTAATTGAGGATTTTATGAAATTTATTTCTATTTATAAAGCTCGTCAAAGTAGTAAATCTAATTTAATTCTCGGTCAAACTCAACCCTAATCGGCTAGCACTGTTCCTCGGACTCGAGTCCGACTCGCGATCGGACTCAACCCAACCTCCTAATTGAACCGCATGAGAGCCATCCGATGGAAGAACCAACGCCCCAGATTGCGTACCGTTTCAACCCCGCCGATCGTCCTTTCTTTTAAACCCGAGCCGTTCAGATGCGATCCAACGGCCTGTGATGACCCACTCACTTGGACTCGCGCGCACGTTGTGACACTGACGCCTTGGGCCCGCCTTGTCAGTTTCGCCTCCTACCTCGAGCCAGCGCGCCACGCGGCCGAGCGACTCCGACGCGCACCAGAACGGCGCCAGGCACGCCGTGGATCCGCCGCGGCCGTTGACCATTCCAGAGCTTCCTCACCTAACGCCGTTTCCGTTTCCGTCCTCACTTCGGCTTAAGACCCCCTCCATGCCCACCTTTACCCCTCACCTCTTCTCTGTTGACTGAGAAGGGGGAGGCTAGCTGGAGCTCCGTACACGGGTAAGCTCCAGTCCGGTGGCTCCTCCTCTCTTCCTGTTCAATGCCTTTCCCATTTTTCCTAACCTCGGCTCCTCTCGTACCTTGTAGCTTGCCGACCGTTGTCGTGCTACCGGTGACATCCAGAGCGTGCCCGAAGGACCTTGCCGTGTTTCCTTCACCTCGGTGAGTATTATCATCGCTGAATCGTCACGTGTGCCTCTATGCTTAGTATTGATTTCCTCAATCAATTCATTCGATGCTTCACAGATCTCTCAGATTTAGAAGTTTATCTTTTGTCGCCCGACTTTGCTCTTCGTCTCCAGCTCCGGCCGGTCAGGCTTTCCCTGATTTCTCTCATTCCTACCATCTCCATACCTCACTTAAGCGTGTCCAACCGCTACTTGCTTTTCTACCTCTCCAGAGCGGCCTTTCCACGTGAACCGCAACTGCCGCCGTGGACCTCGCCGCGCCCAGGTACCACCGGAGCTGAAGACGAAGGCCCTTGGTTCCCCTGCACCTCTTTCGACGTCGCCGTAACCGCATAAGCCTTTCTTTGGTGTCGATTGTCCCTGGAGGAGCCTCTACCTCGAGCCCTCTTGATACCCGCACGCGCCTCCTCCGCTCAACTCCGCCGCCGGCCCGCCACCGTGCCTCTTCACCGGCAAAGCCACCACCGGAAGGTAGATCTTACTAATGTCCTTCCATTTTAGCTGGTACACCGCGCTCTCCATCCTTCCCTCGCCGCCGGTGAGTGCGGCAACGCCGCGACAGAGCCCGACACTGTTGTCGGTTTTGACAACCGAAAACAGTGTAATTGCCGAATTAGCGTAATCTAATGACGTGGCTTAGTGAGGTTTAGAGTCACTGACTTGTGGGCCCTAGGTTAGTCTAAGTGGATGCGCATTTCGTTAAACATGTTTTCACCTGAGGGAAAACGCACCCCTAGCTTGCTCGGCCACGAGTTTCGTTTTGATTGTTTGAAAGCGTAATCGTGAAATCGCCGCTTGTTCGTAGAGCCAAGTCGCTTTATGGGTCAAGCTCGACTGCCCTCGCACGTCAGCGATCGCGCTAGAGCGTGGTCGGTAGGAAAAGTAGTAAATGCTTTATGAAATTCGAAATTAGTTAATCTGCACACTGAAAAATATGTATAACTTTGAAAATACATAACTAATTCATTTTAACTCCAAAATGAGTGAAACCACTTCTGATAATTTTCAAATTTAATGAAATTGATATTAAAATTAGTTTCAAACATGTCTCTGTAGCAGAGAGCTTTATTTGGAGATTAATCCATTAAAACCATTATTTTTACAATAGGAAAAGGACTGATAACTTCAGAAATGCATAAGTAATTATTGGAAACTCCAAAAACAGTGAGACCACTTTTGATAATTTTCATTTTCAGTGAACTTAATTCTAAAAATGGTCTCCATCCTACCTCTGTCACAGAAACTATATTTAGGAGAATATAATCTTTAACTCCATTATTGTTATACTATAAAAGGCTGATAACTTTGAAAATACATAACTAAATCATAAAAACTCCAAAAAGGACAAACCCAACTGTTTTGAACTTGTATTAATATTACCTATTTACCTATGCAACCCTCTACCCCACCACTGTTCTATAAATTTTGGCCAAATAATTAAATTACATGACTTAAGGTTTAACGAAACCTGAAATTCAAAATAGCATAACTTCCAATTCATAACCCCAAATGGAATAATTCTTTTTTACCTAAATCCATCTAAAATCATAACCTAACTACTGTAGAAAAATCATGCATTTTTGAGCATTTTGGTTTTTGAGTTGTTTTCTCGGTATTTATTTGATGTTATAATTATATAGATCCCGAGCATATTGATATCGACACTTACGCTACCGAGAGTGAGCAGCTACTGTACCAGCAAGGCAAGCATCATTTGAACTTTATTTTGTATCATATTTGATCCCAGTTTTGGTTAAGTTAGTGCAATGATAATTGCTTGCATGCTATTTTGATTATGTAAATATTTTTGTGATGTGTAGTTTATTTATGTCCTATGCTTGAGGTTAATCTTGAATTATGCCAGTACCTACATGCTTAAGATAGGATGTGATGATTATTGAATATGGGTTGCTTAGTCATGCAAGTCTAGATACGGTAGTTTGATTGCCGGGGCTAACCCGACAATTATGGGAAACACATACTTACCTCTTTATACTTTAATTCAGATATTCGTATCTGTGTTATGAGCAAAAATTTGCCATTTTAAAATGAGATTTGGTCTGGACAAGTGTTGGTTAGTGATGGTGCTTTGTGCACGAGCATTGGGTAAGTGGAAGGACTTGTCGGACAATTGAGGACGAACTTTGGTAACATCGTTAATTCAAGTACACTCGTCTCTTTGCCACACGGGTTGGGAGCCGTATGGTTAAGTAGGGGGAGGGTTTTATTGTGTTAAGTCCCTAGTGGTGTAAGGGCATAGCGACCGTGAAATCCTATGTTCCTTAGGAGCCGATGTAATCCTTTATAGTGTGCAAGGGAGCACCAATTTTACTTGTTTTGATTGCATCGGTATGTCCAATATAACTTGTGAGCCCCTAGCAAGTGCTATCGGGCGCTTGTACTAGGCAAGGAACCATCTCACAAGGGGACTTAGCTCAATAGGGCTTTCTTCTTGAAAATGACTATATCTTGATTTACTTACGCATACCATAGGAAGTATGCTATTTGAGAGGCCTCTAGAGGCTTACGGGCTAATCAAGTCGTGTGGGTAAAGTAGTACACCCTGCAGGTATCAATCTATTCGAATAGCCGTGTCACGGTTATGGACAACCGCTTGAGTTCGGAGTTACTATTGTTAGACTTTTAATTAAAATTGTGGTTGAACTTGGTATTCGTCATGAGCGGGATGTTCATGTGTTTAGTACATCAAAGTGGGCTGCCACTTTGGTCTTTGCATGATTCAATTGTTTATTCTTGAAATGCTTTACTATATGCTTTACTTCTACTTCAAAGCTGATTTTAAATGGGCACATGAAAAACTAGTATGTGTAGGATGTTAATTGTTGCATCTTTTCGCAAAACTAAACCAATATGAGCCATCCTTTGAATGACCCTTATGCATAACTATTTTTATTTGTGTAAGACTTGCGAGTACACTTGTACTCGGCGGATGTTTCTTGGCCTTTTGTGTGAGGAAGATTATGAGTCGGCGATCTTGTTAGTGTTGACTTGGGTGACACTAACGAGTAGTGTGCTATCATTTAACCGCCCGATCGGTTGCTTGATGGGTGATGGGCATACCACTCACGGTCTTTTGCTTTATTTATTTGCTTCATTGCTACTTGATACTTTACTTTGAATTTGGCCGGTCGGCCGTATGTAATAAGTCAGACTTTAACTATTATGCGGTATGTCTTTTAATCTCTTGTTGTATCGTTGTATGGATGTAATCAACGTTGTATGAGGGTATGAGTATATTGGTCGTTGATCTTGGGAGCCAATATCGTCATACTCGTTGTTGATGAATCCCCATTTAACTCACTAAGTGTAGTGCTTGAATCGAAAGAGAATCGACAATCATGTAACGCTCGCAAAGGAGCAGCGCGCATGATCGTTGAGGCTCTAGTATTCGGCTAAGCCTCTCACTTGGATAGAGTTAAATTGGAATTCATTTATCGGAGACCTGTGATTATGTCCCTAAGACCTTGTCTAATCTCGGTCTTATGGAGATAATTACCGGGGTCCCCACAGATGTTGAACAGAGAAGGTGTTAGATGATAAGTAATTTTGTCAGTGGGTTAATAGCATGACCCACTCCAGCAGATAGAGTTTTCCTTGCTTCATTTAGTCAGTGAAGGTCCATCTGATAGTAGGGCTCATCTCAGTAAATTGATCAGTAGATTGGTGGTTTAGTTGAATCTGGATTGTAGGATTTACTGCTAACATACACTCATAGTTTTGTTAAATTAATTAGTGGTTAGTTTCGGTGGTTAGTTCAGATAGTTAAATAGCAGTTATTTGTCCCTGTCAGTGAGACCTCCTGGATCAAGCCTCCTGATGCTACCAAGCTTTGTGAAAGTCATTTAAGTCACTCAAATGAGTTAAGCAAAAATTTGGAGCTGGAGTTTTGAAAGAAATTAGATAGTAACAGAAAAGAAATTCTGTTGAATGATTGTTGAACAGAGAAGATGTCAGTGAAGCCCCTTTTTGGTGAACCAAGCCATCTATTGAGTAACAAAGCTTATGGCTGCCAAAGAGACTAATAAAAATTGAAGTTTGAATTTGCAAGAAGTTTTAGCTAAATAGTACCTCAACTCAGAAACCTTTCTTTAAAAGAATGTTTGGTCAAAGAAGGAAGTTAGAAAAGCAGTTGTGGATAACAGGGAGCTAATGCCACATCCATTGCAGAGGGCTTATGCCATTCTAATACAAGTGGTTAGTTCATAAGTTAGGTAATGGGTGCACTGAGTAGTTAAACTGGCACTAGATGCTAATTTAGATTTACATGTTTAAGTAGAGGGTAATTAAAGGTGAACAGTAAGAGTATTTAGAAGTTAATTGTCAGCTAGAAGTAAACTATTGTCAACTGAACTGTAAGGACAATTTTGCCTTGTTTAGGCCATCACTAAGATGATAAGCACTTAAGGAATTAAGCTATAGGGTACTTGCAAGGATAACCCAAGGTAGCAAGTCCTTTCCTGAATTGAGTGTTTAGCAAGTAATATAAGCTGATTAACCTAGGTAATTGTAGGTTAACTAAGAACAAACCAACTACTACTACCGAACATGGTAACTATTACTTAGGCCACTCAAATACTTTGACCAAGTTGAAGCTTGATATTTGAGGATAAGTTAACTAAGCAGTACATCAGTAGAAACATAATTCTTTTTGTAAGAACAGAGAAGAGAACTTGAAGATAATTAAAAATAGCAGTAGGTAAATGACTTGGTTAAAACAAATGGTAAGGATAACAGCAATAATAGCCCTAAGTCAATGGGATAGTTCATAAAAAGGTTGGTAAAGCAGTTAGAGACTATGGTTCATCAGTATATACTTAGGACAAAATCCATAAGATGATGCCCCAAGTTGAAAACCAAGTAAAACTTAGCCAATATCACTAATGTCTAGGATAAAATGGAGGTCAACTAAAAATAATCTTAGCACAGATTCTAGTTAGAGGTTAATCTAATATACTAGGTGTACCTTAGTATAATCTTGATCATGATAATGAATAGGAAATAACAACAAAAGGAATTATTAATATGAGCTGGACCTTCCATGAAAGTCAGGGTAAGAAACTCTCAATAAACTGGTATCAAGTCAACCACAAATCAAAACATTAATAACTTTCACATACGAACTCAGAATCAAATGAATCTTTTTGCTAAATTCATATAAAAAAATCATTCTCTATAATAACATGCAAAAATATTTGGATTTGCTTTCTGTTGGATTTATTTCTCCATTTGTGCTTTGTTTCTGGTTCTTTCGAATAGACGTTGGAGTTCGCAAGCAAGATTATCGACGATCAAGCGACCTCACTCTCTGAACAATATAAGCAAGGCAAGCACCTCCTTTGATCATATTGATCCCAGTATTTTACTTATTGTACTTTGTTTTGCAAATCCTATTATGCATGCGTGTGTGTTTTGTATGAAATTGCTATGTCTGGGAAATCGGTAGTGGTAATTCCTATTTGCTGCATATACCTCCTTGAAAAATTGATGTCTTACTGTTGTAGCCGTTAAATTATGGGTTAGACATTATATAATGTCATTTGGGAATTTTTGAGTGTGAGCTATCGCACAAATGCTTACTAGAATGACAGAATTTCCTGAAAAATGATGTATAAAGGACACTATGGTAAATGTGGATTTGGGAGAATTGTGAAAATATCCAGAGGGGTGTGCCTCTGTTATTTTAGTATTAAAAACAAAATGCAAAATCTAGTTTTAGACGCGGGCGAGTTATATTATATTCTGAAAAAGTGGGAAAGGAACCTCACTAGTAGATAGGGGGAGATTCTCGCCTAGGTCAATTAAGGACCGAACATCGGTATATCCGACCTAAGCGTAAGCGTACAACCATAGTGCCATTTATGGGGTGGCCTTATCTAATTAAGTTGTCGAGAACTAGCCTTGCATGAGGGGTAGGCAGGAGAGGTGCGAGCATGTTTGATTGCCTACATAACGCCGAATGCCTCACTGGAACGGGGATACCTGGGCGAAGTAACAATAAACGTAGCACCTAGACGGGTATGCCAGGGTTCGGTGAGGAATAACATTCGACGCGCTAAGTGCAAGGTTAGGGCTAGATGATGTAAAGGCTTCGACACGTGCTCTAGACTGCTTACCTTCGGTAGTAGCGGTGGCATAGATATATGCCGAACAAACTAGAGAATTCGTGTACTGTGGGTAAAGTTGTACCCCTCTGCAGAGTATAAATCTATTATAATAGCCATGCTCGCGGTGATGAGCGTGCTAAGTGTAGTATTGCCGGGTATATTCTTGATTTTCACAAAAACTGTCTTATCGGAAAATTGTGGGAAGTGGTTTGTGATTTATTTGAGATAAGCGCCATGTTATGGTGAGCGTAAATTGTTGCTCGCAGCCAAGGAAGACTGTGAGCTGTAGTTGTTCTTATTATTGGATCATTCAATTACTTACTTACTGTCCTGTTATCTATTTAACTGCTCATTTCAAATTTTGTTGCAAAGTACTACTTATGAATATTGCAAATAAAACCTGCTTAGCGCAAAATAATTTGTAGCATAGAGCCTTCTCTTGATTAGCCTTGCATTTAATATAACATTTACGATACACTAAAAGTCTTGCTGAGTACACAGGTACTCAATCTTGCTTTTGTTGTTGTTTAGAGTATGAAGATGAACCGACGCCAGGCGACGCTTTCTTCGCACCCAGAACCGGAGGGTTCGGGGACGAGTCTATCTTGGATTTGTTTCTTGTCGGTTGCCTTTGGGTATGGATGGGCACACCGCTGGAATTTGTTTACTTTCACCACTTTTAATCTTCCGCTGCTATTTCTGTTACTCTGTTACTCCTGGTACTTAAGTCTTATTTGGTCGGTCGGCCTTTGTAATGTAAATACTGTAATCGCTTAAGCTAAGTACCATTTTGCTTTACCTTGTATATGAGAATGTATGGTTGTGAATACCAAATGTTGTGAATGTGTGTGCTAGCTACTGATCCAGGGACTAGCACAAAATACACATAGGGTCTTCGGGTATTCCACGCCCGGGGGTCCGACAATAATCGTCTGTGATATCCACATATCACAGACGGTTGGACCGTCTGTAATACGTGGATATCACAGACGGTTCTAATTATGAACCGTCTGTGATATGTGGATATCACAGACGGTTTAACAATCAAACCGTCTGTGATAGTTCTTTCAGCCTAACTAATTTTTTTTTTCGGCTAGCCTCAGGAATTGCTAGCCATGCCCTCTGAAAACAAGCAGGCAGAAAATAGATACATCACAGATGAATCAATCGTTGACAACTCATGTTAGCTCTTGAGAAATTAAGTTTGGGTCATGGTTGGAATTGTCATGTCTTTATGTTAGTTTGTTCGGATCTGAAATGTTATCATGAGCGCGTAGTTCGCGCGTTAATTTTGTTGAGGAATGAATTGTGTCATGAATGGAATGTTCGTGTGTTGATTATATTTGGAGATTATACCTTTGATGATCATTAATTACTGTTTTACAATGTTTTCTAAATGTTTTACAAATGGCAAGTTAGAATCTTTATTGTTTACCTATATGCAAAACTTGCTTTATGCTGAAAATTGACTAGTGTAGTAGCCTTCTCGTGATACTTACCTGCATCCTTATTTTTCTTGAAAAGTCTCGCGAGTACAACTTTGTACTTGAAAAGTGTCTATTTGATCAGGTAAGGACGACGGGCGCAACAGCTTTAACTCCAGTTGGTTGCTTGTGGGATTGTGGGCATACCAACCCGGTTATTCCCTTTTTATTTTAAGTTTATCTTCCACTGCATTTTATTTGTGTTAATTAGATTTGGCCGATCGGCCCTCTTATGCAACCTTGTACTATAAGGTTCTATTTAAATGATGTTGTAATTGATTCTTTGATTCTTGTACATTGTGTATGGATGTGATTGCAATGTTGTATTTGGATATGTGCATGTTAGCCACTGATCCTTGGGAGCTAGCATGTGACACATATCCGGGTCACTCGGAATCGTGTTCGTCTCACGTTAAGTTTTGCATTTACGGCGTAATCACTTAGCTAGATACGGATCCGATCTCAGGGGTCCTCACAGTGTTGGTATCAGAGCCATACTGACTGTAGGTTAAAGCTGTAGCAATGGACATTATTAGGATTTTGATTTGCACAAGAATATTTTCAAACTATCAAAAGTTTGGCAAAAATGTTAGTAATATAATTATTTTCTTTCTTACCCATCCTAGCATCTAATTTCTTACCTCACTATTCTTTTGATTTGTGCAAAATCATTTTCTTCAATGCTCGTCTCTCTTCCAGCACTAGAAATGTTAAATAGTCACCGGTGAAGAGCAATAATGGAAAAACGAGAAGACGACTCCTTGCTGCGATTTTATTGTAACATCCCCATTTTGGCTTGTGTTTCAAATGTAAGAAATTGAGGGTAAATTAAGATTTTTCTTACCTCCTTGTGCTTTTGAACTTTTCTGAAAATTCTTGTAAAAAGAATTTTGGAAAATTCAAAATCAAAAGCCTCATTTATCAAGTCAACAACCTCCTTGGTCAAATCTTTTGTTAAACCCTTGGAAATAATTTTCCTTGGTTCTAGGGTTGCTTGGGAACACCTCTGAATTATTTCATAATTTTTGGAAATTAATTGAAATATTTTAGAGGCAAGTCAAACCTTGGTCAAACCTCTGTTTTAACCTTCTGGAAATTTTTGGGAAAATTCCAGTGCACAAAAATCTCTGGAAATTTTATGGAAGGTTAACCCTAAGGTCAGGAAGCTCCAGTTAAAATTTCATAAATTTTGGAGTTGATTTGATGCCTCAATTAAATCCCCAAAGTTTCAGTTCAAAAATCAAACCCTATCTGTTTTCACTGTTCCTCGGGTGCGAGTCGGACTCGGGCTCGAGCCAACTGACTCGGCCGAGTCAACTAACAGCACCCGGCGCGGTCGAGCGAGCGCGTGCGTTATCAGCCGTTAGATCTCCATCGAACGGCTCTTATTCGTGTAAGCATTCGGACAACTCCGGTTGCCCTTTGATTCTCAGCCGTTGGATTTCAATCGGGCGGTCGACGTTCGTCCGATGCCGTTTCAACGCGATCGCACGCTAGCCCTTGGATACAAATCGGACGGCTGGCCGTCGTCGCCTTCCTCTCGCTCGCGCGACGCTGCGCCATGGCGGAGCCGAGCATGGGTGCGCAGTGCCCCGTCACCTCCGTCTTCGTCAACGGCTCTCTGCAGGCGCATTAAATGCCCGTCACTCCACCGCCCCGTTTAGTCGTCGTCTCAACTGCTCCCATCGCTCACGGCGATCGCGTGGCAGCTGGAACCCGAGGCGAGCAACGGTGCTCGTGCTCCTCGAGCCTACTAAGCCCCATTGTCCTCCTTTATCCTTCTTTACACACCTTGAGCTCTCCGGTACCCATCGCCCTTGTGGAGCTTCCAGCGCCCAAATCCTTCGCGCCATTGTTGCCCGCGGAGCTTCTCGGTGAACCCGTGCTCGTGGTTCCCCGGCTCCCTCCTTGCTCTGTTGATTCTCCTCACCTCGGTGGTGCTTAACCCCACTCATTTTCGGTGGCTTCAGCGGAGCGCCGGATTTTGATTTCCCAATTGACCGCGAGCATCCTTCTTCGTCTCAGCGCACGGTGAGTGCTCCTTTTCTAATTCCTTTCTCTGGGAGCTTCTCTGCTCTCTAGAACCCATCGTGATGACGCGGCATGGTTGATTTTGCCGTGCCATCTTCCTCGCGTCATCTTCCTCGGTCCGTCGCGGAGCTTAAATCGCCGAGGCGCTCCGACCGCCTCTGCACCTCGCATCGGTCGGTAGCTCCACGGTAGCCTCTAGATGCTCGGCACCGCTGAATGGACCGGCTGCGGGCTCTTTGCTGCTCGTCGTCGTTGTCATTTTCCGCGCGCGCCTCGTCGTCGCGCGCTCTGGTCCACCACCGCGGTGTGGGTGGTGCCGGAGGTGCGCAACGCTATTGCGCACCGTTCTGGCGTTCACTCGCGCGCGCGTGCCTTTGGTCGCGGCGTTCGCGTGAAGCCTTGGCCGCGTTGTCGGACGACAACGTTGCGAGGCGGCGTGGTGGTCTTCGGCCGTTGGATCGAGATCAACGACCACGGAGCCTCCACGTCGACCCTCTGTTCGCGCGTGCGGAGCGTTGGTCTGGTTCAATGTCGTCAGTTGGATCGAGATCGACGGTTCTCACTCGCCCACGTCTCGGATGATAGGAAAGTCCGAGAGTGATAAGTCCAGAAATCAGGATCACATTGGGGTCTTGTCATTTTCATATCTTTGTCATCTTAGCTCCAAATTAGATGATTCCAATTTTCTTAGTTTCCTTATACCTTGGACTTAAATATAAAAATAATTGTAGACCACTATCAAACCTGGAAAACCTTTTTCAAAAATAGTAAACAAGTGAACTTAATACTGTTTTTCAGAACTTTAGCAAACTTGTAAAATGCATAACTTTTAATCCATAGACCATTTTTGTATGAATCCAATTGGATTAGCTTCCACTGATAGTGTATTTGCTAGGAAAATTGGTTTCACAAATTTCACTGTTTTTAGAAATCATAAGGATCATATTTTAGTTTAATAACCTAAACAATTTAGACAAATCATAACTCTTTCAATATAACTCCAAATGACCTGAAATTTTATATGGCTTATCACTATACCAGTAGGTAGCCACCATAAAAATTTCAGCTTCAAAATCTTTCTATAAAATTTTTTTGCTACAGATGCTAATTATGGTAGAAATAGGTTTTTAGAGAATATCTTTGCACCGCAAACCCAAATTAGGTTTTCCAGTTCCTATGTCTAGGTATATTTGTATTCTACCTTGTGTATAAATTTCACGCATTTGGATAATTTTGCTTACTCTTTTGTTTAAGTGTTGCTCGTCTTATTGGTTGTTTTAGCTCTTTCGCTTAGGATTCGATATTTGCGGTAACCCCGAGAACAACCCTCCGCAACAAATTGAGCAACAGCAAGCAGGCAAGCAGTTTGATCATTTTCCATTGATCCCATTACTTTTAAAGTCTAATATTTTATTTAACTTCTATGTATGCATTGCTATTTTGTTGTTAAATTGATTAGTTAGACCTCTAGTTGCATAATCAGAGGTAAATGGTTATCCTCTACTACCCGAGCCTAGGTTATTTGTTTGTGGTTAGAGTTCGATGGATGAACTCTTCTCACTTAGTAGATTACGAATGAATATTGCTTAGCCATGCCTAGTTATCGGTAGTATTGGGCGATCATCGACTTAGTCGATGATCTTGATCACACAAATGCTATTATTATTCCATTATGTCCAACCCTTGTGTTTTACCACTTTGCAAATCAAAAACCGAAAACAAAAATTATATCTTGGCTTGGGCACAATGGTATGTTGGTGTGATCTGTTGGGTGTGATTGGAATGGTGCCTAAGTCCCCAAGGACCGAGTTACTTGTGTCACTAAGCCAAGCGCTTATTGCGTGCTAACCACACGAGGGGGATATGGAACCTCTCTTGACTAAGTACTTTGGGAGGTGTTAATTATGAGCTGGTTGGTGGATGTTTTGTGTGTGGTGTTTGGAGGGGAGCATTAGCAGACCGGTTAGGCTGTCTAATGTGTCCTTCTCCCGTGGGTTGCGGCTCTTAATTAGCATCGTCCATTGGAAAGCGTCTTGTTAGACTTAGCCATGCCTGCATACCAAAGGAAGTGTGCTAACTGTGTACGTGGAAAGGCGGTCTATCGTGTGGGTACATTGGTACACCCTGCGCAGGTTAAAACTATTCGAATAGCCTCGTCCTAGGTTATGGACATGCTTGGTAAGGTGCAAGAACTAGACTACAACCTTTTAAAACTTAAACTTGACATGGGTGGTATGAAGGGTACTTCATGCTATTGTTGTGGTGACTATGGGTTAGTCACTTCTAGGTTGGTGTTGTCATTTATCTATTGTTATAATTGTCTCTCTTTATTTGAACAATAAAAGTTAATTGCAAACTTGCTTTGAATCTATTACCTTATTGCAAATGAAAGCTTGCTTTATGTGAAAATAAGTCCAAAGCCTCATGCACTTAAATAAAGCTTGCATGCGATTAATTATAGTTCTGTTATCTCACACGTCGAGTCTTGCAGTACAAAAACAAGTTTTGTACTCATCCGCTTGCTTAATATTAATTGTTGCAGAGGAAGAAGGTGAGCCCCAAGGGCCTCACTTTTGTGAGTTGTGTTGCGCGCTGCCTGGGACGATTAGCTTGGCGGTCCGGTTGGTTGCCTTGTGGGTAAAGGCACACCGATTGGCTTTTGTTTATCGCCATCTTATGGCCATTTTGCTTCATTGTTTAAATTAGTTACTTATGTGTTATTTGGCAGTCGGCCTCTCTTTGTAATAACTCTCTTTATATTATCTATGTCTTTCGATTATTGCTTTTGCTTCGCTCTATGTGTATGAATGGAATTGATGCATGATTTTGTAACGGGTGTGTATCTCGCATTTCTAGGAAGTATACATATCTCGAGGCTTGGTTTATTTGATTTGTACTGTTAGGACCAAGTGGATGGTTAAACAGTACAAGCCGAATAAACCGGGGTCCTCACATTTATGAATAAATTAGGATTTATCTTTAGATATTATACCCTCTAAGGATACTACGTAGCTTGTAGACGCTGGATTTTGTGAAGATCATTTGCTCTCTTTTGTTCCAAGTAGTTGTGTATCGTCTACGGGCGGGTTGTATCGCAACTATGTCGGAAAACTAACTGTGTTTTCAATTGTATTTTGTGCTATCCACTTGGACTTTAGCACCGCATTTTATTTTGCCTAATTGTGTTTTCATCGTGCATTCATACTAGGCTAAGTTACCCCCTACTATCAATTGCTTACCTTATGCTTTTCCCTTGTTCCTTTTGTCGGTTGCTAACAAGTTGTATGGCAACAGGATGTTGGGTCAGAAAACCCGTTTGACGTCGGAATTAATGGAGGACTCTCAGCCCAGAGTTTCCCAAGCCACCGATGATCAAACCCCGATTCCTCAGCGGCACAATCCGGAGCACCCTGACCCGCAATTTCAGCATGTGAGTCTACAAGAAGAAGTGACTCCACCTCAGCCGTCTGTGGCCGATGTGTTGATCCAGATGGAACGAAGTCAGCAAGACCATACTCTAATCTTGCAGCAAATTGCTCAAAACACCGTCAATATCCAAGGTGCTCAAATGGCAGCGGGAGAAGCCGATCTTTATGGCTCCCGATTTGCTGATTTTCTTAGCATGAAGCCTCCCGTGTTCTCTTGTTCGGAGGATCCTCTTGAGGCCGATGATTGGCTTCGGACCATCGAACGGAAGTTGATCATCACTCAGTGTGCCGATAATGAGAAGGTCTTATATGCCTCCAACCAACTCGAAGGGGCAGCTTGTGCATGGTGGGATATTTTTTGAGCCATGCAGCCCGCCAGTCACGTTCCATCATGGGACGAGTTTTGGATAGCTTTTCATGAGGCACATGTTCCCTCCAGCATCGTGAGTATCAAGAGGCGTGAATTCCTCGCGCTGAAGCAAGACAACAAGTCCGTGTTGGAGTATCTCCGCGAGTTCAATCGTTTGGCTCGTTACGCTCCAGACGATGTCTCCACCGATGCAAGAAAGCAAGACCAGTTCTTGAATGGGCTAACGGAAGTGATGCAGCTGGCACTCGCTGTACACGACTTCCGGAACTTCCAACAATTGGTGGACAAGGCTATCGTAGTGGAAAATAAGATGCAAGCGGATGCAGAATCGCGAAAGCGCAAGAAGGTTGCACAAATTTCAGCAAGCTGCAGTTTTCAAGAACCGCGTGCTTGGCAGCCCTCTCCTCCTAATTTTCAGGACTTGACACCTCCGAGAGCTCACATGCAAGTGTCACCACCACCTCAGCAAGAAACCCAGCTAAGGCTGCCTGGAAAGAAGCTAAGAAGCCGACACAGACGAAGCTTGTTAACTGTATGTTTCACTTGTGGCAATCCAGGGCATTTTGCTAGTCACTGTTCGGAGAAGCACCAAGCCAATTTCGCCCAGTGTCAAGACCTGGAAACATCTTTTGATCAGCGGTCTTTTGTCACTTTTCAGAATACCAGTCGTGCTCATGTGAACCATGTCACCGCTGAGGAGGCACAGGAAGCACCCGACGTTGTGTTGGGCACATTTCTTGTCAATTCGACTCCTGCGACCGTGTTATTTGACTCTGGGTCTCTCATTCTTTTATGTCCAGAGGCTTTTCTACGCTTCACAACCTCTCACTCAGCTTGATACCTGCACCTATGATGATTCAATCACCGGGTTCTGAAATGAGAAGCACTCATGAATGTCGTGAATGTTGGAAATATGCCCTAGAGGCAATCATAGAGATGATTGTATTTCATTATGTTCATAACATTTGATAATATGTTATCTTGTTCCTTGAATGAATCATCAGTTATATAGATCAATGAGTATGTGACTTGTTGGTGAAACTCTTTATCTTATATATGATGTCGTTCTAAAGTATCACACAGTCGAATGTCACCGGTGGAACACCGGTGACTCTCGATTCAATACATGTATTGATTGATGACCATGTTTCACCGGTCATGGATATAGAGATATCGAATCAATAATGTGGACACATGTTAGAGAACATAGTGTTGGATAAGACCCACCTTGAGACACTATTGAGATTGTTATGATTCTATGTGTCGTTAGTTGGTCTCAAGCAATGATGATGTATAATCCTCAGACCTGAGATCACTATGGTTTCCTACATGTGTAATAGCACTCTTAGGGGTTGCCAAACGCTACTCAGTAACTAGGTAGTTATAAAGGTAGCTTTGGGTATGCTATGAAACATGCGGAGGAATGTATTGGTCGGATATGGATTTGCCCTCCTAACATAACGGAGAGATGTTTACGGGCCCTCGTTGTGGTCGAATAAAGAAAGTGCATGGCCATGCCACTAGTGGTCGAAGTGTCGACCACATGAAGTTATTCGACACTTGATCGAAAGTATTGAGCAGTCTATGGATGACATTTTATCTCACCGGAGTTCAACCGGATGTCGTGAGGCAAAGGGAGAATACACAAGCAGGTCGTTCAGTTCCCAAAGTCGTAGACTGGCTGAAGTCGATGGCCGGTCAAGTCGTATTGAGATGCGACCTGAGTCGAAGACTACTCGAACATAATCACCAACTAGTCGTAGAGGTTGCAAATGGTCGTAGTTAGATACTAATCGGTCGTAAGGAGTTACGAATCGTTGTAATCGATTATGGTCGTAGTGACTAAGTACGAGCTGGTCGTAAGTGATAAGGACCTGGTCGTAGATCATATTGCATTAAGGTTCGTCCGATATATTCTGTGTGTGTTCGGGAATCGTTATGTGCTGCTAGGTACCGCTGACGACTCGTGATCGGGAAAGAGTTTCCGAGTCACAACCGATTACACACGAACCTATAGGGTCACACACTTAAAGGGCTAGGATTTGATTTGGATGGTGATCCGAATTCTTATAGGCCACGAGTTCCTAATGGGCCTCCTGGTCGGGACCCATTATGGATGCCTATATATAGAGGAGCGGTGGCATGGGGATGATTGATCAATCCTTTTAGAAGAAATCCCGAAACCCTAATAGCCACGCTCTCCTCAACCACGCCGCCGGCGCTAGCACTCCTGCGCGTGGTGTCCCCGCCTGCACGTGTGGATACCTTGGAGGTGTTGTTGCGGCATCGGCACTAGGGCGATCCGCAACTCACGACGTTCATCAGAGTAGGAGGAGAAGACGCGCGGCAAGTACGGCTACGACTGCTTCAACTCGCTACATCGACTCTACTTCCGCTACGGGTCGGCGCGTCTAGTGGTAATCTCGTGATCTATTACCAGCGGAGGTTCCTTGGTTGCGTGGTAAATTTTTTTGTTTGTGCTATCGTAGCCTTTCCGCGATCCTTCAGTGAAGTTGAGATTGAGATCAAAGGGGTGAAGTTTTCAGCCAACCTTATAGTGATAAATTTAGCGGGCCTTGATGTTATTCTTGGAATGAATTGGCTGTCCAAGAACCATGGTCAAATTGATTGTGCCCGCAAAGCTATCACTCTCACAAGTCCTCTTGGGTTTCAAGTCGAAATGGTGTCAAAATTGGAGCATCCTCATCTCTATGCCCTTAGCGGCGAAGAATTGTCAGATTTGAGTGAAGTTCCAGTGGTATGTGAGTTCCCGGATGTTTTTCCTGAGGAACTACCGGGCATGCCACCCTCACGAGAAATTGAATTTGTGATCGAGCTGCAGTCCGGAACTGCTCCAATATCAAAACGTCCTTATCGAATGCCGCCAAATGAGTTGGTTGAATTGAAGAAGCAACTCGCAGAACTTCAAGAGAAGGGTTTCATTAGGCCGAGCTCCTCTCCTTGGGGATGCCTGGCTATATTTGTGATGAAGAAGAACCACAGTCTACGGATGTGTGTTGACTATCGTCCGTTGAATGAGGTCACCATCAAGAACAAGTATCCACTTCCACGGATTGATGATTTGTTCGACCAAATGAACGGTGCTCGTATATTCTCCAAGATTGACTTGAGGTTGGGCTATCATCAAGTTAGGATCAGATCTGAAGACATTCCCAAGACGACATTCTCAACTCGTTATGGCTTATACGAGTATACCGTCATGTCCTTCGGTTTGACAAATGCATCGTCCTTGTTCATGAATCTCATGAACTCAGTGTTTATGGAGTATTTGGATAAATTTGTGGTCGTATTTATTGATGACATTCTCATATACTCCAAATCTGAAAGTGAGCATGAAGAACACCTCCTTCTTGTGTTGGACAAGCTCCGAGAACATCGACTCTATGCAAAATTCAGCAAATGTGAATTTTGGCTAAAAGAGGCCGCCTTTTTGGGTCATGTGCTATCCGAAGGAGGAGTTGCTGTGGATCCAAGCAAAGTTCAAGATGTACTTAATTGGATACAACCCAAGTCTGTCTCCGAAGTCCGTAGTTTCCTCGGCCTTGCGGGCTATTACCGCCGCTTCATTGAGAATTTTTCAAAAATAGCAAGACCGATGACCCAATTGTTGAAGAAAGAAAAGAAGTATGAATGGTCAGTGGATTGTGAAGCAAGATTTCAGATGTTGAAGGAGCGTCTAACTTCTGCTCCAGTGTTAGTTTTGCCGGATATCCACAAAAACTTCGATGTCTTTTGCGATGCATCTCGGCTTGGTCTTGGTTGCGTTCTTATGCAAGAGGGCCGAGTTGTGGCGTATGCATCGAGGCATTTGAGGCCTCATGAGGTGAATTATCCCACTCATGACCTTGAGCTTACAATAGTGGTTCATGCCTTGAAGATATGGCGAGGCGACATTTTCTTATCGGCAATCGCTGCGAAGTCTACACTGATCACAAGAGTTTGAAGTATATCTTCACTCAAGCTGATTTGAACCTAAGGCAAAAAAGATGGCTTGAATTGATCAAGGACTATGATATGAGACTTCATTATCATCCAGGGAAAGCCAATGTCGTTGCCGATGCATTGAGCCGAAAATCGCAATGCAACTGCATTTCGGTTCGACCTGAAACGGAAGCACTATGCACTGAATTTCGACAGCTCAACTTGGAGATGGTTAGTGAGGGTTTTCTCGCTGTCTTAGAAGTGAAACCTACCCTTGAGGACCAGATCAAGATGGCCCAGAAAAATGACAAAGGTATGGGAAGGATTAAGAAGAAAATGAGGCTCGGCAAAGCCAAGTGTTTCTCCGAAGACAACCAAGGTGTTTTGTGGTTCGGAAAGCGTTTGGTTGTGCCAAATGACGCAAAGCTTAAGGGATTAATTCTTCATGAAGCCAATGATTCTCTTTTCTCCATCCATCCGGGGAGCACAAAAATGTATCAAGACTTGAAGCAAAAATTGTGGTGGACTCGGATGAAGCGTGAGATTGCACGCTTTGTTGCCGAGTGTGACGTATGTCAACGGGTAAAGGCCGAGCACCAGCGGCCAGCGGGTATGCTTCAACCCCTCCCCGTTCCCGAGTGGAAATGGGATGAAATTGGGATGGATTTCATCACCGGACTTCCAAAGACTCAGCAAGGTTATGACTTCATATGGGTGATTGTCGACCGTTTGTCAAAAGTTGCTCATTTTCTCCCCGTCAAGACCACTTATTCGGGAAATCAATTGGCGGAGTTGTACATCTCCAGAATTGTATGCCTCCAACGTGTGCCTAAGATAATTGTTTCAGATCGAGGCACTCAATTCTTCTTGTATTTATGGAATTGCCTCCATGAAGCAATGGGAACTCAACTATCCTTTAGCACCGCTTACCACCCCCAAACTGGAGGTCAAACCGAGAGGGTGAATCAAATTTTGGAGGACATGTTAAGGGCATGTGTGCTGTCCTATGGCAAGAAATGGGTCAAATGCTTGCCGTTTGCGGAATTCTCTTATAACAATAGCTATCAAGCAAGCCTCCAAATGTCACCTTTTGAAGTGCTTTATGGAAAAAGGTGTAGGACACCACTTAACTGGTCCGAGTCCGGTGAGAGACAATTCTTTGGACCGGACTTGATAAATGAAGCCGAAGAGCAGGTTCGTGTGATTCGGGAGAGACTACGGACGGCTCAATCTCGTCAAAAGTCTAATGCCGACCGTCGTCGTCGTGAGTTGAGTTTTGAGGTGGACGATCATGTTTATCTTAAAGTCTCCTCGATGAAAGAAATGCAATGCTTTCAAGTCAAAGGCAAGTTGGCTCCTCGCTACATCGGCCCTTTCCGGATTCTAGCGAAGCGAGGATCGGTGGCTTATCTGTTAGAGCTACCACCATCACTTTCAGATGTGCACAGTGTTTTTCATGTTTCTCAACTGAAGAAGTGTCTTCGAGTCCCTACCGAAGCAACCAACTTAGAAGACCTTGATTTGCAACCCGATCTTTCTTATCGGGAGCGCCCGATTCGTATTCTTGAAGAAATGGAGCACAAGACAAGGAATCGCAACATCAAATTCTTGAAAGTTCAGTGGAGCAACTATACTGAAGATGAAGCAACTTGGGAGCGTGAAGACCGGATGCGAACCGAGTATCCAGAACTTTTTCCATCTACATGAAGTGTCTTCGAATCAAGAAAGGAAAGGTTAAACAAAGCAATGGGAAGGAAAATGTAATAGAAATTCCTTGTAACCTTGTTAGGATATCTTAGCACTATCTTTGAAGGAAATCACGACCTCAGTTCTTGTATCTTCTTTTAGAACCTTTATGTCCAACTTCTACTGATCTCGGGGTCAAGATCTTTTGTAAGGGGGGGGGGGAGGTTTGTAACATCCCCGAATTAATTAATGAGGATTAGTATGCATCTTATCAGTATGCATGACATTTTGGAATCTTTTGCATAAATTATTGCACTTGGAAATTATCAAATAATTTCTAAACATACACTTCAAATTTAAACTCCAAAAGAAATCAGGAACAAAAGCTTATGATCATCCTCTGTAAATACTTTATTCAAATACTATAATAATTATCATGAATTAATATAATTTTTCCAAAATTTTTGGAACTCAATTCAACCCTCTGAAAATTCGAACACAATTCAATGACACAATTTAGGTTTGAATTTAGACTTTACAATTTATATCATGAACAGTAAGGTTAATATTTTATTTGGGTACTAGATTATCCCTGTAACCCCTCTAAAAAGTTTCAAAATTTATAGAATTTTATTTCTATATTTAAAGCCTCGGTCAAACCCTCTATTTTTTGGTCAAATCTGATTTAAACTCAGACTCAGCACTGTTCTTATGGCTCGAGCCAGACTCTGGCTCAGGCCACACCGCGCCACTTGGTTTGACCGAACCATGTTGCCACTGCCCCTCTTATCGTGTGTCGCTGACCGGCTGGGCCCTCCGGTTAGGGCTTTCTTCCACCTCGGGTGCACACGAGCAGGGCTTGAGCGCCACGCGCCGCGCGAGCTCTGAGTCCGCCCCGTCTTCGCCGTGACCGCACCGCCCCTCCCAGCCTATTGTCACATCCCTAATTTAATAAAGCGGTTTATTATGCATCTCATTAGCATGCATCATGTTTTGAAACTTTTTAATTAAATATTGTACTTGGAAAATCTCAAAATACACATGTGACATACACTGTAATTTAACCTCCAAACTAAAAACTGAAATAAATGCTACTGAAGATCCTCTGGAAATAATTTATTCAAATACTATATTAATTATAATGAATTAATATAATTTTTCCCAAATTTTTGGGTCTGGTTTGAACCCTATGAAAATTCACACACGATTTAAAAGACCAACTTTATGTTTGAATTGAAACTATACAAATTATATCATGAACAGTAGGGTTCAATAATTTTTATGGACACTAGACATGCCCAGGAACCCCTGTGATTTATTTCACACTTTTAGGAAATTTATTTCTATTTTTAAGCTTTTGGTCAATGTGGAGAAACTATTTTAATTAGCAGTCAAAACCTAAACCCTAACCGGTCGCACTGTTCATCGGGCTCGAGTACGACTCGGTGAATCGACTCAACCCAACCGCCTAAATGCACCTTCACATGCAGCCGTCCGATCTTAGCCCAACGGCCCAGATCTTTTGCATCCAACGCGCAGTACAAACCCATCGCTAAATCTGGACCGTCCCTTCTAAATCCAACGGACCGCTGTAACTCAATCCACTCGACCGCTGCGTTCTTCTTTGTGTCGGGCACGGTGGACCTGTTGTCGGTGCTTCGTCAACCTCTCGCAGAGCTAAGCTCCACGCGCCGCGCTCTTCTGCTCTCCCGCCCGGTTGAAGCGCCGTCATCTCCGTTAGCCACCGCGCATGCGACCACTCCGGGCGTTCTTCACTTCACGCCGCCTCCATCTCCGTCATTCCCGGGCATAACACCTTGCGCCTCCTCCTTCTCCCTCACTTCTCCTCTGTTGAGCGAGGAGGAGGCTAGTTCGTGCTCTCTGTGGGTAGGTCTCCTCCGCGTGATTCCTCCCTGTTCTAAGTTCATTCCGTGTCCATTTTTGCTTACGCGAGCTCCTATCTTTGCTTGTAGCTCGCTGACCGTTGTCGTGCTCCCGGTGACTTCAAGAGCGTGCTCTCGCGGACACTCCGGTGCTTTCTTCGTGTCCGGGAGGTATTATCCTCAATCCACCGCGTCACCTTACATGCCTTGGACCACTGATCGAAACCCCTCAACTTATTTCAGGATTGCACGACAATGTCTTGCTGAATTGAGGATTGAACCATTTTAGGCCACAAGCAACCTTTCCCTCCCACTTCAAATTGGTAGGCCATTCTTCGATTCTTTGCTCTTATGGCTTGATCTCGAGTTCTTGAAGCTACTCCAAGCATTCACTGGTCTTGGTTTTGTTCAGGACTTTCTCTCCTCGTGAAGCCGTTTTGCCGCCGCCTTCTTCTCCGGCGCCGACGCAGCTCCGGCATCCCCAAGCTTCCCCAGGCCCTCTCCTAGCTCAGGTAGCTTACTCTTAGTCCTTAGGACCTCAGGAACCCGCTGGTTTGCGCTGCGGAGCTCTCTTTTGCTGTGTACACTTTTGCCGTATTATCGCCGTCGCTTAACTCCGGCTAGCCGCCGGTACAGGCCGGCTCCGCCGTCGAGACTACTCCCATTGGGAGCGCAACACTATTGTGCATCTAAACCTACCCTTGGTTCACGCCGCGTAGTGGCGCCAGTAGCCGTGAGCCACCGATGAAGCGCGGTGAGATTCCGTTGTCGTACTCGGACACTTACTGTAGCAAATGATTAGGATTAAATGATAATCATTAGCAATTAATCACTGTCTTAGCGACGCTAAAGAATCACTTACATGCGGGGCCCACGCGGAAAACCAACCGCGTTGGACAAAACGTTTGAGTGGTAGCGTGTGGGCCCAAAACTTTAAACATGTGCGTGTGTTTAAGTTGTCCCGTGCACTAGAGTCTTTGTGCACCGTTGGATTAGAAATCGGCGGTCGGATCGGTTGGGCGATCGGGTCGTCCCGAGCGCCCACGATCTTGGACCGTTGGATCTTAATCCAACGGCTCACAGCGTGGCGTTGTCGGGCGTCGCGTCGCGCGCGTCACAAGTGGGCCATCGGCAAGCGGACCCACTTGTCGGCGTGGCGAGTGCGTGGGTCTTGTTTGCTGCGCGCGCCCCTTTGTCGATTCTTTGCGGCTAGCGGGTCGATAGAAAATAATAATAAATACTTTATGAAATTCGAAATCTATTAACTTATACATTAAAAATTGGTATTAACTTCTAAAATGCATAACTAAATCATTTTAACTCCAAAATGAATGAAACCACTTCTGGTAATTTTCATTTTAGATGAACTATATATGAAAATTTGTTTCAAACTTGTCCCTGTAGCAGAGAGCACTTTTTTTTGGAAAAAGGGCCTTTAACACTATTATTTTTACACTATTAAAGCTGATAACTTTAGAAATCAATAACTAAATCACGAAAACTCCAATTGGAGAAAATTCAACTGTTTTGAACTTGTAATAATATTGCCCATTTATCCATGTAACCCATGTACTCACCACTGCCCTACAAATTTTCACTTCATAATTAAATTACATGAATAAAGGCATATTGGAATCTGAAATTCAAACCGCCATAACTTTCATATACTAAATCAAAATGAAATGATTCCTTCACCAAAAATCATCTAAAATCATGACTTAGCTACTTTATAAAAATCATGCATTTTTGAGCATCTTGAATTTTGTGGTATTTCTCGATGTTTATTCGGTATTGTATTTATCTGAATCCGAGCCTATTGATATTGACTCCTACGCCACCGAGAGTGAACAACTACTTTTCCTGCAAGGCAAGCATCCTTTGAACTTTCTTTTTGCATCATATTTGATCCCGCTTTGTTTGGATAGATGCAATGATAATTGCTTGCATGTTATTTTGATAATGTCGCTATTTTTGTGATGAATAGTTAGACACCTCCTATTATCTTGTCATTGTGGCTATCCATGAATTATTCCAGATCTGAAATGCTTAAGATAGGATGTGTGAATTTATATTGTCCGGGTTTGTAGCCATGCAAGTCTAGAACCGTAGTTTGATTGTCGGAATAACCCGACAATTATGGGATAAACACAACTCTCTTTATACTTTTGGTTCAGATCTTCGTATCTGTTTTATGAGTTAAAATTTTGTCATTTTAAATGAGCTTTTGGTCGGACAAGTGTTGGTTAGTGATGGTGCTTCGCACGAGCTTTGGGAAAGTGGTTGACTTGTCCGGACAATTAAGGACCGAACTTTGTAACGTCGTTGATTCAAGTATATTCGTGCTACCATACGCAGATATGGGTCTTTGTACGGTCAAGTAAGGGAAGGTCCTATTGTGTTAAGTCTCACGGTGGTGTAGGGACAATTGTGTCTTTGTCAATTGTCCTTAGGAATCGATGTCAATGTTCTATAGTGTGCAAGGAGCACCAATTACCTTTTCATTACATCGGTATTTCCAATATAACATGTGAGCCCCTTAGCAAGTGCTATATGCTACTTGTACTAAGACCGAAACATCTCACATGGGGACTTAGCTCAATAGGGTTTTCTTCTTGAAACGATCAGATCTCGATTCTCCCGCCAACATACCAAAGGAAGTGTGCCATTATCAGGAGGCTTACGGGCTAGTCAGTCGTGTGGGTAAAGTAGTACACCCTGCGGGTATAAATCTATTCGAATAGCCGTGTCCACGGTTATGGACAACCGCTTGAGTTCGGGAGTTACTATTGTTAGACTTGGAATTAAAATTGTGGGTGAACTCGGTAAGCCAATATGAGCCTTTCCTTTGAATGACCTTATGCATAACTATTTTTATTTGTGTAAGATTTGCGAGTACTCTTTGGTACTCAGCCAGGTGTTTGCTGGCTTTTACAGGTGAGGACGATATCGAGACCGATGAGTTTGTCGGTGTCGATTTAGGTGACACCGACGAGTAGTATGCTATCTTCTAACTCCCAGTCGGTTGCCGATGGGTTGTGGGCATACCACTGCTGGTATTTTGGTTTATTTACTCGCTTCCGCTATAAACTTGTTTAATTTGGCCGGTCGGCCACTTATGTAGTTGTAAACTTGGAACTGTGATGTATAACTTTTGTACTATTTATGTATGAGCGTTGTATGGATGTGATCGACGTTGTAATGAGAGTATGAATATATTGGTCGCTGATCTTGGGAGCCAATATAGGTCATACTCGCTGTTCATGGGTTCCCATTTAACTCACTAAGTGTCGTGCTTGGCTTGTTGGAGAACCGACAATCATGCAGTGCTCGCAGGGGAGCGGCGCGCATGATCGTCGGTCGGGGCTCTAGTTTACAGTCAAGCCTCTCATTTAGACTGAGTTAAGTTGGAATCCATTTATTGGAGATCCAGGGTTATGTCCCTAAGACCTTGATTAGTCTCGGTCTTACGGAGATAACTCCGGGGTCCCCACACCTATCCCCGAGCGTCGCAACTTCACGCCGTAGCCTTCTCCGTCCTCGGTCCCGCACAAAACCCCCTCCCGTGTCACCATCTCCCTCACTTCTCCTCTGATTGACCGAGGAGAGGGAGGTCTCTCGAGCTCATCTCCTCGGTAAAGTCCTTGCCGCAAGATCCCTCGGCTCCCTCTATCCATGCCTTTTCCATTTTTGCTTATTTGAGCTTTTGTCATTGCTTGTAGGACCCGGGATGATTTCGTGCTCTCCCAGTCTCCAGAGCGCGCCCACGACTACCCCTGTTGCCATCTCCGTCTCCGGTGAGACTCTCCCCAGTTCTTGCGCGTCATATTATGTCCCGGAGTATGACATCTAAAACCCCTCCATGAATT
Source organism: Ampelocalamus luodianensis (assembly GCA_036346255.1). Taxonomy (NCBI): domain Eukaryota; kingdom Viridiplantae; phylum Streptophyta; class Magnoliopsida; order Poales; family Poaceae; genus Ampelocalamus; species Ampelocalamus luodianensis. The sequence continues at coordinate 528,169 of JAYEVH010000275.1, read as the reverse complement.
TTGGTCATTTCATCACAGGATCGTTGAATTGGGATTTTCCCCTTTTTGTCGGCCGACAACTCTAATTACGGTCCATTGTCAATCGGGTGAGTTGTTCCTCGATTACTTGCTTGGTGACCATCTCCCGGCCTCACTCAAGCTATCTCAACCAGTACCTTTCGGTTTCCTTGAGCAGGTAGTCTCCTCCACGTGAGGCCTTCCTTCGCCGAAGCCATTGCTGCCGACCACCTCTCTCCGAGTTTCCCCAGCCTTTCCATCCTTCTGGTAAGGTTCTCTGGACCTTGTAGATGATTTTGCGCGCGCTATTTTGCTCAGTGCGTCGCCGAGTTGCTTTAGACCCTTGAGCCGTATGGCCGCCTCCGCTCACCCGCGTTGCGCCGCCGTTACTGGCCGTCCTAGCTCCGGTTGAAAGTACCCCTAGGATCGCACGGCTATTGTGCCCTCATTCTTGGCCTTGGCCGGCGCCGTCAGGGATCACCGCGCCGGCGAGCCGCCGGCAAAGCTCACGGCCTCGCCCTCCTCTTTGTTGTCGGGAACATCCGACAAAACCCTCGGTTAATTAAGCTAAAATGCGATTAGATTAAGTTATAGCTGATTGAAAAGGTTAAAGTCTCTATGACTTGTGGGCCAGTATAAATGGTTAAGTGGATATGTACTTTCGGAAGTACGTGTTCTCTTAAGGTAAAACGCTTTATTAGAATAACTAAAATAGTTTTACGTCTCTTTGTTTAGAAGACGTATTCCATGGAATACGCCTTCAGCTTGGTTTCGGCCGAGACCGAGTCATTGTTGACCGGGTCAAACCCTTGACCCCAGTCCCTCAAGTCAGTGACTTTGGCTAGGTTCACCTCGGTAGAAAAGTATTTAGTACTTAAGAAAAGCCGGAATACATTTATTTGTACACTAAAAAATACATTTAACTTCTAAAATACATATCTAATTCAAATCAACTCCAAAATTTATGAAACCAGTTTTGATATTTTTCTTATTAAGTGAGTTTTGTTTTAAAATAGGTTTCAAACATGTATCTGTAGTAGGGAATATAGTTTTGTAAAAATGATCCATAACTCTATTATTTTTACAATAAGAAAAGGCTTTTAACTTCAGAAATACATAACTATTTCATTTTAACTCCAAAAACAGTGAAACCACTTTTGATAATTTTCATTTTAAATGAACTTATTTCTAAAAATGTTTTCAATCTTACCTCTGTCACAGAAGATATATTTTGTGTAAATTGATCCCAAAATGAATTACTTTTACATTATAAACTGCTGTTAACTTGGCAAATTCATAACTAATTCATAAAAACTCTAAATGAGGTAAACTCAACTATTTTGGTCTTATAATATTATTCCATAATTATCTATGTAATCCTTGTATCCACCACTGCTCTACAAATTTTGACCAAACATTTAATTTGGATAAATAGTACCAAATTGGATTTTCTAGAAAGTTGGGATTCAAACCACCATAACTTTCACATACTAAATCCAAATGGAATGAATATTTCACTAAATTCATATAAAATCATAATCTACCTAGTGTATAAATTTCATACATTTTTGAGCATGTTGAATTTATGGCTTTATTTGATATTTATTGCAATATCGTTTTTTCGATTAGGTTTTCGACGATACCATTATATTCGTGAGATCAAATTAAGTGTAACCTGAGAATGAACATGTGATACCAGCAAAGGTGCGATCACCCTCATCTTGATCATATTCCTCCCAGTGGTTTTTAAAAGTTTTGTGTGAGTTTAATTACCGCAATTGCATGCTATTTTGAAATGTATGTTCATGGGTAGAAGTAGTTAATCTCCTAATTGCTGCATTAGCCCTCCTTTGAATGTTGATTACCCATTTTACCTTGAATGATTAAGGATATATGTTATATGGGTTATTTGCTAGTTTGTGGAACGATGCTTAGCCATGCTAGTAGTTGTAGCTGAAAGAGGTTGATGGAGCTAGTCCATTGGCCGGTGGATTGAATTGAATCTTGATGGAATTTGAGGATTATATGGATTGAATTATATTGATATTGAGGGTTGTTTCCGGATCTTCGAATCTGGTTATTGTGACTTGTTAGGCGGGTTTTGGCTGTGTGTTGGACTTGGACGAGTGATAGGGTGATGAAGGGGTGGTCCCGGATTCGTGTAGCCCCGTCTGGGTATATGAGGACCAGTCTGTGGTGTGATGAACCAAGTCTTACGTACAACCACACGCCGGGTTTATGGGCGATGGCTTGGCTAACTAATTTGTTATGTGTTAGTTATCAAAACACAATTGGGTTGACAATTGTTATTGTTATTTTTAATGGTTCTCTTGTCAATCTGGCGGGGGCATGTTTGTCGTTCTCTTGATTGCCCTTAAGGGTCTCTTGTTTGAAAGGGGCTTACTTACGTAACGAGGTTCACCTGTGGTGCGAGGCGCTTAGTCTGCTATGGGATTCTGTTCCTCGGGTGGTTTGATAGTTAGGACATGACATTGTAACGGCCTCGTTATGATATCTTAGTCACACTCCTTCGGAAGAGTGCATGGCGACATTATAAGGTATTCATATCGTGTGGGTAAAGCTGTACAACTCTGCAGAGAACTAAATCTATTCGAATAGCCTTGTCCTAGGTTATGGACATCACTTGTGGGAAAGCATGCACAGTTAGCTCTTGGGAAATTACGTTTGGGTCATGGTTGGAATTATCATGTCTTTATGTTAGTTTGTTCGGATCTGAAATGTTATCATGAGCGCGTAGTTCGTGCGTTAATTTTGTTGAGGAATGAATTGTGTCATGAATGGAATGTTCGAGTGTTGATTATATTTGGAGATTATACCTTTGATGATCATTACTTACTGTTTTACAATGTTTTCTAAATGTTTTACAAATGGCAAGTTAGAATCTTTATTGTTTACCTATATGCAAAACTTGCTTTATGCTGAAAATTGTCTAGTGTAGTAGCCTTCCCTTGATACTTACCTGCATCCTTATTTTTCTTGAAAAGTCTTGCGAGTACAACTTTGTACTTGAAAAGTGTCTATTTGATCAGGTGAGGACGACGGGCGCAACGGCTTTAACTCCAGTTGGTTGCTTGTGGGATTGTGGGCATACCAACCCGGTTATTCCCTTATTATTTTAAGTTTATCTTCCCCTGCAATTTATTTGTGTTAATTAGATTTGGCCGATCGGCCCTCTTATGCAACCTTGTACTATAAGGTTCTATTTAAATGATGTTGTAATTGATTCTTTTATTCTTGTACATTGTGTATAGATGTGATTGCAATGTTGTATTTGGATATGTGCATGTTAGCCACTGATCCTTGGGAGCTAGCATGTGACACATATCCGGGTCACTCGGAATCGTGTTCGTCTCACATTAAGTGTTGCGTTTATGGCGTAATCACTTAGCTTGATATGGATCCGATCTCGGGGGTCCTCACAAGTCGTGGCTTTTTTGACTAGGGAATCAAGGTATAGTACCTGGTTCCTCTTTGGTATAATGACTAAAACGATCCAGTGGTGCCTACTCATGTATGTCGTTATAGTCATTAAACCTAAGTTCGTGCTGCGTATAAAGTACAAATGAAATTTGTATAACAAGTAGTGAAGCACTTACTTCTGGTTGTAGGGCACCATTATGTAGTCCTTGTCGTTTTGAGCAAGCAATCCTGTCATTATGCATTTCTCGACGTAGGATGTGTCTGCCAAGATGGTTTGCTCAGAGACCATGTGTGGGTCGAGGAAATCCACCGGTTCTTTCAATCGCCGGGTATTTTTAATCATGTATCTATACATAAGCAATGAGTTGTTATATTAATCGGTATTACGTGAATGTAGAACTTGATTGTACACACTTACAGTGTCTAGCATTGTAGAAGTGAGGCATCGAGGGCTTTGAGGTTGAATAGGTCGAATAAGTCATCGAAGCCCACGACGAAGGGGGCCGGCTCGTGGAGGAAATACTCCTCCGTGTATCTGACAGTGATTCCATCAGCACACCCTTTCTCTTTGGTCTTGTGCAAGTACCAGGTATGCAAACTCTAACAACCTAATCCAGCGTAGGCTAATACTGTGGTGGTCACCAACGGACTTCCGAAAGAGTATTTCTTAGGGTTAGGAGGCGGAAGCGCTTTAATGTTCTTCGATTTTGATTTGTCCTGAACGACTTGCCCGCTACGCGTCTTCGTGTGAGACGACTCGGGAACCGATACGGCGGCACGCTTTTTTTGTTCGTTCGGTGTCTTCTCCACTAGAACCGATGAGGCGGGCTTCTGAAGCGAAGGTTGAGGTGTAGTCATGGAGGGTCCTGTTGGAGAGGCATGGTCGTGTCGAGATGGTTGGGGTGGAGTCACCAAAGGTTGAGGCGGCACTGTAGGGTCCAGGGCGATGTCCTTCTTGGGTCATGTTGGAGAGGCATGGTCGTGTTGAGATGGTTGGGGTGGAGTCATCAAAGGTTGAGGCAGCACTGCAAGGTCCAGGGCTATGTCCTTCTTGGGCCACTGGATAAAACTGTACAAGGCATCCCCTAGTGTTCTGATGTCGTCGTTCGGGCAAATCTCCAGCGGGACGGCCCTAAAATTGTCATGTACCTTGTCCACCTAGACCCTGGCGTAACCCTGTGCCACCTGGGCACCGTGCTGCACTATCCCTTCCTTGCATGGATACGCCACCCCCCGCCCAGCCTCAATAGACATCCCAACCATTCTCACTTGGAGCGTGCAGTTCGTCGGCTCCTACAAAACGATACGCAATTAGCTAAGGCGTCCTATAGGTCTATCTTTGGAGCATTCCAGAGATGTACATTACCTTGATGTCATCGATAGGTAATTGGACGTCATCATGTTCATAATTTTGCGTGGACGCGACGCTACTCCGATGTTGAGGAGGATTGGCTCCCAAAACAACGGGTGCGGCTTGCGACTGGTTGACGAGTAGGAGTTGATTCACTTGGCCCTGCAATCTTGCTATCTTTTCTTCAAATTTTGCAATAAACACCCGTTCTCTTCCTTCAAATTTTGTAGTAAGCACATGTTCCAACACTGTGTCGTACTCGGCCTTGGATCTCTTCCTGCTCCTATACGTGCAGTAGTCGTCTGGGAATCCATCCCTCCAAGATACGTTAACCCCTTTGCCTCGCGTGTGACCCGGGTGCTCCTTGTTTCCCAGGGCCGTAGATAGTATATCCTTCTCCCTGTCTGCTTGGAAGGAGCCTTCGGAACATGCGGAACTCAATTCTTGCTGCAAGAGGTCATCATGTTATTATAGACATTATGAAGTTATGGACTTATTAACAACTAGGTAGTTCGAAGACATATTTACCACACGGTTGGCCACATCCCGGTCTGCCGGGTTTGTGAAAGAGATTTCGCCCGAAGACGTGACTGATGCCCTCGCTCTTAACCAGGAGAGAGCGCGCTTATCTGTGATCTCACCAAATGGCCTTGTTTCGTTCTCGTCCTCCGCCGCCCATTGCGCCGTTTTACCCGTGTACCCAGCGGTGCCGAGTTTGTGGGGGTGAGTGTTCAGTGTCTGGAGAGCCTTGTGCGTCGCACTTTCCTCAAGAAATTCGGTCGTCGTCTTCATTTTCACAAAGGCGTCCCATATATCCCGCGACAAGAATTTATACGCTGTGAAGGGCATTCGACCCGTGTTCACGTACTTCGTGACAAGCACACTCTTGAAGGTCCTCCACGCCTTTCCCATCGAGAGCAACGCCTGCCGTTCCACGCGCGCCTAGTCTGCGGCTAGGAAAGTGAACGATTTTAAAACTTCGTCCCACAGCTCGCGTCTCCGATTATCCGACACAGTGTCCCAGCTCAGTGTGGTGATGGGGACCCGTTCCCTTCCAAGTATACCGCAGATGGTCCGGAATCTCGCCACGCTTTGGGGACTCACGAGGATCCCATTGGCATTGACCTCGTGGCGGTCCATTAGGCCCGAGGAATTTTCGATATTCCTCTGCCATCTCACGTACGTACCACTTTCCTCGGAGATCCAGACGCATTCGGCAACGTCGATGACGGCGGTGAAGACGGTGCGGACGCCATGTCGCTTACTTGCTATCTATATATGCACAAGCAATATGCTTAAGCTCTAATCGACTGATTCAAGCGATTTACTCAACTTAACCGAAAATGATGCACAAACATAATATATAAAGAAGGATTGATGATAGTTTGTGTTCTCAGAAGGAGAGTTGCAAAAGAACAAGTCTTTGCCATCTCAATCCTATTGTCCATACTCTTCATTAAATGAATATGATAGTATAAATTCAAATTATGAGCTCTAAACAATACTTTGCTTAATCACAAATGATCTCAATCAATTTAAAATGATCTTAACTATCACATTCAATCTCAAGATAAGACAAAGTTCATCACAGAGCGAACGGAAGAATCGAATAACTAGCATTCAACCAAAGTAACAAATTAACAAGATATCAAATTGACAAGCAAGTAATACAATAGAGCTCAAGAATGAACTAACTATCACATTCAATCTCGTATAAGACAAAGTTCATCACAACATGTCAACAAAGCCCATCGATCAATTTGCAATATCTTTAGTACTAGATTCAGTCACATATTATCAAAGACTATCAAAGTCAATATATCCACCGGGACAACAAAAGGCACTCTGTTATGAAAAAAGAGCAGCATATAATGTACTAATTTGTAGCAACAAATATACACATGTACATATTGTACATCATGAAATAAAGAGAAAAACAACATAAGCATGATAATGAGTTGATGACTTACTTGTTTTGATCCTAACATATATTTCTTTTGCGTAGTGGGCAGTCCAAGACTTCAAGTATATCAAATTTGCCTACTACAACTGCTATTTACAACTACTACTAATTCTACTACTACTACTAGTAATCCTGCTACTGCCTACTACTACTGCTGCTATCTAATACAAATACTGCTACTACTACTAGACTACTAGTCTACTACTGCTATTATTAGTACTACACTACTACTACTACTAAAACAGAGCAAGCAGAGGGCGCGAGTGGCGCTGGCACTGGCGCAAGCAGAGGGCGAGTAGTCGACGATTAGTCGCGACTAGTCGTGCGACTTAATAACATTGCTAGCTCATACAAGGATAATCTGAAGCCAAAGTGATGCACAAACGTAATATAGGAATACTCACAGAAGCCTTATCCACAGATTGAGAATAACTATGTATCTCACAAAGATCAACTAGCTCATACAAGGATAATCTGAACTATGCAGAACTGACAACCAAAAGGAATAAAGCTATATATTAAACCTAACAACAGAAAGACAAAGTGATGCACAAACGTAATATAGGAATACTCACAGAGAGGATGCCGCACAAGAACTCACGGTGCAAGGAGGAGGACGGTGCAGGGGAGGAGGCCCACGCGGGGAGGAGGGAGGCGCGGGAGGAGGCCGACACGGGGAGGAGGACAGCGCAGGGAGGAGGCCGGTGTAGGGGAGGAGGACAGCGCGGGGAGGAGGCCGGTGCAGAGGGAGGAGGCCGACACGGGGAGGAGGCCGCGCGTCAAGGCGGTGGCAGCGTCGTCAATGTCGGGGGCGGCGACGTCGGGGCTTAAGGCCGGGGAGGTGAACGGGCGAACCCTAGAGGAGGCGACAGAGCGCGCAAGAGCCTAAGGGGCATGGGAGAGGAAGTGACGAGTAAAGAGCAAAACCCTAGCGGTGCGCCTCTTTATAAAAAGGCTATCACAGACGGTTATATTAAAGAACCGTCTGTCAGACGGTTGTCATATGAAATCGTCTGTGATTAAGAACCGTCTGTGATATGTACCATATCACATACGGTTTCATATCACAATCGTCTGTGATATGGAATGTATCACAGACAATTCTTTAATATAACCGTCTGTGATATGGAACGTATCACAGACGGTCATTCAATAGAACTGTCTGTGATAGCCTTTTTTATAAGGAGGCCACCTGTTTTGCTCTTACTCAACTCATAACATATTTGACTTCAAAAATTCATATCTAATTCAACTCAACTCCAAATCAAGTGAAACTAATTTTGATACTTCACATTACAATGAACGTCCACATTGACATCACACATTAACACATGACAATTCCACGTTGTCATCAAAATATACGTACGAGAGATTACAAGTCCATAACACATGATGTTATGGAATAACTTAATTACAATGGAGTAAATTCTTAATTAAAATATAGCCCTTCATGATGATCGACGCGCATATAGCTAGCTTCCTCACTGGGTTCTTCCTCGAGCCTGATGCCGTCTCCGAAAGGAGGCAACTCGTCAAATTGATTGTATTCTTCCTTGTCCACTATATTCTGAACTCCGACAATCCTTCTTTTTCTATGAAAAACTACGTGGCGTTTCTTATTTGCCGGGTCGGTTACATAGAAGACTTGAACAACTTGGTTAGCCAGTACGAATGGTTCGTCTTTGTATCCGACACGATCGAGGTCCACGGTAGTGACGCCGTACTTGTCGACCTTCACCTGTGGGAGATGGACCCAACGACACCGAAATAGGGGGATCTTGAAAAGCACGTAGTCGAGCTCCCATATCTCCTCTATTTGCCCATAGTACGAGCTCCTCACCCATCGATCGAATGCATCTATGCGGACACCGCCGCTTATCGGGTGCTCTTTCTATCCTGAGCTACCGTATAAAATGTGTACCCATTTATGTCGTATTCTTGCCATGTGACAATTGTAAATTGTGGCCCTTTTGCCAACCATAGAAGCGTATCATCACTTGATGACCTCCCAGTGATTCGCACCTTTAACCATTCGTTGAACCGACGATTGTGCTCTCTCATGATCCAAACCTCCGACCGGTCTGGATTCTGTTAGCGTACCATGTTTTTGTGCTCGTCGATGTACGGGGACACTTGGGTCATATGTTGCAAGACCGTGAAATGGGCTTGAGCGTACGTATCGAGATCAGGAGTGATTGATTTCTTCCGATGGTCCCGATACCATCCAAATTCCCTCATGACGAGATAGAGGCACACCTATCGGTTCCACCGAGCCATGTAGTCGACCCAGAACTCAATGACCTCTTCGGTTGCATAACCTTCGATGATGCTGCCCTCCAGTCGAGATCGATTCCGTACGTTGGACTTGAGAATTCCCATATACCTCTCGAACGGGTACATATGACGTAGGAACACATGACCGCATATCTTTATCTCTTTCACAAGATGAACAATGAGATGGACTATGATATCGAAAAATGACGGAGGAAAATACATCTCAAGATGACATAGAGTCGTCACCACCTCGGCCTGTAGAACATCTAGTCCTTGGGGATCGATGACCTTCTGAGCAATTGAGTTGAAGAAATAACACAGCCTCAAGATTGCCACTCGGACCTTGTTCGGCAATATACTCCTAATTGCAACAGGAAGCATTTGTGTCATCAACACATGACAATCATGAGACTTCATACCAATTAATTTCAAATCTTGCATAGAAACAAGTTTCTTAATGTTAGCGGAGTAACCAGACGGGACTTTGACACCATGCAAGCTCTGGCACAATTCATTTCTCTCGGCCTTGGACATAGTGTAGCAAGCTGGTGGAAGGTATGTTCGTCCTTTATCGGTCTCTTTCGGTGCTAACTCGGTCCTTATGTTCATATCAACCAAGTCACGCTGTGCGTTAACACCATCCTTTGTTTTGCCACTAATGTTCAGTAAGAGACCAATCAAGCTATCACATACATTCTTCTCCACGTGCATGACGTCGATGCAGTGACGAACTTCTAAGTGCTCCCAATAAGGCAAGTCCCAAAAAATTGACCGCTTCTTCCAGATGTTCTTCTGACGGGTTTTTAATTTACGTCCCTTCCCAAGCACAACATCGATATCCTTAACCATATCATAGACCTCTTTCCCTCTAAAAGCCCTTTGAGCTAAACTGTCCTCCTTATTTCCGTCGAATTATTTCTTCATCTTGCGGTATGGGTGACTCCTGGGAAGGAACCTACGGTGACGCATATACACAGTTTTGCGCGAGTCGTTCAGCCATACACTCTCGTAGCTTCTAAGCGGTCGAGCGAGCTTTGGCTCCTTTCGCATCAAGCCCGACAGTTACCAAGGGCAGGAAAATCATTGATAGTGCAGAACAACATGGCGCGTAAAGAGAAGTTCTCTCGTTTGTACACATCCCATACTTGTACCCCTTCGTTCCACAGTGTCACAAGATCATCCAGTAATAGTGCTAGGTACACATCAATATCGTTCCCGTGTTGCTTGGCCCTTGGATAAGTAGTGACATCAAAATGTACTCCGCTTCATACACACCAAGGAGGAAGGTTGTACATACATAGATTCACGGGCCATGTGCTATGTTGGCTGCTCATGTTACTGAAAGGATTCATTCCATCTGTACTCAACCCTAACCTTATGTTCCTCGGTTCCGCACCGAACTCTTTGAATGTCCGATCAAAGTTTCTCCACTGGGCAGAATCAGCAGAGTGTCTTAGCTTTCCATCTTTCTTACGCTCCTCCGAGTGCCAACGCAGCAATCTTGCCTCCTTTCGGTTCGCAAATAAACGCTTCAAACGTGGGATCACAGGCAGATACCACAACACCTTAGCAGAAGGTCCTTGCTTCACCTTAGCAGTATTCTTACACTTGTATCGGGATGCTTTGCACACAGGACATACATGCAAGTCTGCATACTCTTTACGATACAGGATACAATCGTTCGGACATGCATGTATTCTTTCTACTTCCATTCCCAATGGACAAAGAACCTTCTTGGCTTGGTAGGTGGTGCTGGGCAACATGTTTTCCTCCAGAAGAATGTCCACTAGGAGACGTAACAACGCCGTGAAACTCTTGTCGGACCAACCATTGGTTGCCTTCAATTTCAGCAGTTCAAGTACGGTTGACAACCTTGTGTATTCCGGCTTGCAGCCAGGGAACAAAAGTTTCCCCGAGTCCTCCATTAAGCGCTCGAATTTACAAAACTCTCTCTCACTGTAGTTCCCTTCTACATCGCGTAGCATCTGATCCAGATTGTCATCGTACGACCTATCCTTATCAAAAGCACAGTCCACATCCGGCATATCGTTGACTTCCTTGGCGATGTCATCATTATTAACTTCCTCGGTGATGTCGTCATTATTAACTTCCTGTATAATCTACTCTTCACCGTGATTGGTCCAACATGTATACCCTTTTTTGAAACCCATTCGAATCAAGTGCCCTACGATCTGCGTTGGGTTGTTAAAAATCTTCAGATTACCGCAATCAATACATGGACAATACATAAATTCTATCCCCTTATTCAACATATCCTGCTCCGCGGCTCTTTTAAAAGCAATCACACCATTAATGTACTCTTCACTCACACGGTTCACACCGTACATCCAGTTTCGGTCCATCTACGCTACGCACGTAACAATTAGTAGTGTTAAATTATATTAATAAACTGCAAATACGTTACTCCTCCTATTAACCAACTACACTAAAATTGATTAAAGATTAACCTAGAGAAAATATAAAGAGTTACAGATCGTTACCCTCGGAGCTCACGACGAAAATTCCAAATATCCCGAGATTCCTCACCGCCTTCTCCTTCGAGCCACGGTGCAATGTGAGAGTTAAGTGGGCAGGGCAAGAGAAGAGCCACAGCCGAAATGCACCTCCCCCATAAGCTTCTCCCTCTCACAAAACACCCACTGCCGAAACAAAGCACTCATTCACAACACCCAAACCAAGAGCTACCACCAAAGCAAAGCCTCACAAAGCAAGCAATATGCAAGCCAAATAGCCATAAGTTGCCAGGGCAACCCACAACCAAGAACAAGGCAAGCAAAACAAGCAAGCCTCCTATAGCCACCATAGAACAAACCTTCTCAAGCCACTCTATTCCAAACAACGGTCGAGGCGCTAGGCAGTGCAGCCGGGTCCCGATATTTATAGGGTGGCATATCACAGACGGTTCTTATTACCAACCGTCTGTGATGTGAATATATCACAGACGGTTCCTTTCTACCGTCTGTGATATCCTCCATATCACAGACGGTTCGTAAACAGAACCGTCTTTGATATACTCACATCACAGATGGTTCTTATTACAAACCGTCTGTGATATGGAGGATATCACAGACGGTTCAACATGGAACCGTCAGATAAGATTCAACACGACGGCTCTTCATGGAACCGCTCGCGATGAGATATTATCACGCATGGTTCTTCATGGAACCGCTCGTGATAGCGCATCTGAGCTCGTGATATGCGCAAATAATTACTAAAATGAATTGCCCAGTAATAAACAGATGATAAAAACAAGTAGTAAAGCTGGAGTAGGAGATGAAGAGACACTCATGCGGGAGACGAAGTGATTGAAAGGCATATCACAGACGGTTCTATCATGGAACCGTCTATGATAATTAGATATCAAAGACGGTTCTATGATAGAACCGTCTGTGATATCTAATTATCATAGACGGGTTGTAAATAGAACCGTATGTGAAATGAGTCCCGTATCACAGACGACTCTATTAAAGAACCGTCGGTGATAATAGTACATTACAGACGGTTTAATGATAAAATCGTCTGTGAAGTATCACAGACGGTTTTATTTACAAATCGTCTGTGATAATGACATATCACAGACGGTTGAAAAGATGGTTCCTAAGTAACCGTCTGTGATAGCGATCGAGATCTAACGAATGGTCCTGCCGATGCATCGTCCAATTACAGATCAACGGCCTAGACCTGTTGGGCCGTTCGGGTCACGTAATCGCTCTTGTCCTTGTGGACCGTCCATCCTTGGATCAACGGCCCAGATCTGTGGGAGCATTCGCGAGGTCCGAATGTCGCCTTGATCTGAACTGTTGATTTTAAATCCAGCGCGGTCTTGGTGGTACGCGCGACGCGTCGCCGTTTTCTCCGGTCTTGCGTGGGCGTTGGATTTGATCTCAACGGCCCACCTTTTCCCACATCTATTCTTTTCGGTAAATCGTTATTAATTCCCGGTAAGCTTTATTTTGCAACTGAAAAATGCATTAAACTTTAGAAATTGATATCTAATTCATTTTAAGTCATTTTTGGTTGATTCAAATTTTGATAATTCTGCTTTTAGCTAAACTTTAATCTAAAAATGGTTTTAAGCTTAGTTTAGCTACAGAAAAATATGAAAATAGATTTAATTCCTGTTTAGGGTTATTTGGTGCATTAAAAATTCATTTAATTTGGAAAATAGTCCAGCTGCACCACCTTTCTAGAAACCTAAAAAACTGAAATTTTATGGCAAATAGTCCAACACCTTTGCAAAGAAACTGGCATACTCATGCCTAATCCTGCGATCGTCAGCCGCGAAGGCACGTAGTCGTCCCACCCTTGCACACCGCAGCCGGTGCTCGTGCACCTGTGGCCATCCTCCGATAGTGCCCACACCCGGCCCTGTGGCCCGACCTTCTTCCCCCACGCTGCCGCCTGGACCATGTCCGCGGCGAGCCTCGCACCGCCGCACTCCCGTTGGTCTTGGCCGCTCGCACTCCGCCGCGGTCGGCTCGCCTCGACTGGGCTGATGTAGTGCTTTCCAACGTCGCGCATCTCGTCGGCCGTGTAGAGGAGGAGGCCGAGCACGTTGGCCGTGGCCTTGTGGCCGGCCACGGCCGCCCGTTCAAGGAACATGAGGCCGCGCTGCATGTAACATCCAAAAAATTGGGATTGTTTTCTAATAGATAAAAATGTGAACTTTTTAAAACTTTTGATGGATTCTAATTACAACTTCTTTTCTGGGTTTTATTTGCGAGACTTTTTGTCTAATAAAGAAATGTGAGAATCAAATTATGGAAATACAAAACTAATGAAAGATCAAAATAAATTGAAACAAAATAAGATAAAGAAAAATCCAAAATAAATGTATTGATTCTGTAAATGAAGTAAGAAAGTATATAAAGCATGTTGTTACAAACTTTTCTCAAATAAAATAATAACAATACATACAAACAGGAGAAGATTAACAGAATTTTAGAAAATTATCCAGACCACCTAAAATTCTGAAACAATTACATAAAAGTCTATAGTATGTCAGAAGCTACCCCTAAATTTTTCATGATTTTTGGAACTGTATTTCTATGTCAAATTAATTCCCAAAGCTCTCAGCTTTTCTGAAAATTCTAGAAATCAGAATTTCCTTTCTTCCCTTCACTGACTGGCCGGGCCCACTCCCAGGCTTCTTCTTCCACAAAGCCAAGCCAGCACGGCTTGCCCAGCCCGACCACGGCCACGCACCCGTGTGCAAGTCCATGCGTCCGCGCAACCTTGCCGCACCACCTCGTCGCCCCCGGTTTTGGCTGCCGCCCGCAGTTTCGCCACTGAGTCAAGCCCATCCCGCCATGAAGCTCCGATAGAGCTGCATGCGCGCCACGTCCATGCCTTGCTGCCGCCGCACCCGAGCTTGCCGCCACCTTCTTCCCGGGCTTCCTCGCGAACGCTCCGCCTCTTCCCTATATAAGTCAAGCAATGGCGACTTTGCCTCCCTTGCTGCCATTTCCACTTCGTCCCCATCTTCTCCAAGCCCAAACCAAACTTCAAACCGAAGCTCCCAGCTCGAGCTCCGAATGTCGGCGCCGCGCCTCGAGCTCCTAGCCACTCCGGTGAGCTTGGTACCGCCTAAAGCTGCGTCACGATCGCCACATGCAACGAGGAGGCATTCCCCAAAAGTCAATTTGGGGATTGAAGCCGCTTGAGCCCACACGCGCCTCTTCTTCTTTGGCTCCGGCTGAATTGGCCTCCACCGCCGCCACTTCAACTCCGGCGATCCCCGGCCCAATTCCTCTCTAATTGAGTAAGCTTAGACCTTCCTCTACCCTACCCCATCACTCACTGGTGCCCCCTCCCTTTCTAGGTCATCGCCACCATTGGAGCGTCCGTGCCGCTGCCGGTCCACGTCGCCAGCCCAACTCCGGCCACCCCGGTCCCCTCCGACAACACCGGTGAGTTCCCTGAGACTTACTCCAGCTCATGCTTCCCCTAACTAGTCCCCCATTACACCCGAGCGTTACCTCGCCTCGTCACCCCCATGGCCGGCCGCCGCTCGCGTCCTCCCGGCTGCCACAGTACCACTAGAGCCTCGTCAAGACCACCCTCATGGTCACCTTCGCCCTAGGGTTCCATTTTGCCTAACCCTGATACCTCCATGCCGTTTCCATCACCGGCGACTTGTGCCTCCCTGAGCCGGCCGAGTCTCCCCATCCCCGTCCCCTTTGCTCCTATTATCTCTCGAATACCTCAGTTAACACGAGACTTATGTATGAAGCAAACCAAATGCTGCTAACACATATTCTGAATGACAACTAGGTCACTTGAATAATTTAACAAATTGGAAGCCTAAGATTTGCAGGGAATTTAACTAGTATCAATTCAGTTTAGAAAGATTTGCTTTGTAGGTTGTTTACAAAGAGAGAGAGAGGGAATCCTGATGATAAGCAAATTTGTCGATAGGCTGATGACTCTCTACTGCTAGTGCCAAATCGAATTAGGAAAATACTTCATTAGGTAAATGCTTAATGAGATGGAAGAACAATAGTAAAAATTTGTAGATAATTAACTAAACAATAGTGACCTTATGCCATGAGGTGATAATGGCAATGGTAGCACTAAGTCAGCGAGATAGTTCATAAAGAGGATGGTAAAAGCAATTAGAAACTATAATTCATTAGTATGAACTTAGGACAAAATCCATAAGAGGATGCTTCAAGTTAAAAATCAAGTAAAGCTTATCAAAAACTCTAAAGTCTAGGATAAAAATTGAGATCAACTAAAAAAATAGCCCTTAATACATATTTTAGTTAAAAGTTAACCGTGTGTAACAAATGCACCCTACTATAAGCTTGGTCATAATGAGATTACGAAAAGGTCATACTTAAATCATTTAATTTTCTCGATAAATAGGAAATAATAACAAAAAGGATTATTAACATAGCACCTTCTATGCAATCCATTGTAAGATACTCTCAATGAAACCGTATCAATTCAACAAACAAATCAATGCAAAATGCTAATAACTTTTACATACGAACTCGAAATCAAATGAATCTTTTTGCTAAATTCATATAACATCATTTTCTGTAATAATATGCAAAAACATTTGGATTCTCTTGCTGTTGGATTTATTTCTCCATTTTTGTGCTTTGTTTCTGGTTCTTTCGAATAGACGCTGTAATTCGCGAGCAAGGTTATCGACGATCAAGCGACCCCACTCTCTGAACAACCTAAGCAAGAGCAAGGCAATCACCTCCTTTGATCATATTGATCCCAGTATTTTACTTATTGTACTTTGTTTTGCAAATCCTATTATGCATGCGTGTATGTTTTGTATTAAATTGCTATGTTTGGGATATTGGTAGCTGTACGTCCTATTTGGTGCATGAATTCCTTTGATACGTTGATGTCCTTCCTATTGTAACCAATAGGATATGGGTTAGATAATATATAATGTCATTTGGGAATTTTTGAGTGCGAGATATCGCACAAATGCTTACTAGAATGATAGAATTTCCTGAAAAAGGATGTATAAAGGACACTATGGTAAATGTGAATTTGGGAGGTTTGTGAAAAATATCCAGAGGGATGTGCCTTTGTTATTTTTTATATAAAAACCAAAAATGCAAAACCTAGTTTTAGACGCGGGCGAGTTATATTATATTCTGAAAAAGTGGGAACGGAACCTCACTAGTAGATAGGGGGAGATTCTCGTCCGGGTCAATTAAGGACCAAACACCGGTATATCCGACCTAAGCGTAAGCGTGCAACCATAGTGCCATTTATGGGGTGGCCTTAGCTAATTAAGTTGTCAAGAACTAGCCTTGCATGAGGGGTAGGCAGGAGAGGTGCGAGCATGTTTGATTGCCGACATAACGGCGAATGTCTCACTGGAACGGGGATACCTGGGCGAAGTGACAATAAACGTAGCACCTAGACAGGTATGCCTGGGTTCAGTGAGGAACAACATTCGACGGGCTAAGTGCAAGGTTAGGGCTAGATGATGTAAAGGCTTCGACATGTGCTCTAGACTGCTTACCTTCGGTAGTGAGCGGTGGCATAGATATATGCCGAACAAACTAGAGAATTCGTGTACTGTGGGTAAAGTTGTACCCCTCTGCAGAGTGTAAATCTATTATAATAGCCATGCTCGCGGTGATGAGTGTAGTAAGTGTAGTATTGCCGGGTATAGTCTTGATTTTCAAAAACTGTCTTATCGGGAAAGTGTGGGAAATAGTTTGTGATTTATTTGTGGTAACTGCCATGTTATGGCTGAACGTGAAATATTGCTCACAACCAAGGAAGATTGTGAGCTGTAGTTATTGTTGTTGGATCATTCAAATACTTATTACTGTCCAGTATCTATTTAAAATGCTTTAACACCCCAGGCCGACGTGAGCCTGGAATGCTACTGAAGAAGACATTAATAAAGCTAGACTAGAACAATCTGCTAAATTTTGGTAGAACCTCCCATGTATAGTTAACTATATGGAGGTTCCAATAGATAAAAGAATGTCATAACTAAATCTTCCAACATTCAATATCATCAATAAGCATTAAAAACATGCTAATCAGCTAGAACATATTCAAAGATAACCAAATTACGTTACTCATCATTATTACAAATAACTCGAGGCATGAGGCATAACCATAATCAATACTTAAGCAATTTGCCTATTTATTAAAGGACATTCTAAAAATTTGATCAAGTTTTACGGGTGCGCGACAGTATGTGAATCCAACTCAAGTCTACTCCCTCCCATGCATGCTGATCTCGCAACTGGTACCTAAAAACACAACAAAAGCAAGGGTGAGCCACAAAGACTCAGCAAGTACCAATAATGAAACATTAATTCACAAATACAACATCATCATTCATTACTGAAGCTTTACTCAAAAACATATCACATGCTTATGTAATGCAAATATGCAATGCACCTTTTTCTCTTTTTCACTCTTTTGCGCATTACACCGATAATGCGGGGTATGCAACCGTCGCTGCGTACCTATGCCTGTGCTCGCAAGCGCAGGGACCAATTGCCCAATACTCCACATGTAAAGGGGACCTCAAGCCCACACTCCACAAGTGTGGGGACCATAAGCCCATCGTTTTCATGATGGGGACCTCTTCTCAATGCCCACATTCTATGAATGTGGGGACCTCAAGCCCGTCATCTACATGATGGGGACCTTAAACATGCATTCCTGATCACCACGTGACCAGGTCTTATGTATGCTCACACAGTGCACATGAACAAATTCAGTTTTGCAATAAGCTCGAACAACATCAACACCGTACACGAATAACAATCATTCTTATCATAAGCATTCATCACCTTTAACCAGCATATCACACTATCAATCAACCACAGCTAATATATATCAAATATTAGCATGTATCATAAACATTCATCATCTTTAACCAGCATATCACACTATCAATCAACCATAGCTAATATATATCGAATACTAGCAAGCACTGTCAAACCATTCATAATTACTCGACCAAACAGAGTACTTGTCTCAACCGCGTGAAAACGGAGGATGAGAAGAAGGTGCTGCCTCCGGGACCAGTCCCCCACCTAAATTCAATTAAAAGCATACTAAGACAACAGTAATGGACCAAGCAACTATATAAGCAAACCCGAACTAGCAATAACTTGTATCGCGATCCCAACTCCAATTTCCTATATGCTGATCTGTCCCCTCTGGAAATAGTCGTGTTCTAAATTCGTATCTTTTAGCACAGGAGTTCAAATGAGGTGTTCTTGGACTTCATTTAAAGGTTATCAAATTCCCCAACTAAACCTAGTTAGTGGGTCTTCCTGATTCGGCAATCTAATACCCCTTTCATGCCAATTAACAGAACGTCGATTTCACGTCAGGTTCTCTGGACAGCAACTTCAAACCATAATAACTTTCAAAATAATGATCCAAATTTTGCGTTCTTTAGCTTCTCTAAAAGCTACAACAATTATCTACATTTTTCATTATAGTGAGACCTCCCAGAAACTCTTCTAGCTATCGGTTTAGGTCCGATTACTAAAATCTGTCAGAATCATAGCAGATTTGCGGAACAGCAGCGCTACGAAATTCATAACTTTTGATCCACTCGTCCAAACGATGCGATCTTGTACTCTACGAAAAGGTATCGACGTTGCCTACAACTTTCTAGGAGGCGTCTAGGACAGATTTTTCTTTTTAACCTCATCAAAAACGTCGGCCAATCCTGTCTGCCCTAAACAGATCTAATACCGACATTGCCTAATTATACAATTGCACAACTAATCGGAGGAGAATTGGGATTACCCTTGAAGAACCTGTTGTTGAACACGATGAGCATCACCCCAGACCACAATCTCTCCCTTTCCTTCCTCCCTTCTTCCCCTTCCTTCTTCTTACTCTCTCTTCCTTGGCCGGCAGCACCCGAGGAGCTTTCTCCCTTCTCCTTCTTGGTTGGCGGCAAAGCAAGGGTGGGAGGGCATCTGTAGCTCACCATGGCATCAGTAGCACGCTCTTTGTAGCAACCCTAGGGTTGCCCCCTCTCCTTCTTATGTGGCCCACTACCCCTTCTCCTCGGGCCTAAATGCTGTGGACCGGAAGCCCACAGCCCAGGTTGTCCAAATTATGCATAAATCACCCTCTAATCTCCTGTTAAAACACTTATTTTTAATTGATCTTTCTCTCTAATTTATTTCTTCTGTCTCGAATACATTTGGGGTATTACAAATGCTCTTTCAAATTCCGTTGCAAAGTATTACTTATGAATATTGCAAATAAAATCTGCTTAATGCAAAATAACTTGTAGCATAGAGCCTTCTCTTGATTAGCCTTGCATTTAATATAACATTTGCGATACACTAAAAGTCTTGCTGAGTACACAAGTACTCAATCTTGCTTTTGTTGTTGTTTAGAGTATGAACATGAACCGACGCCAAGCGACGCTTTCTTCGCACCCAGAACCGAAGGGTTCGGGGATGGGTATATCTAGGATTTGTTTCTTGTCGGTTGCCTTTGGGTATGGATGGGCACACCGCTGCAATTTGTTTACTTTCACCACTTTTAATCTTCCGCTACTATTTCTGTTACTTTGTTACTTCTGGTACTTTAGTCTTATTTGACCGGTCGGCCTTTGTAATGTAAATACTGCAATTGCTTAAGTTAAGCACCATTTTGCTTACCTTGTATATGTGAATGTATGGTTGTGAATACCAAATGTTGTGAATGTGTGTGCTAGCTACTGATCCAGGGACTAGCACAGATACACATAGGTCTTCGGTATTCCACGCCGGGTCCGACATCGCATGTCTTGGGCGCGAAGACAAGCCCGAGGCGATGATGAAACAAGCCCCGGGTTGCGCCGCCGGCGGTGGTTGACGACGGCGAGGTAGCGCTCGTTATCCTGCCACTTCATCGCCTCCTCTCGCTCCAGCGCCACGCGCCTCCCCACGGCGTGTTCCTTGGACACGTTGTACAAGGCCTTGTAACTCCAATATACGTACATACAAAATTCAAGATGTTAGAATAAATAGTAGTACGTACGTGTAACATCCCAAAAATTGGAATTATTTTCAAATGTATAAAAATACGATCCTTTTTAAAACTTTTAATGTATTTTGTTGATATTTGCTTTTATGGATTTTGTTGCAAAACTTTTGTCTAATAAAGAAATTTAAAGATCAAATTCTGGAAATCCAAAAATTCTTTAAGAAATCAAAATGAGTTGAAACAAGGGATGATAAATAAAAAATCCTAGCTGATAGTTAAAATAACCTAAAACAAAATATGATAGTACAAACTTGGTGTAGTTATAATGTCAATAAGATAATAAATAAATAAAGCAGGATTTGAAACTCTCTTTACATCAAATAACAAAAATGCATTCAAAGAGAAGCTTAACAGAATTTTAGAGAATTATGCAGAGATCATAAAATTATGAAACAATTACAGAAAAATCTACAATATGCCAGGACGCTACCCTAAAATTTTCATAATTTCTAGACTTATATTCTATGCCACAAAAATCTCCTAAAGCATCAGCCTTTTCAGAAAATCCTGTAGACAGCATTTACCTTCACCCCTCACCGACCAGTGGGTCCCCCTGGCAGTGTTTCTTCGCCAACACAGCAGCCCGTGCTGGCCACACCATGGACACACGCCCTTGTGCATGCGCACGCCGCCTTGAGCCGTGCCACGCCACCGCAGCGTCGCCCGTGGTTTCCTCCCCTTGCCCACGGTATTATCGAGCCTATGCCCCGGTCGCGTCATGTGCCCATGTAATATCCCCAAATTAATTAATGAGAATTAGTATGCCTCTCATTAACATGCATAGTGTTTTTGAAATAAATGCATAATATTTTGCACTTGGAAATTCTCAAACAAATTATAAACATATACTTCAAATTTTGAACTCCAAAAGAAAATAGGAAGAAAAACTTATGATCATAATTTGAAACCATTTTATTAAAATACTATATTAATTTTCATGAATAAATATAATTTTTCCCAAAATTTTGGGACTAGTTTCAACCTTCAGAAAATTCTAACACAATTAATAACCAACACTAAGTTTGAATTTACATTATACAAATTATGTCATGAACAGTAGGGTTTTATAATTTTTATGAACTCTAGGATGTCCGAGGAACCCCTGTGATTTATTTCACATTTTTAGGAATTTTATTTATTTTATTTAGATCCTTGGTCAAAGCTGCTGCTAGTGGGTTAAACTGATTTAATACTCAGACTCAGCACTGTTCATTTGACTCGAGTCCAACCCGGGCAAGCTGACCCAGCCAAACCAACTAACCGCATCGCACCACCCTGGACTGTCCGATTAGCATTCAACGGGCCAGATCTCGTAGCCGTTCGGGTTAATCTGAACGAACATGCGATCTAGGCCGTTAATTCTCCATCGTACGATCCAAACGCACCGTCCGCTCTCAGTCACTGCAGGTGGGCCCGCCTACACGCACCCGTCTTCAACCTCGGGCAGGGGCGCGTGCAGGAGCCGAACGCCACGCGCCCTCCGTGCTTTGCTGCCCCTCCGTTAGCACTCGCGATGCCGTGACCCACTGCCCGTCGCGACCAGTCTTGGAGCACCGCACGCTCACGCCGCTTCTTTCTCCGTCCCCATTCTCGCACAAAACCAGCTCTACCCCCTCTCTCAGCCCACTTCTCCTCTGAGTGACCGAGGAGAGGGAAGCTCTTGTGAGTGTTCTTCTCAGGTAAACTCCGCGCTGCCTTGCCTCTCGGCTCATGATTTGTATGCCGTTTCCATTTTTAGCTAACCTCAACCCTTGTATTGTCATGAAGCTCTCAGTTCTTCTTCGTGCTCTCGGCCGTTCCGGAGCTCGCACCTCTAGGCACCTCTAGGCCATCTTCGCATCCAGTGAGTTTCTTTCTCGGTTGATTGCATCGCATCGTGCCTTTGAGCATGATTAGAGTTCCCCCTCAATCAATTTTGACTTTGATCATAGGATCATCTAGATCTCAAAGTTTCCCCTTGTAGGCTGAGAAACCCCACTTTCTTCCCCGACGCCGGCACAGTGAGTTTCCCCTCGATTCCACCCTCTGGAACCATCTCGTGGACTCCCTGGTGCTGTTCCCACCACTCATTTCCTTCCTTTTTCCCCAGAGCGTCCCCGCCACGGTGACCTCCTCCACGCCACTGCCGGCTCACGTCGCTGGAGCACTGTGAGGACCCCAATTTATTTGGCTTGTAATGCTAAACCAACCACCTGGTCCTAGCATCACAAATCAAATAAACTGATCCTCGAGATATGTATACTTCCCAAAAAGCAGTATACACACCTCCTTACAAAATTAGACATCAACTCCATTCCAAACATAGAGTCCAAACACCACACTACCAAACGGAAGATAAACAAATAGTAGAGTTATTACAGACAAAGGCCGACGGGCCAAGATACACAAATAAACAAGAACGACAGTGAAGCAAAAAGTGCCATAAGATGGCTATAAACAAAGCCAATCGTGCCTCCATCCCACAAGGCATCCGACCGACCGCCAAGTCTAGTCGTCCATGAAAGCGGCAACACACTCACGAAGTGAGGCCCTTGGGGCTCACCTTCTTCCTCTGCAACAAAACATTAAGCAAAGCACCGAGTACAAAGATTGTCTTTGTACCCGCAAGACCGACGTGTGAGCTAGCGACTGCTTCATATGCTACATGCAGCTTGTTTGGTGGAGGCCATATGTTTCATTTGCATAAAGCCAATTTTCATTTGCAATAATATAATACAGTTTGAAGGCAAATTTGCAATTCATTTTAATGTTGAAATAACGATAAAGATAATAATAACAAAAGAGAAAGATAAACAACCTAGAAGTGACCATCCCAATAGTCACTCCAACAATAGCACGAATCCCGATTCGCACCACCCATCAAATTTTAATTTAAATGTTGTAGTCTAACTCTTGATAAGCTTACCCAAGCGTGTCCATCACCTAGGGCGAGGCTATTCGAATAGTTTTTAACCTGCGGGGTGTACCACTGCACCCACACTTGATCGCCTTAAGGCCAAAGCACACTACCGAAGGTATGCAAAGCCTGACTAAGTCCTACGAGACTTTTTCCAATATTGTGTATTAACTACGAGCAGCTCGTATGGATAGAAATCCATACGCTTACATGGTAAAGCCGAAAAGACAACTACCCACTCGGGATAAAGCTTTTGGACAACTACCATGCTCCCACCTCCATCCCTCCCGTGACCTCCTGCGACCGGAGCCAATACACGCCAAAGTACTAGGTCAAGAGAGGTCCCATACCCTCTAGTGTGGTTAGCACGAAATGCTGGATAACGGTACTCACAAGATGTTCGGTCCTTAATTGACCGGGCACCTTTCCAATACACCCAACAGATCACACCAATCTTACCAAGCAGCCGCGTCTAAATCATTTTTGTTTTCGGTTTTGTTTTGCAATTATCATAACACGAGTGGAATATAAGAACATAGAATAATTTTATGTGATCAAGATCATCGACTAAGTCGATGATTGCCCAAATCTACCGGTAGCTAAGCATGGCTAAGCAATCGAACTCGCAATCTACTAAGTGACGAGAGTTCATCCAAATAACTCTAATCACGAAGAAATAACCTAGGCTCAAGTAGTAGAGGACAAATATTTACTTACAGATTATGCATCTAAAGGTTTAACTAACCAATTTAACACAAAATAAGCGATGCATACATACAGTTGAAACAAAATATTAGACTTTAAAATCTGGATAAAATGATCAAATCGCTTGCACGGCTGCTGTTGCTCAATTTGTTGCGGAGGGTCGTTCGTGGTTACCGCAAATATCGAAGCCTAACGATTGAACAAAGCAATAATAAGAACGAATAACACCGACCAAACTCAAACATACAACAACAACAAAACATACCAAAACTTACACAGCGACCTAAGCAGGTTTTAACACATTTTTAGAGAGAGGGAAATAATTATTTGAAGTGGTAATGAATTTTCTAGCAATTTCCTAAGCTAGCATACACATTAAAACACTTGTTAATTACTTAACAAATTTTCATGAACAGAAATAGTATCTAAAGTCTATCCTGATAATTAGAGCACTAAAAATGAAAATTTACAGAATCGGATTTACTGGATTTGGACAATTATTGAAAAAGATATGAACTTTCTAATTTTGGAAAATGCATAATACATCATTTAATCATTTAACAGATTTTTGCTAACAGGGACAAGATTGAAACTAATTTTAGTAAATAATACATCTAAAATGAAAATTAACAAAGACTTTGGACTCACGCGATTTAGATAAAAATTGAATTAGTTATGAATTTTCTAAGTTTAAATGATTTGACATTAGGCAGAAAACCATTTGAAATTCTAAAGCATTTAAACATTTTCCTACCGACAACCAATAGCCATAGCCATCGATACGCGGCGGGCGCAGGAGGGCGCTGATCGAGTTAGCTCGACTCGCCACGGCAAGGTGGCGTCGGCGTATTCTAAGAATACGTCTTTGACTTACCAAAGTGCACTCTAACTTATACTCACGAGAAATACGCTTCCCAACAAAGAAGACGCAAAGATCAAAGCTACACAACCACCAACCGACAAAGATGGACCCACATGGCGACTAAGAGAATAACATAACGGTTGGATTAAAGGATTTCCTAAACGCGATTAACAGAGAGGGCCCACAAGTCAGTGATACGGACTAAAAGATGATTAGCACTAAAGAGTAGGGTTAGACCTAATGTTGCCGGCGGCTCACCGGCGACCACGGGGACGGTGGCGCGGCCGCACGACTGTTCTCGCGAACCAGGAGGTCTCAGGGCGAGTGAGTTATACCTTTAGGTTCGCAAAGACCTCGCGAACTTGATGACGGTGACCCGGGACCTCGAGGATGCGGCGGCGAGCTGACGCGAACGGAGGCGGAGAAGAAGATGCGGTGCTCGCGGAGAAGACGCTGCGAGCTTCGAGAAGACCCCGGAAGGTGCGCCACGGGATCGCCTCAGCTCCAGGAAGGATACGCCCCAGATAATGCCGACGAAGGAGGTCTGAGGCGGCTGGAATCACCGCGGCGGCGAAATACCGAGCCCGGAGAAGAACTGGTCGCGCTACCTCGGTGATGCACCAAAGAGCAAAACAAGACCTCCATTAGACTCAGTGGATCAAGGCGATCCTAAGGGACCAAACGCCGAGGCATGATACTCACTAGAACACCAGAGGGCTTACAGGACCAAGATCACCGGAGGCGGAGACGATGAACTTGCTTCTGGTGATACAGTGCACGACAATGATCCGGGCTGGGCAAAATGGAGGCGGCGTCGAGCAAGGATCACAATGGTGCGGCCGCGGGCTCGAGGGCGGCTCCGATACGGCGGCGCTACACTCGGGTTCTTCTCCGGCCGAGAAGGAAATTTGGGCGGAGAAAGTACGAGAATGGACGCGAAGGAGAATGGATGGTCTCAGGGGGTAGATGGACTCCTGGCGATTCTCCAGAGAGGGACACACGTCCACGACGTGGCAGCGACGAGCTGCGTGGCACGCATGCGAATTTGCCAGCGAACTCCGGTGAGCCGCGGAGAAGACGAGGGCGATACTGACAAGGAGGGCCCACCCGTCAGCGACGGTGGCAAAGCGGCTCGAGTCGGGGTCTGGTGCAGCACAGTTAGATGGTTTGACTCGATCAGGAACGTGTCGATCGTTGGATCGGAGATGGACTGCTGAGATCGGTGCATGCATTCGGACAGGTCGACGAGATGAGCAGTGTGGACCGTTCGATCTTCATCGGACGGCTGACAACCATCGGGCTCGCACGGTGCAACTAGGCGGTGCGACCGAGTCTATTAGGTGCGGTCGGACTAGAGCCCAAGTGGGGTTTGAACCCGAGGAACAGTGATTTCAGATTCGAATTAGAAAGACAGAGAAGGTTTTGGGAATTTTTAGAGGTAGCTCCTGAGCTCCAAAAATTCCAAAATTTTTATGGGAGCTTACTGGAAAAGAGGGAAACCTTGTGTAATTTTTCCAGGAGTTTTCATGCACTAGATTTCTCCCAATAAAATTCACAAGCTGCTGACCTAGGGTTTGACCAGAAATTCAAACTAGTTTGCCTTGGCCATGAGAAATAGCAAATAAAATCTAAAAATGGTGAAATAATTCAGGGAGGTAGATAGGATGATCAAGATGATAGGAAAAATAATTTCAGAGGATGATCACAAGTTTGAAGGCTAAGAATTTGCTGACAACAATTTCCATTCACAAGAATTTAATTCTAGAAAATGGAAATTGCTAGGGAAAATTTGGAAAACCTCCAAATGATTTGATGAGACAACAAAAGTTTTTATTTATCCTCAAAATTTTACATTTGAAATACAAACCCTAAGTTAGGGCTGTTACAAGCACCCCGGTCACTCCCCACCGTCGACAAGCGCTCGGTGAGTTTCCTAGAGGTCCCCTGAGCTTTTCCCACTGTTTCTTGTTGAAGCTCTTCGCCTAACTTGGAGCCGTCGCCGTGCATGTGCCGTAGCCGTCCCACTCGGGTGCCGTCGGAGCTGAAGACGAAGGCCCTTGGTCCGCGTACCCCTTCTTTAGCGTTGCTGTAGCATCAGTAGCCCATATCCGACGTCAATTGCCCCAGGAAGCTCTCTACGTCGAGCATCGTCGCACCTGTACACTCCTCCTCCGCTCAACCCACCCGTCGGCGTGCCACCGTACCCCTCCGCCACCGAAGACACCTCCGGAAGGTAGCCCTGGTTATTGTATTTCCATTTTGCTTCGGACCGCGCACCCTCCGGCCTCCCCTCGCCGTCGGCGAGCTCGACGAGGTCACGGCCGTGCCTCCTCTATTGTCGGGCACGTCCGACAAAAGCCCTGTAGTGGTTAGATTAGGAGACATCCCGGTTAGTTTAAGCTAATGTTTGCTTAGGATAAGTAATGGTTGTTTTAGAAGGCTAAGGTCTCAATTACATGTGGGCCTCCTAACTGGTTAAGTGTTAGTGTAGGCCTTAGTGCGTTTGCTTTTAAGAAAAACGTATTCTTGGTATGTTTAGAACAAATTTACGTTTTCAGGTTTAGAAAACGTCTTCATCGAAATACACCTTCAGCTTAGTTTGGCCGGGACCGAGTCATTGTTGACTGGGTCAAACCCTTGACCCCGGTCCCTCAGGTCAGTGACTTCGGATAGGTTCACCTCGGTAGAAAAAAGTATTTAATACTTAAGAAAATTCGGAATACATTTATTTGTACACTGAATAATACATTTAACTTCTAAGGTACATATCTAATTCAAATCAACTCCAAAATTGATGAAACCAGTTTTGATAATTTTAGTTTTAATTGAGTTTTATTTTAAAATAGGTTTCAAACACGTCACTGTAGCAGAGAATATAGTTTGTAAAAATAATCCATAACTCTATTATTTTTACAATAAGAAAAGGCTTTTAGCTTCAAAAATACATAACTATTTTATTTTAACTCCAAAAACAGTGAAACCATTTTTGATAATATTAATTTTAAGTGAAATTATTTCTAAAAATGTTTTCAATCTTACCTCTGTCGCAGAAGATATATTTTGTGTAAATTGATCCCAAAATGAATTATTTTTACATTATAAAATGCCGATAACTTTGGAAATTCATAACTAAAACTTGAAAACTCCAAATGAGGTAAACTCAACTAATTTGGTCTTATAATGTTATCCTCTATTTATCTATGTAATCCTTTCTTCATCTATTGTTCTACAAATTTTGACCAAATAATTAAATTAGGTGAATAGTGACAAATTGGATTTTCTAGGAATCTGAATTTCAAACTACTATAACTTTCACATACTAAATCCAAATGGAATAATTATTTCACCTTAATTCATATAAAATCATAATCTACCTACTGTATAAATTTCATACATTTTTGAGCTTGTTGAATTTCTAGCTTTATTTTATATTTATTGCAATATCGTCTTTCATTAGGATTTCGACGATAACGATATATTCGTGAGATTATTATGAGTATAACCTGAGATTGAACAAGTGGTACAGCAAAGGTGCGAGCACCCTCCTCTTGATCATATTGCTCCCAGTGGTTTTGAAATGTTTTGTGTGAGTTTTATTATCGCAATTGCATGCTATTTTGAAAAGTATGTTCATGGGTAGAAGTAGTTAAATTCCTAATTGTTGCATTGGCCCTCCTCTCAATGTTGATTACCCTTTTACCTTGAATGCTTAAGGATATATGTTATATGGGTTTGTTTATTAATTCGTAGAACGCTGCTTAGCCATGCTAGTAGTTGTAGTCGAAAGCGGTTGATGGAACTAGTCCATCGGCCGGTGGATTGAATTGAATCTTATTGAAATTTGAGGATTTTATGGATTGTATTATGATGGATTTGAGGGATGTATCCAGATCTTCGCATCTGGGGTTTGTGGACATGTTGGGCATGGGTTTTAGGTTCTTAACTTGGACGGGTGTAGGTTGATGATAAATTACTATTGTTGTTTGTTGTTATGGAATTGTGTAGCCCCGTCTGAGTGTTTAAGGACCGGTCTGTGGTGTGATGAACCAAGTCTTACGTGCAATCACACGCCGGGATAATGGCGAAGGCTTGGCTTAATAATTTGTTGTGTGTTAGCTATCAAAACACAATGAGATTGACAATTGTTATTGTTATGTATTTAATTGTTCTCTTGTCATTCTCGCGGGGGCATGATAAGGGTCGCCTTACTTGTTCTTAAGGGTCTCTTGTTTGATTGGGACTTACTTACGCAAAGGGGTTTCCCCTGTGGTTCAGGTGACTGTAATGTTTGCCATGGGACTGTCCTCGGGTGGTTTGATAGTTAGGACATAACATTGTAACGACCTCGTTATGCTACCTCAGTCACACTCCTATGGAAAAGTGCATTGGCCGACATTAAGAGGAATGCATATCGTGTGGGTAAAGCTGTACAACTCTGCAGAGTAACTAAATCTATTCGAATAGCCTTGTCCTAGGTTATGGACATCACTTGTGGGAAAGCAGGCACAGTTAGCTTTTGGGAACTTAAGTTTGGGTTATGGTTGGGAATGTTATGTCATTATGTTAGTTTGTTCAAATCTGAAATGAATTCATGAACGCGTAGTTCGCGCGTTAATTTTGTTGAGGAATGAATTGTGCCACGAATGAGATGTTCGTGTGTTGATTATATTTGGAGAGTATACCATTGATGATCATTACTTACTGCTATAAAATATTTTCTAAATGTTTTACAAATGGCAAGTTAGAATCTTTTATCCATATGCAAAACTTGCTTTATGCTGAAAATTGACTAGTGTAGTAGCCTTCCATTGATACTTACATGCATCCTTATTTTTCTTGAAAAGTCTTGCGAGTACAACTTTGTACTTGAAAAGTGTCTATTTGATCAGGTAAGGACGACGGGCGTAATGGCTTTAACTCCAGTTGGTTGCTTGTGGGATTTTGGGCATGCCAACTCGGTTATTCCCTTTTTACTTTAAGTTTATCTTCCGCTGTGATTTATTTGTGTTGTTGTTATTTAGATTTGGTTGATTGGCCCTCTTATGTAAAATTGGGACCATAAGGTTCTATATGTTGAAGATGTATCAAAGTTTCTATTTCTCTTGTACAATTGTGTATGGATGCGATTGCAATGTCGTGTACTAGGATATGCGCATGTTAGCCACTGATCCTTGGGAGCTAACATGAGACGCATATGCAGGCACTCGGGATCGTTCTCGTCTCTCGCTAAGTGTTGCGCTTCCAGTGTAACCACTTGGCTTGGAACGGATCTTATCCCTGGAGGCCCCACAGCGTTGGCATCAGAGCCATACTGACTGTAGGTTAAAGCCGTCCACTGTCGATCGCGTCACAGCGCGTCCCGCCTCCCTAGGAACCTAACCCCTCAAGAAATTTCTGGATTCGTCCACCGAGATGCTGCGCACGAGTGTTCTTCCTCGGCTCCGGCCAAATCCGCCTCCACTGCCGCCACTTCCTCTCCAGCGAGCCTGAGCTCGATTCCTCCCTCCGTGAGCATCACTAGACATCCCCTTAACCTACCCTATCACTCACTTTCTCTCTCGTTCTCTCCAGGACCGCCGCCACGTTGAACCGGCCGCGCCGCAGGAGGCTTCCGCTGCCGGCTCACCTCGGCAGCTCTGCGTCCTCGGAGACCACTCTAGTAAGTCCCCCATGACCTACTTATGCTCATGCTCCCACCATTTTTGTTTCAACTTCAGCCTACGCCTTCGCCCTCCTTTCACCCCCACCGCCGCCGCTGGCCTTGCCACGCCACCACAGTGCCGCTCCAAACCACAAACCTGCCTCCTCTAACCTCACTAACCCCCTGGCATCCCATTTCATCTGTCACCGTCGCCTCGCCGCCGCTCCACCATCGGCGACGACCACCGCCCCATTTCAGCCCGAGCCATTTCCCCTGGCCTGCCTGTTCCTTTGCACTCTGTGCACAAATTCCACTCTATGAGACACTGATAGTGGGGCCCGTTTGTAAAGCAAATTAGCTGCTGCTAAAAAACTCTGTGAATGTCATTTAGGTTCTTCAAATGAGTTAGTAAGATTTAGGTTTGAATTCTGAAGGAAGTTCAGACAACAGCACTTCAGTTCAGAAGGAGTTCTGTTGATTGAATAAGGAGCAGAGAAGTGTCTAGGTGAAATTTGGGTTGTCAGGATAATAGATTTGTAACACCAATTATCAAAGACTAACCAACTCATGGCTGCCCATTGTTCACTCAAATGCGTTAACCAAGTTGAGGATAAATTAGTTAGTAGTAGCAATTCAGTTCAGAGGAGATTTGTTATTGTAGGTTGTATAAATAGAGAGGAAAGTTTGAATGTAGTCAGAACTGACAGTAGGCTTGTGATATCCTAATACAAGTAGTGTGAAATGCTATTGTGAGGACCCCAATTTATTTGGCTTGTAATGCTTAACCAACCACCTGGTCCAAGCATCGCAAATCAAATAAACTGATCCTCGAGATATGTATACTTCCTGAAAGCAAAGATACACACCTCGGTACAAAATTAGACATCAACTCCATTCCAAACATAGAGTCCAAACACCACACTACCAAACGGAAGATAAACAAATAGTAGAGTTATTACGCACAAAGGCCAACAGGCCACAAGATACAAAATAAACAAGAACGACAAATGAAGCAAAAGTGCCATAAGATGGCTACAAACAAAGCCAATCGTGCCTCCAACCCACAAGGCATCCGACCGGACCGCCAAGTCTAGTCGCCCACGAAACGGCAACACGACTCACGTAGTGAGGCCCACGAGGCTCACCTTCTTCCTCTGCAACAAAAACATTAAGCAAAGCACCGAGTACAAAGATTGTCTTTGTACCCGCAAGACCGACGTGTGAACTAGCGCACTGCTAATATGCTACATGCAGGCTTGTTTAGTGGAGGCCATATGTTTCATTTGCATAAAGCCAATTTTCATTTGCAATAATATAATACAGTTTGAAGGCAAGTTTGCAATTCGAGTTTAATGCTGAAATAACAGTAGAGATAATAATAACAGAAGAGTAAAGGTAAACAACCTAGAAGTGACTATCCCAAAAGTCACCACAACAATAGCACGAATCCCAGATTCGTACCACCCATCAAGTTTTAATTTAAATGTTGTAGTCTAGTTCTTACGGGGCGTATCCGAGCGTGTCCATAACCTAGGACGAGGCTATTCGAATAGTTTTAACCCTGCAGGGGTGTACCAATGTACCCACACTTCAGACCGCCTTTAAGCCAAAGCACACTTCCGAAGGTATGCTGGCACAGCTAAGTCCTACGAGACTTTTTCCAATATTGTGTATTAACTACGAGTCGCTCGTATGGATAGAAATCCATACGCTTACATGGTAAAGCCGAAAAGGCAACTACCCACTCAGGATAAAG
This sequence comes from Ampelocalamus luodianensis, assembly GCA_036346255.1. NCBI lineage: Eukaryota > Viridiplantae > Streptophyta > Magnoliopsida > Poales > Poaceae > Ampelocalamus > Ampelocalamus luodianensis. The sequence continues at coordinate 495,757 of JAYEVH010000275.1, read as the reverse complement.
CTTTTCGGACAACTACCATGCTCCCACCTCCATCCCTCCTGCGACCTCCTGCGACCCGAGCCAATACACGCCAAAGTACTAGGTCAAGAGAGGTCCCATATACTCTAGTGTGGTTAGCACGCAAAATGCTCGAGACGGTGGCGCAAGTAACTCGGTCCTTAATCGACTGCACCTTTCCAAACACACCCAACAGATCACACCAGCCTTACCATTGTGCCCAAGTCTAAATCATTTTTGTTTTCATTTTTAATTTTGCAATTAAACATAGCGAAATGTGAAACATAAAGCTATAGTATATTTTGTGTGATCAAGGTTACCGACTAAAGTCGATAACCACCCGCTTCTACCGATAGCTAAGCATGTCTAAGCAAAATGACCGGATCTACTAAGTGACAGGAGATCATCCAAATACCTCTAATCACACAAATAACCTAGGTTCGTAGTAGAGATCAATATTTTGCCTACGGGATATGCAACTACTGATTTAACTAATCAATTTAACACAAATTAAGCAATGCATACATACAAATGAAACAAAATATTAGACTTTAAAATACTGGGATTGTCATGATCAAATCGCTTGCTGTCACTTTGTTGCTCAATATGTTGCGAGGATCGTTCTCGTGGTTGCCGCAAATATCGAAGCCTAACGATTGAACAAAACAGCGAATAAGAACGAATAACACCGACAAAACTCAAACATACAACAACATCAAAACAGGCCAAAACTCACACAGCAGCCTAAGCATGATATAACAAAATTTTAGAAACAGAGAACAATTCATTTTAAGTTATTAAAAATTTTCTATAAATTTTCTAAGCTAAAGACACATCAAAACACTAGTTTATTACTTAACAAATTTTCATGAACAGAAACAGGGTGTAAAACCTAACCTAATAGTTAGTATACTGAAAATGAAATGTTTCAGAATTGGGTTCATTGATTTTGGACAATTATTAAAAGAGATATGCATTTTCTAGTTTGGAGATTACATTCTACAATATTAAATTAATTAACAGATTTTTGATACAGGGACAAGGTTGACACTAATTTTAGTAAATAGTACATTTAAAATGAAAATTAACAGCACTGGTTTCATGCAATTTGGATAAAAATTGAATTAGTTATGCATTTTACAAGTTTAATTGAGTTAACAGCTCAACAGAAAACACAAACCAGAAATACTAAATCATTTCCGAAATCTATAATGCACTCAACCCATTTCGCACCACACCACTAGCCCTCACATCGACAATGGGCCCGCGCGAAATGCCGACGAGCAATGACCCACCGAAAGTGACGTCGAAGGCGTATTCTAAGAATACGTCTTCGGCTTACCAAAGTGCAAACCTAACACACTCTCACAAAGAAAATACGCTTCCCAACAGTGAAAACGCATTACCAGAGCTACACAAACCTATCTGACAACATGGACCCACATGGCAATGACTCAGAGAACATATAACGGGCTGGATTAAAGGATTTCTAAACGCGATTAACCAAAGAGGGCCCACAAATCAGTGATACTGACTAAAGATGGTTATCACTAAAAAGTAGGGTTAGACCTTAACGCTGCCGGCGGCTTACCGACGACCACAAGGACTGTGGCGCGGCCGCGCAGTGGAATTAGCGGACCGGAGGGTCTTAGGATAAGAGGGTTATACCTCCAGGTTCGCTACGACCTCGCGAACTTGATGACGGCGACGCGAGACTCGAGGATGCCGACGCGCAGTCAAGCGCGAACGGAGCGGAGAAGAAGATACGGCTTCGCGGAGAAGGTGCTACGGGCTTCGGGAAGACTCGAGAAGGTGCGCCACGGAATCGCCTCAGCCTCAGGAAGGATACGCCCCAGACAATGCCGACGAAGAAGGTCCGAGGCGGCCGGAATCACCGCGCGCGAAATACCGCTCGAGAAGAAGAAGTCGCACACCCTCCACAATGCATCAAAGACGTAAACGAGCCCACCGTGAGCATCGGTGAAGCATTGCAATCAAGTGAGATTAACCGTTGAGGCTTGAGACTCACCGTAACGCAAACGAGCTTACGGGCCGAGAGCGCGGAGGTGGAGACGACGATACCACCGGTGATTCATCGGCGCCAAGAACCCGGATGGGCAAAATGGAGCGGCGTCAGCGTGGATCACGGTGGTGCGGTCGCGGGCTCAAGGCGGCGTTAACACGGCGGCGCTGCTCGGTTTTTCTCCGACCGCTAAGAAATGGGCGAGAGGCGTAAGAATGGTGCGAGAAGGAATGGACGACCTAGGAGGTAGATGGACTTCAGCGATCCCGGAGGCGCACACGCGTCCCCTGCGTGGCGCCGACGAGTGCGTGGCACGCATGCGCGATCGCCAGCGAGCTCCGGTAGGCAGCGGAGTCGGCGAGGAAGAACCTGACAGGTAGGACCCATATGTCAGCGACAGGACAAAGCGGCGCGGACAGATACTTAGACTCGATCGAGAATGTATCGATCGTTGGATCTGAATTGGACGGTCGAGATTGATGTATGCATTCGGACAGGTCGGTTGCGCACGCGACGTGGATCGTTCGATTTGCATCGGACGGTCACGGTCGATTGGACTTGAGCGGTGCGTTTAGTTGACGCGACCGAGCCAAATGGTGCGAGTCGGACTCGAGCCTGAGTTGGGTCCGGGCCCGAGGAACAGTGCTTTCTGATTTGAGTTAGAAAGTTGAGAGAGTTTGGAGAATTTTTAGAGATAGATCCCGAGCTCCAAAAATTCCGAAATTTTTATGGTAGCTACTTGAGACAAAGAACAACATTGCATAAATTTTTCAGAACTTTTTATGCACTGAAAAGTTCTGCAGAAAATTCACAAGCATGCTGACCTAGGGTTTGACCAGATTTTCAACTAGTTTGACTTGGCCATTTGAAATAGCAAATAAAATCTAAAAATTGTGAGATAATTCAGGGAGGTAGATAGGATGGTCAAGATGATAAAAAAAATAATTTCAGAGGATGCTCAAAAGTTTGAAAGCTAAGAATCTGATAACAACAATTTCCAATCACAAGAATTAAATTCTAAAAATTGGAAATTGCTAGGGAAAATTGTAGAAACTCTCAAATGATTTCATGAGGCATCAAAAGTTTTTATTTCTCCTCATAATTTACATTTGAAAATACAAACCCAAAGTTAGGGCTGTTACAGCTATTGATTCATTTAGCTATTGGATCACTCAAAATCAATCAACAAATGTATAACTGAATTAGTGAAAATATTTGTTGCCAAAGCAGAAAAGTCAATTGAAAGGAATGTTGAATAGAGAAGTACCTTGTTAGTAAACTCATCTGCAAAGCCAATTGTCTACTGCTAACAAACCTTGTAGGTGTCACTTGGGTCACTTGAATGATTTAACAGAGTTGAGGTCTAAAATTTGGAGAAATGTTAGTCAGCACCATTACAGTTCAGAAAAGCACTTTCATTCGTATGATGGTGAACAGAGAGCAAAAATCTGAGAATGATTGGGATTGACAGTGGGCCAGTCCGTTAGGTGTTCAGTCCAAATATTAGTGACTAGGATTAACCACTTCTGGAGTATTCAGATTTGCAAATCACATGTTAATACCTATAGTCCAGCAGTTAAACATGCTTGACAATACTTAGTGGTTTTAACAGCCAAATAAAACAGAGAGGGTGATTTGAAAATAATCAAATTTGTTAGTAGGACTAATGACCTTGCTAATACCAATGGTTAGAACTTTTATTGATTCAAATAGCCATTTGAACACTTATCTAACAGCAAGCACTTCAATTCAGAAAGTTCTCCTGTTGTAAGAAAAGGATTCAGAGGATGCCTAGAATTAACATTAAGCTGTTGACACTTTAGAGTGAATGGAAATTTTGTGGAATTAGTTAGCTATTAGAGGTTAATCTAAGAGGAGAACACTAATCTGGAAAATAAGTTTTGAAAGATAAACGGTGAACCTCCATCAGACAAATTGAATAGTTGACAAAAGTATTTATAAGCTAATTAGTTAAGGGAGCACTGCATTTAGCAAATCGAATTCTTGGGCTTCTGAGAAGAAAAGTTGACAACACTTTAAGAAAACAGCAAAATCCTCTTTGATGGAATAATGGGCAGAGAAGAAAAAACTAAAGATGATTAGGAATTGACAATGATTCTTTCATTTAGGAGGATAGGTGATGGGTGCACTGAGAAATTGACACAGGAATAAATATTAATGTGGAGTTACATGTTTAATCAGAGGATGAGATAAGATGAATAGTAAAGGCAATTAGAGGCTCACCCAAAGAACGATGAAACAGTTAAACCACTAATGGAAGATTCAAATTTGTAAACCTCATGATGATAGCTAAAGCCCAATGGTTAAATGGGTTTGACAAGTGCTTGATAGCCAGTTAACAACCAAATGAACAGTAGACATGTTATGGATCAAAGATTTGGTTGGTGAGTTAAATAATCTATAGAACACTTTAATTAGACAAATGCATAATAAAGTAGATGTACAGTAGCAGAAACTTGACTAGGACAATGAGCTAGAGCCATGTCATTTGCCATAACCCTAAAGTCTAGGTTGAAATGGATGTCTCAATAAAAACAGTAATAGTTTAACAATAAGTCGAAGCAAATCAAAACGTTAATAACTTTTACATACGAACTCGGAATCAAATGAATCATTTTGCTAAATTCATATAAAATCATTCTCTATAATAATATGCAATAATATTTGGATTTGCTTGCTATTGGATTTATTTCTCCATTTGTGTTTTGTTTTGGTTCTTTCGAATAGACACAGGAATTCGCAAGCAAGTTTATCGACGATCAAGCGACCCCACTCTCTGACCAATATAAGCAAGAGCAAGGCAAACACCTCCTTTGATCATATTTATCCCAGTATTTTACTTATTGTACTTTGTCTTGCAAATCCTATTATGCATGCGTGTATGTTATGTATGAAATTGCTATGTCTGGGAAATCGGTAGTGGTAATTCCTATTTGCTGCATATACCTCCTTGAAAAATTGATGTCTTACTGTTGTAGCCATTAGATTATGGGTTAGACATTATATAATGTCATTTGGGAATTTTTGAGTGCGAGCTATCGCACAAATGCTTACTAGAATAATAGAATTTCCTGAAAAAGGATGTATAAAGGACACTATGGTAAATGTGAATTTGGGAGAATTGTGAAAATGTCCAGAGGGGTGTGCCTCTGTTATCTTGGTATTAAAACAAAATGCAAAACCTAGTTTTAGACGCGGGCGAGTTATATTATATTCTGAAAAGGGTGGGAAAGGAACCTCACTCGTAGATAGGGAGATTCTCACTTGGGTCAGTAAGGACCGAACACCGTATATCCGACCTAAGTGTAGCGTGCAACCATAGTGCCATTTATGGGGTGGCCTTAGCTAATTAAGTTGTCAAGAACTAGCCTTGCATGAGGGGTAGGCGGAGAGGTGCGAGCATGTTTGATTGCCGACATAACGCGAATGCCTCACCGAACGGGATACCGGCGAAGTGACAATAAACGTAGCACCTAGACGGGTATGCCTGGGTTCGGTGAGGAATAACATTCGACGGGCTAAGTGCAAGGTTAGGGCTAGATGATGTAAAGGCTTCGACACGTGCTCTAGACTGCTTACCTTCGATAGTGAGCGGTGGCATAGATATATGCCGAACAAACTAGAGAATTTGTGTGCTGTGGGTAAAGTTGTACCCCTCTGGAGAGTGTAAATCTATTATAATAGTCGTGCTCGCGGTGATGAGCGTGCTAAGTGTAGTATTGCCGGGTATAGTCTTGATTTTCACAAAAACTGTCTTATCGGAAAATTGTGGGAAGTGGTTTGTGATTTATTTGAGATAACTGCCATGTTATGGCTGAACGTAAATTGTAGCTCGCAGCCAAGGAAGACTGTGAGCTGTAGTTGTTCTTATTATTGGATCATTAAATTACTTACTTACTGTCCTGTTATCTATTTAACTGCTCATTTCAAATTCCGTTGCAAAGTAGTACTTATGAATATTGCAAATAAAACCTGCTTAGCGCAAAATAACTTGTAGCATAGAGCCTTCTTTTGATTAGCCTTGCATCTAATATAACATTTGCGATACACTACAAGTCTTGCTGAGTACACAAGTACTCAATCTTGCTTTTGTTGTTGTTTAGAGTATGAAGATGAATCGACGCCTGGCGACGCTTTCTTCGCACCTATAACAGGAGGGTTCGGGGACGGGTCTATCTAGGATTTGTTTCTTGTCGGTTGCCTTTGGGTATGGATGGGCACACCGCTGGAATTTGTTTACTTTCACCACTTTTAATCTTCCACTGCTATTTTTGTTACTTTGTTACTTCTGGTACGTAAGTCTTATTTGGCCGGTCGGCCTTTGTAATGTAAATACTGCAATCATTTAAGTTAAGTACCATTTTGCTTTATTTTGTATATGTGAATGTATGGTTGTGAATACCAAATGTTGTGAATGTGTGTGTGCTAGCTACTGATCCAGGGACTAGCACAAAATACACATAGGGTCTTCGGGTATTCCACGCCTGGGGGTCTGACAGTACGTACGTATTTTGTAGGTATAAATATGTACGTACGTTAATCGTAGGCTGCATAGGTCCTCCATAGGCTGAGGAGATCTCACAGCCACACGGCCGACGATGTCGACGACGACATCGTGAGAAAGAGCGGCGATCACCGACCTCCTCGCCTTGGTGCTGGCCGTCATGCTCTGCATGCTCACCTTGGCGATTGCTACGCGTACGTATTCAATACCGTGAGACGAAGAGCGATGGGAGGTTTAATCTTCGGTGAATTATTCCGTCTTATAAAACTAGGAGTAACTGGCACGTGAGACGAAGAGACGCATGTAACGTTGGCGTGGGAGACGAAGAGACGGTTCCAAAGTGTAACGTTGGCGTGCGATGGTGAGATGAAGAGACACATCGCGTGGGAGACGAAGAGATAGGAAAGAAATATCACAGACGGTTCTATCATGGAAACGTCTGTGATAATGAAATATCATAGACGGTTTGTAAATAGAACCATCTGTGAAATACGTCCCGTATCACAGACGGCTATATTAAAGAACCGTCGGTGATAGTAGTATATTACAGACGGTTCTATAATTGAACCGTCTGTGAAGTATCACAGACGGTTTTATTTACAAACCGTCTGTGATAATGACATATCACAGACGGTTGCAAAGACGGTTCCTAAGTAACCGTCTGTATAAGTTTAACACAGATGGTTCCTTTGGAACCGTCTGTGACGAGGCGTCCACTATAGGCTGTTTTGTGGTAGTGTGCCGAGGTGGCCGTGGCCGGAATAGGAGGCGAAGCCCGTCGTTGTGAGCAGGGTGCCGGTTTGGATCTCGGGCTACACCAAGGAAGAGGTGGATGCGATCATGATCTAGTGCGGCTGGCTCAGCCGGAGCTCCTCGTTGTCAGGCAAGAATGGCGGTGGGCACCACTGCAGGTACTTCGGATCCAAGAGGAGCTATGACTTCGACCAGGAGAGGAGGGGTGGAGGCGTGGATGACGATTGCGATTGGGAGAGGCAGGGGGCCAATGTGTTGAGGCCCTCGCGGCACCAGAGGAAGAGGCGGAGGCGAGGTGGCTTGATGGCGGTGGCGATGAGGCCTGGAGGCGGTCGAAGGAGAAGAGAAGTGGGGAAGAAGAACTCTGAGTCGTTGCTTTGCGATTGGTGATACTTAGGTGGCAAGATCTGGGACAGGGGCCTTCAATAGTGGAGCTTTAGGCCCCATCCCAGAGAATTTTTTCCCTGGTTAGGGGGCCGCGTAAACAGCTGCTAGCTGCACCTTATGTCACCGCTTGCCGACCGCATCGATCCGTCTCCCGGAGGCTTGAGTTGATGCCGGAAAAGAAGCAGAAGCAGAAGCAGATGTATAGGAACTGAGGCTAGCTCAATATATAAGTTGGACGGCTATTATATGTGCCCAAAAATGCATCCCTGCAGCTGGCATACTTGCTGCCTCTTTCAGTCTTTCTCGCCGACTTTACGGAATTTGATTTTGGCCTGCTCGTTTTGATTTTGGCAACGGAAGTTGGGTGCACCATGATGCACTGCTTGATGGCCCTGGGTCGCCGATGCTTGCATGCATGGGATGTTCGCTTCAGAAAATGGTCAATTTACATGTCACTCGTTGAAACTAGTAGTACTACACTACTGCTAGATAGGAGATATCGAGCGAGCCAGTACTCGTTTTGCCGAGTTTTGTTTCTTTTATTAAAATAGTCAAATTTTCATCCGTCTGATATGCTTTGAGATTTGAACTTCTTCTCATCTGATGATGTGGGGACCCCGGTAATTATCTCCATAAGACCGAGGTTAGACAAGGTCTTAGAGACATAATTACGGGTCTCCGATAAATGAATTCCAATTTAACTCTATCCAAGTGAGAGGCTCAGACGAATACTAGAGCCTCAACGATCATGCGCGCTGCTCCTTTGCGAGCGCTACATGATTGTCGATTCTCTTTTGATTCGAAGCACTACACTTAGTGAGTTAAATGGGGATCTATTAACAATGAGTATGACTTATATTGGCTCCCAAGATCAACGACCAATATACTCATACCCTCATCCAACGTTGATTACATCCATACAACGCATACAACAAGAGATAAAAAGACATACTGCATAATAGTCAAAGTCTACAGCTTATTACATACGGCCGACCGGCCAAATTCAAGGTAAAGTATCAAGTAGTAGCGAAAGCAAGTAAAATAAGCAAAAGACCAGCAGTGGTATGCCCATCACCCATCGGCAACCGACTGGGGGTTAAATGATAGCATACTACTCGTTAGTGTCACCCAAGTCAACACTAACAAGATCGTCAAACTCATAATCTTCCTCACCTGAAAAAGCCAGCAAACATCTGGCTGAGTACAAGTGTACTCGCAAGTCTTACACAAATAAAAATAGTTATGCATAAGGGTCATTCAAAGGATGGCTCATATTGGTTTAGTTTTGCGAAAGAGACGCAACAATTAACATCCTACACATACTAGTTTTTCATGTGCCCATTTTAAAATCAGATTTGAAGTAGAAGTAAAGCATATGGTAAAGCATTTCAGTAATAAACAATTTAATCATACAAGGACCAAGGTGGCAGCCCACTTTGATGTACTAAACACATGAACATCCCGTTCATGACGAATACCAAGTTCGACCACAATTTTAATTAAAAGTCTAACAATAAGCAGCCACAAATTTCAAGCGGTCGTCCATAACCGTGGACACGGCTATTCGAATAGATTTATACCCTGCAGGGGTGTACTACTTTACCCACACGACTTGATTAGCCCGTAAGCCTCCAGATGCCTCCGAATATAGCATACTTCCTATGGTATGCGGTAGGGTAAATCAAGATACGATCGTTTTAGCAAGAAGATTCCATTGGGCTAGGTCCTCAACCTGTGGCTCCTAGGAACATAAGGCGTTACGGCCTCTATGCCCTATCGGCCCAAAAGGAACATAGGATTTCACGGTCCCATGCCCTTACAATTTCACCACCGTGGGACCCAACACAATAAAACCTTCCCCCTACTTAACCATACGGCTCCCAACCCGCGTGTGGCAGACGAGTGTTGCTTGAACAGCAGGTACCCAAAGTTCGGTCCTTAATTGTCCGACAAGTCCTTCCACTTACCCAATGCTCGTGCACAAAGCACCATCACTAACCAACACTTGTCCAGACCAAAAATCCCATTTAAAATGACAAAATTTGTCTCATAAAACAGCTACAAAGATCTGAAGTAAAAAAACATAAAGTAAGAGTTGTGTTTATCCCAAAACCGCCGGGTTATTCCCGATGATCGAACTACCGTATCTAGACTTGCATGGCTAAGCAATTCTATAACCCATAATTCACACATCCTATCTTAAGCATATAGGAGTTGGCATAATTCAAGATTAACCTCAAGCATAGGTCATAACTAAACTACACATCACAAAAATATTGACATAATCAAAATAGCATGCAAGCAATTATCATTGCACTATCTTAACCAAAACTGGGATCAAATATGATGCAAAAGAAAGTTCAAATGATGCTTGCCTTGCTGGTACAGTAGCTGCTCGCTCTCAGTAGCGTAAGTGTCGATATCAATATGCTCGGGATCTATATAATTATAACATCAAATAAATACCGAGAAAACAACTCAAAAACCAAAATGCTCAAAAATGCATGATTTTTCTACAGTAGTTAGGTTATGATTTTAGATGGATTTAGGTCAAAGAATTATTCCATTTGGAGTTATGAATCGGAAGTTATGCTATTTTGAATTTCAGGTTTCATTAAACCTTAAGTCATGTAATTTAATTATTTGGCCAAAATTTGTATAGCAGTGGTGGGGTAAAGGATTACATAGGTAAATGGGTAATATTAAGACAAAATCAAAACAGTTGAGTTTGTCCTATTTGGAGTTTTTATGATTTAGTTATGTATTTTCAAAGTTATCAGCCTTTTATAGTATAACAATAATGGAATTAAAGATTATATTCTCCCAAAATAGTTTCTGTGACAGAGGTAACATGGAGACCATTTTTAGAATTTAGTTCACTGAAAATTAAAATTATCAAAAGTGGTCTAACTGTTTTTGGAGCTTCCAATAATTACTTATGCATTTTTGAAGTTACCAGGCATTTTTCTATTGTACAAATAATGGTTTTAATGGATTAATCTCCAAATAAAGCTCTCTGCTACAGAGACAAGTTTGAAACTAATTTTAATATAAAGTTTACTAAAATTGAAAATTTCCAGAAGTGGTTTCATGTGATTTGGAGTTAAACTCAATTAGTTATGCATTTTAGAAGTTATACATATATTTCAGTATGCAAGTAATTGATTTTCGTATTTTATAAACCATTTGCTACTTTTCTCACCGACGCTCAGCTAGCCACGGTCACTCACCAGCGGGCCCGCTCGTCAGCGGCCCACAGCGAGGCGCACACATGTGCATCCTAGAGCTAGGATTGCGAGCCGTTGGATCAAGATCCAACGGTCCACAGTCGAGGTGCATTAGGATGGTCCGAATATCTCACAAATCCAAACCGTTCCTTTCGCATCTGACGGTCCAGATCGACTCCAGTTTATTTAGTTTCTTAGCACGTGTTTAAAGCCTTGGGTCCACACGTCAGTGGACTTAACCATTCACTTCCGACATCAATTAAATGCTAATGATTACGATTAACGCTAATGGCGTGCTCGATAGCGGTCGCGCGACAACAACGGATTTCGTCCCCGCGCGTTTCACCGGTGGCTTGCCAGCGATTCCGGTCACGGCAGCGTGAACCAAGAGTATGCTTAGGTGCACAATAGTGTTGCGCTCCCAATGGAAGTGGTCTCGACGGCTAAGCGGCTGCACTGCACGCGCTAGCGGGAGTTGAGCGGCGCGAGTTATACGACAAATGGGTATGCAGCTACACCGAGCTTCTCAAGACAACCTAGTGGTTGCTTATGCTACCTAAAGGTTTAGGGAGGTCACCGAGCTGTGAGAAGCTTGGGAAGTCGGAGGTTGGTGGAGCGATGATGCGGGAGAAGAAGTAGCGGCGACGGCCATGAGGAAATGGATACTGAGCCGGATGGAGCAAAAGAGTGATTGGGTCGACTTAAGGATCCTATGTGGATCTTTGAGAGCGAAGAATCGACAAGAGGCTTACCAAAACGAAGTAGGAGATGAGCAGTGTCCTTAGGCGAAAATGGTTCAATCTCGATTCACAAGATCCTGTCGTGCATTCAAGAAATTGATTGAGGGGAAAGTCTAAACAAGCTAAAGGGCACAAGGTGACACGCAAATCTGAGATCAATACCTCTTGGACACGAAGAAGGCGCGAAGGTGTCCTCGGGGGCGTGCTCTGGCCGTGAGCTGGAGCACGAAGATGAACCAGAAGCTACAAGCAAAGAGAGGAGCTGGCATAAGCAAAAATGGAAACGGTGAGGAACAACAAGAAGGGAGGGATCATCTGGAGGAGGCTTACCCGAGAGACGCGCACGGGAGAGCTTCCTCCTCCTCTACCGAAAAGAGGAGAAGTGGGGGAGAACTAGGGTTCTGAGGTGTCTTATGCTCGGGCGATGACGGGGATGGAGGCGGCGTGAGACGGAGGAGCTCTAGGAGTGGTTGCATGCGGCGGTGGCTAACGGAGGTGACGGAGCTCCAACGGGCTGGAGCAGGCGAGCGCGGCCGCGTGGCACTGTATTCCTGAGCAGACGCGACGGGAGGAAGACGACGATGCTGACAGCACGGCCCCACAGGTCAGCGTCTCCTCGCTCGCGGGTGAGCTGGAAACGTGGCCCACCGTGGACCGCTAGATCTAGATCCAAGGGCTGAGGTTTAAAAGAGTTAAGTGGTTCGGTGGTGAAGCGGTACGAATTCTGAGCCATTGATCTTTCATCCGGCGGCTCGCGAGAGGTGCGTTTAGTTGATCAGACTCAACCGAGTCGCATTGGGTTCGGTCGGTGGAATAGTAGCTAGGGTTTAGGTTTCAGAGTTTGACTGAGTTTAAAAATGAATGCCCTACTTTGACTGAGGCTTAGAAATAGAAGAAAAATTCCAAAAATCATGAAATAATTTGTGGGGGTTCCTGGGAGTATATAGTTCCCATAAAAATTATGAAACCCCACTATTCATATTAAAATTTGTGACATTTAAATTCAAACATGTTGTGTGTCTATGAATGTTGTTTGAATTTTAATTAGGTTCGAACTAGTCCCAAAAATTTTGGAAAAATTATATTTATTCACGATAATTAATATAGTATTTGAATAAATTAGTTTCAGATGATGATCACAACTTTTTATCACTGATTCGAATTGAAATGCGAATTTTGATGTGTATGTTCACCTCAAATTAGATTTTCCAAGTACAATATATTATGGAAATGTTTTGAACTCAATAATGCATGCTAATGAAATACATATTAATCCATTTTAATTGCTGGGGCTGTGACAGATGAATTGGGTCCAAATTTATTATGATTTTTTCTTCTGAACATAACGGGTTCACCACATTGCCGTATTTTGTTGGTATAAAATTTTATTTTTTGTCTTTATTTTTTCTCAACCTCTCAAAGTATATGTTATATTTTGAATCATACGATGGAAATATAAGTTACTAAGACTTTCAAGAATAATTACAGTGATCAAGGACAAAAATTACAAAAATAATTTACCGTAATTTATGTATAGTGAAGTTGTAAATGAACTAAAATTTGATTGTTTTAGGCTGGGAAAACAATTGAATATTGTATAGACGAACCCTTTATTTATAGTTTGATAGTATTTTTAGAATCGAGCTATAAACTGAACCAAGGAAGAGAATAATATTTTCTAAAGAATCTCACCCTCAACACTCCACTATGGTATTCGGGGTAGATACTACTCTATTCTGCTACCACAAATCTCGGTGCAATCGACAAAGTCGGGGCCACAACCATGGCCTCCACTTCTTAACCTCCATCATCGACACGTTTAAACAATATAATCAATTATGATTATACATGATCATATCATGACAATCATAGAATAGATTCATAGATATGGAATATCATAACATATCATAGATTAACAACAAGAAAGATAATACAAAAGCAATTCAACAATTGCTCAACGAATGAAACATAACAATAGAAATACGAAACAATGGATTTCCCAACCCCACTCATCGTACACGAGTGTGTCAATTTAATATTCAATTACCACGGACCTAAAACTCGCTCGATACCAACTATAACACCACGGCTATTCGGAAGCCAAGATGTCACCTAAAACATCTAACATACATCCATAATGCGTAAGAATTTGAACTAAGTATTTCAACTAAAGACAATTAAATTAAACAGACATGGTGAAGGTATCATTCCTTCACCTTCTAAGTTATTTAATACGATCATCAATAAAGAAGGTTCACACGCAGTAATAAATCAACATCCATGTGGAGAAGGTATCCTTCCTTCACCAAATATAATTTAATTATTACAGCTCATCATTAACGAATGTAAGATAGAACTAAATTTAATCTTGAACATGAATAGGATGATGTGAGCGAGTAGTGCGTGTCTACTCCCTCCCAAGTGAGCCAACATCGGGGTTACCTAAAATAAACAAACAACGCAAGAGTGAGTCCATGACTCGGCAAGTACAAATGAAAGAAAAAGAACACATATACAAACAGGACATCACCATTTAAGAATGCGAACCTTGCATCGAGTGAACACTTATGAAAACATGAAATGAATGAATGTAATCAAGGATGGACTGCACACATGCATATACTGGTATAGTGAGTGACACACCGTCGGTGTTCACTTAAGCCCGCACCTTAACAAAAGTGCGGGGATCCAAGTCCTATATGAAGAACGTTTCATATAGGTGTCCAAAGCTGCCCATCTTTGGAATTGATGGGTCTTACGTGCCCATACTGGAATTGATGGGTCTTTCAATCCACTCCGTGGGCGGACATGACAATGTCCAAATTTGCCCACATTGGAATAGTGGGACTTACAATCCACTCCGTGGACATAACATGAATAAAAGGATGCATGATATGAACATGAACAGTGATAATACCATCTCTCAGTATATACTCCACATAATGAAAGAACATAACCAATTCCGCATCTCGGGTAACACAATATGTCACACTATAATCATGAAAACATTCACAATCACAACACTCAAAAGCAACAAAGTACTTGCCTTCCGCGTTGCGACAAGTTAGCGAGCAACGATGGCGCTCCCAAACCCGTAGCCTCGTGGCCTAAACAATTAAATAAACGAAATAAGAACAACATAGAATCCAACCCTAATTAATAGTCTACAATATCCCCCTTGAACTCCCAAGGAATCGCCATAAAACCTAATCTGAAAAACAGGCTGCAACCCAAAAACGTGTCGGGACAGCAGCACGAAAATGACAGTAGTTAATGACGTGGGACTCGAAATGAGATGAGTCCAGATCCTACCTCATCTTAACGAACATATCTATAACATTCAAGTTGATGAGATTTCCCAATTCGGCCAATAAACTTCTCTAATAAAGAAAACAAAACAGCAGCACAGCTTCTGTCTGAACAAACAGAACAGCAATACTAAAACAACCATAACTTTTAATCTACAACTCCGAATTGAGCGTTCTTTAACAATCTGAAAAGGTTATGAAATTACCTACAATAAACTAGTTGGCACGACATTCAAATTTTGCCTTTAACAAAAAGTGGCACACGGGTCAAAACTAAAGATAGAAAGTGACATACAATCTGGACAGACTGATCTACAATCTGGACAGTCACAAAGAAAAGTGTATAACTTTTGATCTATAAATCCAAATGAGGTGTTCTTTATCAATCCTGAAAGCTAGTGATATCACCTTCAAAATTTGTTATGGGCAAGACCTCTGAATCACCCTCTAACTAGGCCATATATCAACCTAAACACAAACTGCTAATTCTCGTCAGGATTCTGGACAGCAGATATTAAATCTATCATAACTTTTGACTCGAAAGTCGGAATTAGGTGATCTTGGCGGCCACCGAAAGCTAAGAACAAGACCTACATATCTCTAGGAGATGGGAAACTCAGATTCGGCCTCTAACATCACGAAAAAGTCCACGCAACAATCTGGACAGAATCGAATTTCTACCCGCAGCAAATCGATCTAATCAAAATTGAACCAAAACACATCTACCACTAATCAAACGATGAGGATCGCACTCGTTACCCTTGTAGCAACCAGGACGTAGGTGGGAGAACCTTGGAGAAGATGATCTTCCTCCTCCTTTCTCCTTCTCCCTTCTTCTCCTTCCACCATGGCGGCGGCACCTGGAGCTTCTTCCTCATCTTGGTAGAGCAGCACGGAGGGGGCTGCTACAGATACAGCGTGCTACAGTGCGCGCGGTACTGTAGCAGAGGGTAGGGTTTTGGGAAGGAGACCCCCTTCTTGACTCCACTACAAGGCCGGCCCACTTGGCTAGGACACCTTGGGCTAAAAGCCAAGGTCCAATCCTCTCTCAAATCCTGAATTTTCTTTCAATTTTCCTCTAAACTTTAATGCATTCAAATTTGAATAAATTTCTCTTCCGAATAATATGTTCTCTCTATTTGATATTCGAGGTATTACATTCTACCCCCTTAATGAATTCGACCTCGAATTCTAACCGTCGAAATAAACGAAAGAATAATTGCCACTAAAAGAAACATCTATTAACATATGCCCGAGCAAACATGTTCGGATAAAACTCGCGCATGCGAGACTCTGTGTCCCAAATGACCTATCTCTCGATCGACAAGACCACAAGACATTGACGTAAACTACATCCGACCTAACACTCAATCCGACATTGCCAAGTACACTCATCGAAGAGATTCAAAGGTAAGATCCTACTCGATGGTCAATGACGTTAACGAATATTCAAACTCTAGTTCTCACAGTACTCACTCGGCACCAAACATGCTAAATGTAGTACACCACATATGGACCCGAGACGGTCCTTGCGATACGCCAACTTCCGAATTCCGTAGCTAACGAAAACAACCCAAAGTACCTTGGCTAACCTTCCAATTGATACTTGAACCACACAACATGCACATAGAACACGAACTCTTGTTCCACCTCTCAATTGAACTCTTCACTAAAATAAGGATCACCTCCTTTAACGAAACACACAATGAGCTCTCTTTAAGCAAACTCTTTTACCGACAAAACCCATCTGAAAAGAAAGTTTCACATCGCATCTATGCGTTACCACCAAGATTAAAGAGTCAAACACAGAAATCGGAATTTCATCACGAAAAACCTTTCCACGTTCCAAGTGGCAGTTTGCGAATAAACGTCACGAAATCCAAAGGAGAAATCGCTTGAATGCCCAAAAAAAAAATATCATTTATTCCGTCTGAACTGGAAAGAATCACACATATCAACATAAAGGTCGAGCTCAACTTGCGAAAGACATCTGTCAAAACACATAGCTCAAACAAGAATCAAGAAAACGTGTCTCTACTTTAGGAAGCATCAATTTCTCGGTTTCTCTTTCAGAATAAAACTTCTCTCAAACTTTGGAATTCCAATTCATCGCATAACACCCTAACTCATCTCTCTTAACTTGGCATTCTCAACGCTATGCTCAAGTCGAAATACATCATCCACACCTCGGTATAGAGGCTCTATCGACTACACTGAAACTTTCTCTCAACAACTCCTCTACCGATTGAATTAATTTGTGAGATGACTTCCAATGCATCTCAAAATAGATATCACATGCAATCACATCACCTCAATGTTTTAAGAATAAACAACTCGAAATTCCCAAAGACACACATTCATATACTTCCTCAAAGGGTTCTATCAATGACCATCCCATTGTTCGAATCCACCCTTATTCTACTTTCTCTACACATAATCATTGGGAGACTCAAGGTCCTAGCAAAAGAATGTGAAGCCCAAAATTAAACTCCAAGACTCCTACCATGAACTTCTCATATAGAAGATAGGGAAGCCTCAAATTAAATCCCTAAAATTCTCACAATCCAAATATACTCGCGCATTGACATCAACACAAAAACATTTCTTCGATCCAATTATCTTTATCAAGATTCTAATTCTTAGAGAGTTACTTACTACGTCCAAGTCATTCATGGCAATAATCCAACAATCTCGGCTATCTCTTTAATCTCTTTAACGATCGATCACTTTGCTAATATTACTCCCATTACAACACCATCATATTTCATCTATACAACCACGCAAGGTACTCAACCGCGACACTCTAATACATTGATCAAGATTTTCATACTTTGGATAATTCTATGTTCCATTGAAATGAACAAAAGAACTTGGACTACGTCTCGCTATAGATTCTACTAGTTGTAACCATGCAATCAGTTTAACCTCCAAAGGCAACCTTCTAATGAGATAAACTCCTCTTAAATAACTATATTACTGAAATTATTTCATCCTCCAATGCTCATCGAATAATTTCCAACCCAAAGTTTCACAACTACAATCATTAAACACCTCAAAAGACTCGGTGAAACGAATAGATTGATTCTTTCTCAAAAGGAAGAGCGAATGAAATCAATTTTCTTCAACTAGGAAAACATGTGCCACCATGATGAACAAAGGATCAAGAAAAAATAGTCACTTAGGCAAAGTACTCGGAAAACATAAGGAAAATCAATAGTCGAGGGCTCAAGCCCTATTGAAAGCAAATACCAAACCACAAATGAGAAGAAGGTAATGCCCTTTGAAAATTTGATAAACTCTTATGGAACAAATGCATAAGGTTTAAGCACACCCAAATAAGCGCAAGTGGCGAAACGCGACTTAAATCTCAAATACTTTTACTTCACTCCTTCCTTTGACCAGAAAGTTATTTTCAGTGATTACTACATCACTTTGCCGACTTAAACAAGATAAGCTCTTAAGACCAAATCATAAGAACCACTTAAGAACCAATAAAATCTTTCAACCCGTCTCTTTGCTCAAAACAGACAAAGTTACCACATAACTCATGAGGTCCAAAGATAACAAACGCAAAACTCGAAACACTTTCACTAAAACAATTATCATGCAAATGATTTTTTCGTTGAACATTATCATCACAACCACGATCGACAATCACACTAATCAACGAAATAATATGCTATTGGCGAGAATCATCAAATCTCTTAACACTCCATGAACTTTTGAAAAGAATCACAATGAACTACTTCATCATGTCTCTAAAATCTAAATAAGGTTACATATACTTGATCTAGGGAAAACCTAGTGCAAAAACCTTATAATTGAAACAAACTCTTTCAACAAGATGATAATAGAACATGACAATCTCACCAATGTACACCAACAGAAATCTCGATTAGCTTTCATCCATTTAACTCTTAGTGACACTCGATGCCAAGATAGTACACACTAAATGCTCTCTAGCCACACATGGCACAAACATGATCCTACCTCTGTTTGCAACCTCAACAACAGATTAAGAGGATATAATCGACATTCTAACTTATGATCAAGAATTAGAATAAAATGTCCTTAACTTCAATAATATAGGACACATAAGTCAAGGTTTCACAAGGCGATACATCATCGTTCATCTAGTCATTTAAACATGTTTCAATAATTTTTAGCATGGCAAGAATCAAGTAAAGCTATCATTTAAATAAGATCATCAAGATCCAAATAGAAGACAAATTCAAGATTAATATTTATCAAGACAACATTCGAACACATCCTTAACTTAACCATCACTAGCGGTTAGAATAACTGAAAGAGGACCTAGATTTCAACTTATCTAACAAATTTATCGGATTATCCGATCGTAAAGATCAACCCGATACATCCACATTTTTTCCACAATTCTTAACAACAATAGCTTCTTGAACAAATATGAACAACCTCTTATCTAAAACTCATCCTGTACCAAATACAACGACATTTCACTTTAAGCAATTCACTTCCACGGATACTAGTTAAGAATAGACTGTTTGCACAAAGCTAATAACCCAAATCTGATAACTCATACCATAATAATTAATTCATTTAATTAACACCTCGTACTTAAGCATGTCAAGACATCACTTAAAGATTTTAACCTAATCTTTCGAGAAAAGAGGCATTACATTCCAACACCGGAACTAATCCAAAAGAAATACATAAAGTCAAAGCTTTCACATGTTAAAGAATTTGCAATGTAAAACTTTCAGCATCAGAATACTCAATAATAAATGATTCACATTCTCCAATAAGAAGGGCGTAACTCCCAAGAAAAGATAAGTTTTTTTTTGCCGATATCCAACGATCCCAAGAACAACTTTAGACCAGCAATCGGAGAACAAGTAGTCGACTTATGGAACCAAGAAAGTCCAATGAGAACTCATCGGAAGAAATGTAAAACACTAACTCAAGAAAACTTCATCAAACGCAACTATTACCGTAACGGCCACATACGTAACCAAGGAAGAGAATAATATTTTCTAAAGAATCTCACCTCAACACTCCACTATGGTATTCGGGTAGATACTACTCTATTCTGCTACCACAAATACGTGCAATCGACAAAGTCCAGGCCACAACCATGGCCTCCACTTCTTAACCTCCATCATCGACACGTTTAAACAATATAATCAATTATGATTATACATGATCATATCATGACAATCATAGAATAGATTCATAGATATGGAATATCATAACATATCATAGATTAACAACAAGAAAGATAATACAAAAGCAATTCAACAATTGCTCAACGAATGAAACATAACAATAGAAATACGAAACAATGGATTTCCAACCCCACCTCATCAGTACACAAGTGTGTCAATTTAATATTCAATTACCACGGACCTAAAACACGGCTCGATACCAACTATAACACCACGCTATTCTAAGCCAAGATGTCACCTAAAACATCTAACATACATCCATAATGCGTAAGAATTTGAACTAAGTATTTCAACTAAAGACGACATTAAATTAAACAGGACATGGTGAAGGTATCATTCCTTCACCTTCTAAGTTATTTAATCACGATCATCAATAAAGAAGGTTCACACGCAGTAATAAATCAACATCCATGTGGAGAAGGTATCCTTCCTTCACCAAATATAATTTAATTATTACAGTTCATCATTAACGAATGTAAGATAGAACTAAATTTAATCTTGAACATGAATAGGATGATGTGAGCGAGTAGTGCGTGTCTACTCCCTCCCAAGTGAGCCAACATCGGGGTTACCTAAAATAAACAAACAACGCAAGAGTGAGTCCATGACTCAAACAAGTACAAATGAAAGAAAAAGAACACATATACAAACAGGACATCACCATTTAAGAATGCGAACCTTGCATCGAGTGAACACTTATGAAAACATGAAATGAATGAATGTAATCAAGGATGGACTGCACACATGCATATACTGGTATAGTGAGTGACACACCCGTCGGTGTTCACTTAAGCCCGCACCTTAACAAAAGTGCGGGATCCAAGTCCTATATGAAGAACGTTTCATATAGGTGTCCAAAGCTGCCATACTGGAATTGATGGGTCTTACGTGCCCATCTTTGGAATTGATGGGTCTTTCAATCCACTCCGTGGACGGGACATGACAATGTCCAAATTTGCCCACATTGGAATAGTGGGACTTACAATCCACTCCCGTGGACATAACATGAATAAAAGGATGCATGATATGAACATGAACAGTGATAATACCATCTCTCAAGATATACTCCACATAATGAAAGAACATAACCAATTCCGCATCTCGGGTAACACAATATGTCACACTATAATCATGAAAACATTCACAATCACAACACTCAAAAGCAACAAAGTACTTGCCTTCGCGTTGCGGCAAGTTAGCGCAACGATGGCGCTCCCAAACCCGTAGCCTCGTGGCCTAAACAATTAAATAACCGAAATAAGAACAACATAGAATCCAACCCTAATTAATAGTCTACAATATCCCCTTGAACTCCCAAGGAATCGCCATAAAACCTAATCTGAAAAACAGGCTGCAACCCAAAACGTGTCGGGACAGCAGCACGAAAATGACAGTAGTTAATGACGTGGGACTCGAAATGAGATGAGTCCAGATCCTAC
This sequence comes from Ampelocalamus luodianensis, assembly GCA_036346255.1. NCBI lineage: Eukaryota > Viridiplantae > Streptophyta > Magnoliopsida > Poales > Poaceae > Ampelocalamus > Ampelocalamus luodianensis. Next base: position 474,154 of record JAYEVH010000275.1, on the reverse strand, counting down.
CTCATCTTAACGAACATATCTATAACATTCAAGTTGATGAGATTTCCCAATTCGGCCAATAAACTTCTCTAATAAAGAAAACAAAACAGCAGCACAGCTTCTGTCTGAACAAACAGAACAGCAATACTAAAACAACCATAACTTTTAATCTACAACTCCGAATTGAGCGTTCTTTAACAATCTGAAAAGGTTATGAAATTACCTACAATAAACTAGTTGGCACGACATTCAAATTTTGCCTTTAACAAAAAGTGGCACACGGGTCAAAACTAAAGATAGAAAGTGACATACAATCTGGACAGACTGATCTACAATCTGGACAGTCACAAAGAAAAGTGTATAACTTTTGATCTATAAATCCAAATGAGGTGTTCTTTATCAATCCTGAAAGCTAGTGATATCACCTTCAAAATTTGTTATGGGCAAGACCTCTGAATCACCCTCTAACTAGGCCATATATCAACCTAAACACAAACTGCTAATTCTCGTCAGGATTCTGGACAGCAGATATTAAATCTATCATAACTTTTGACTCGAAAGTCGGAATTAGGTGATCTTGGCGGCCACCGAAAGCTAAGAACAAGACCTACATATCTCTAGGAGATGGGAAACTCAGATTCGGCCTCTAACATCACGAAAAAGTCCACGCAACAATCTGGACAGAATCGAATTTCTACCCGCAGCAAATCGATCTAATCAAAATTGAACCAAAACACATCTACCACTAATCAAACGATGAGGATCGGCACTCGTTACCCTTGTAGCAACCAGGACGTAGGTGGGAGAACCTTGGAGAAGATGATCTTCCTCCTCCTTTCTCCTTCTCCCTTCTTCTCCTTCCACCATGGCGGCGGCACCTGAGACTTCTTCCTCATCTTGGTAGAGCAGCACGGAGGGGGCTGCTACAGTATCGCGTGCTACAGTGCGGCGCGGTACTGTAGCAGAGGGTAGGGTTTTGGGAAGGAGACCCCCTTCTTGACTCCACTACAAGGCCGGCCCACTTGGCTAGGACACCTTGGGCTAAAAGCCGAAGGTCCAATCCTCTCTCAAATCCTGAATTTTCTTTCAATTTTCCTCTAAACTTTAATGCATTCAAATTTGAATAAATTTCTCTTCCGAATAATATGTTCTCTCTATTTGATATTCGAGGTATTACAATCAAATTACTGGTTTTTGTCCTCCTTGATGAAATCAGATTGCTGTATTTTGTCCTCACTGATCAACCTCAGAATGTATTATGCGATTATGATCCATCTCTCTTCTTGCATTTAATCATAATCTGCATCATAAAAACAACATTTGTTAGTAGGTTAATCAGTGATCTAATTCACCAACAATAACTAGATTTAGTGAAAAGCTGAATATCAGAACCATGCTATGAAAAATAATAAAATAGAGTAGTAGAAAACACTAGATGCTAACTGCAAACACTAATATACTGGACAAAGATGACAATACATTAGAGAAATACTTCATAGAAAAGCTAGTAAATGTAGTGTCGTCTTTATATTCGGTCTTAAGTCTCTTCAAAAAACAAAAACAATGGAACAATGTCAGACCCAATATATCATAAAAATTACATACTAAAGGCAACAGGAAACACTCAATGCCAACAATTCCAATAAGAAAGTAGACTAGCACATAGTTTCTAATGCTCAGATCTATAAGAGTTCCAAGCATTTCAGTTGCAGTGCACATAATAGATTTCTGCACTCATGTACATAGTATTGTGATGACTAGCAAATCAAAAACACATTACTTAGCTCTTACTTGCTAGTTATACATGCACTTAAAATAATAGAACAACAGTTGAAAGTTGATTTACAACTCCATTATACATAAAATACAGTAAATTATTTATGTAATTTTGGTTCTTGGTAACTTTAATTATTCTTGAAAGTCTTAATAACTCATATTTCCATCACATAATTCAAAATATCACATGTACTTTGAAAGGTTGACAAAAAACGAAGACAAAAAAATTTCAACTGAAATGTTTAGGCCGATTGAATTAATGAACCTGATTGTCTGTACATGATTTAGTGTACATGAGTGCACATAACAGATACATGCACTCATGTACACTAAACTTGATTGTCTGCCTACTAATGAACCCTACAAATAAAAAAAAGAAAACTCATCTATAAGACAGAAAACTAGATTACCTAATTACTAGTAACCCTACAATAAAAGTTAAAAACAATTCAACTATAGTATAGTTAACCCTACAATACATTTCAGTAGTAACTTATGCATACATTATAGTAGTAATAGTGATTAACTTATAAGTTACAGTAGTAACACAGACAATTACAGTTTAGTTTGTAAGAAATTACATAAATAAAAAAACCAAACACTAATGTGTAATTTCAATTCAGTATGTATGCTTTCATCTAATGACAATATACATGATTACAATATCTATACAAAATTTTTCCCAAAAAAACATTCATCTATCGACAATAAACATGATTACATCCTAGAAGTGAACCCCGCAATGAAAATTTAGAAGAAAAAAATCATCTATAGGGCACTAAACCTGATTGCCTGCCTACTAATGAACCCTACAATAAAAAAAAGAAAACTCATCTATAAGACAGAAAACTAGATTACCTAATTACTAGTGAACCCTACAATAAAAATTAAAAACAATTCAACTATATGCTTGTGTTGATATGAATGTTATGTGTTGAATGCTTAGCCATTGCGGGTCTAGAAAACGCATTATGTCAATTGACGGGATTATCTCGTCAATTGTGAGAAACACATAACAACTCTTACTTTTCTTTTTGTCTAGATCATTGTATCTAGTTGTTGAGTTAAACTTTGGTTATGTTAAATGGTTTTTGGGTCTGGACAAGTGGTTGTAAGTGTGGGTGCTATTATGCACGAGATTGGGTATGTGGTTGACTTGTTTGGATCGTTAAGGACCGAGCCATGGGCTGTCATTCCAAGTAACGATCGCGCTATCACACGCGGGATATGGGTTCCGTTTGGTCAAGTAAGAGTAAGGTTTTATTGGTTTAGACCGCAGGTGGTGTGAGGACATAGAGACCATGAAATCCTATGTTCCTTAGGAACCCATTGTAATATATACTGTGCATGGGAACACGATTACTTATGTCGAGGAAAACCAACATACTAACTACCTTACACTGGCCCCTCTGACACAACGTGCGTGCCTGCTTAGCATTTGCTATATGAACATGTACTAAGTTGGGGTTCATCTCGTATGGGTGGTCTATCTTAATAGGATTTTCTTGCTAAAAGTACCACATCTCGATTTCCCCGGCCGACATACCTAAGGAAGTGTGTCATTATCCGGAGGCTTACAGGCTGATTGAGTCATGTGGGTAAAGTAGTACACCTCCGTAGAGTATAATCTATTCGAATAGCCGTGTCTACGATTATGGACAACACTTGGTTTGGTATGCGTCATCGTTAGACTTGAAATTAAAAGTTGACATGGTTATAACTTGGTTCATGCATTTTAGTTTATCAAAGTGGACAACCACTTTGATATTGATTGATCTATACATTTATCTATGTCTTGTGAAAATTCCTTTCTTAAAAAAATGGTTTACAAATTGGTTTTTGAAATCTAGATGGTCAAGAAACGTAAGTTGTGCGTTTTCTGCAAAACTAAACCACTAAATGCCATCCTTTGGAATAACCTCTAGCATAAATATTTTTACTTTGTGTAAGACTTGCGAGTACATTTGTACTTAACCTGGTTGCTGCAAATTCAGGTGAGGAAGACTTCGAGCCCGATGAGCTCGTTAGTGTTGATTTAGGCGACGCTGACGAGTAATGCTATCATTTAACTCCCAGTTGGTTGCCATGGGTTATGGGGCACACCATGCTGGACTTTTGGTTTATTTACATTGCTTCTACTGCTACTTATTGTCTTATTTGAATTTGGCCGGTCGGCCGTTTTGTAATAGTTGTAGAATTTAACTATTATGTTTTATGTCTTTTGGATTATCAATGTATGATTGTTGTATGGATGTGATCAACCTTGTATGTGAGTATGAGCATGTTGGTCGTTGATCCTGGAATCAACACGGTCTCATGCTCGCTGTTGATGGATTCCATTTTAACTCATTAAGTGTGGTCTTGAACTGTTTGGAGGACCGATTATCATGTAGTGCTCGCAGAGGAGCAGCACGCATGATCATAGGAGCTCTAGTTCGGTTAAGACTTCTCACTTAGATGGAGTTAAGTTGGAATTCATTTACCTAAGGCCCAAAGTTATCTCCTTAAGACCAAGATGGCCTCGGTCTTACGGGAATAACCCGGGGGTCCTCACAATAATTCAAAATACTTTGCTCAAAAAGACTTGCTAACACTAACACCAGTGCTATTTCTAACCTACAGTCAGTATGGCTCTGATATCAAACGCTGTGAGGACCCCCGGGTTATTTTCGTAAGACTGAGGCCTTCCCGGTCTTATGGAAATAACTCTGGGCCTCAAGTAATGAATTCTAAATTAACTCCATCTAAGTGAGAAGTCCTGACCGAACTAGAGCTCCGATGATCATGCGTATTGCTCCTCTGTAAGCATTACATGATAACCGGTTCTCCAAACAGTCCAAGTCCACACTTAATGAATTAAAAGGGAATTCAAAAACAGCGGGTATGTGACTGTGTTGGCTCCTAGGATCAGCAACCAACACGCCCATACCCTCATTCAACATCAGTCATAGTCATACAATATTCATACATTGATATCCAAAAGACATACAACATAGTAGTTAAGTCTACAACTATTACAAGGCGACCGACCGGCCAAATTCAAATAAGAACAATAAGTAGAAGCGGAAACAATATAAATAAACCAAAAGATCCAGCAAGTGTGCCCTATAACCCAAGGCAACCGACTAGAAGTTAAAGAACAGCACTATTTGTTAGCGTCGCCTAAATCGGTGCTAACGAACTCATCGGGCGTAATATCGTCTTCACCTGAATTTACAGCAACCGGGTTAAGTACAAATGTACTCGCAAGTCTTACAAAAAGTAAAAATTATTTATGCTAGAGGATATTCAAAGGATGGCAATAGTGGCTTAGTTTTGCAGAAAACACAACAATTTTCATTCCTAGACCATCTAGTTTGAAATTGCCAATTTTGCAAACATTTGTTTTGTAAAAGAAGTACAAAAGACATAGATAATTATATAGATCAATCAATACCAAAGTGGTTGCCCACTTTGACAAACTAAAACGCATGAACATCTCATTCATACCCAAACCAAGTTGTAACCATGTCAAGTTTTAATTACAAGACTAACGATGACGTCTCCCAAACCAAGTGATGTCCATAACCGTGGACACAGTTATTCGAATAGATTAAACTCTATAGAGGTTCACTACTTTGCCCACACACCTCGATTAGCCCGTAAGCCTCTGGATAATGACACACTTCCTAAGGTATGCCTGCCAGGAAAATCAAGATTAGATACTTTTTAGCAAGAAAGCCCTATTGAGACAAATCCCCCTTTTGCGAGATGAACCCCAAACTTAGTACAAACGACCGATAGCACTTGCTTAGCGAGCTCACAAGTTGTGTTGGAAACACTGATGCAATGTAAATAAATAAAAACAGTGCTCACATGCACATTATAGAAAATTGCATTGGGTCCTACGGACAAATGATCAAACGCAAGTGTCCTCACACCACCTGGGACTTAACTCAATAAAACTCTCCCCTTACTTAACCAAACGGTACCCATATCCCACGTGTCATAGCACAAAGGTTACTTGGAATGACAGCCCATGGCTCGGTCCTTAATGGTCCGAACAAGACAACCACATACCCAAGTCTCGTGCATAACAACACCCACACTACCAACCACTTGTCTAGACAAAAACCTTTTTAAATAGCAAAGTTTTTGACTCAAGAACCAAATATGAGGATCTGGATAAAATGAAAATAAGAAAAGATATGTGTCTCCCACAATTGACGAGCTAATCCCGTTAATTGATCTAATGCATATACTAGACGTGCAATGGCTAAGCACTCAACACACAATAAAAATCATCACAAGTGTCTAACTTAAGCATATATATAATGGAATTATCAAGGATAACCAGCAAGTTGTAGGACATAACTAACTATCATAACATAACGGTATACAAAAAATAGCATGCAAGCAATATCATTGTATTTCAAACATTAACTTATTAAAACTGGGATCAATATGATGCAAAAAAGAAAGTTCAAATGATGCTTGCCTTGCTGGAAGTCAAATTGTTCGCTCTCGGTGGCAAAGGAGTCTACGTCAATCACTTCGGGCTCTATGGAATTAACGACATCGAATAAACACCAAGAAATACCATAAAATTCAAATTGCTAAAAAATGCATGAATTTTCTACAGTAGCTATATGATGAATTTAGGTGAAAGAATTATTCCATTTGGACTTAGTATGTGAGAGTTATCACAGTTTGAAAATCAGATTCTCAAAAAAAGGCTAAAAACAGTGTTTCAGTTACTATTCATCTGAATTTAATTATTTGGTGAAAATTTGTAGAATAGTAGAGGAGAAAAGGATTACATAGATAAATAGAGAATAAAATTATAAGACCAAGATAACTTGGTTTATCTCATTTGGAATTTAGAAACATTTTCTATAAATTTTCAAAGTTAAAAGCATTTTCTAGTGCAAAAATAAATGGGTTTTGGATCAATCTCCAAAAAGTATATTTTCTGTGGTAGTGAAAAGTTTGAAACCTATTTTAAAATAAGTTGAGTTAAAATAAAAATTATCAAAATTGGTTTCACTCATTTTGGACTTGATTTGAATTAGATATGGATTTTTGAAGTTACAAGAATTTTCAGTGTACAAATAATTAATTTCTGGATTTTCTTAAGCATTTAATACTTTTTGTACCGAAGTGTACCCTAGCCGCCGTCGCTGATGTGTGGGGTCCTAAGAATAGTGTCATTTTTCATTTAAACCTATTAATTAAACCGAACTGACAAGTGGGGCCCAACAGTCATAGGCACAAATTTGTGAACTCGATTCACCGGTGCACAAACACAGTGCACGGGGCACTTAAGTGACTTGGCCCACCTGTTATCCACCAAAAACCATCACTAAACCCGTTAACACGTGATTTTCCGACAGTGATTGAATCATTAAAAGCTAATCATCGCGATTAAGCCCTAATGGTGAGCTACAGTTCTTGTCGGATGTCCCGACAAGAGAGATCGGGGTTGACTGGAGCCCCGCCGGCATTCCCAGCCATGGCGACACCGGCCAAGGACATGAATGGAACCACAATAGCACTACGCACCTATTGAGGGTGGTGGCGGCGGCTGAGATGGACCAGAACGGCGTCTAGCCGGAGAAGGGCGGCGGCGCAAAGTGCGGCAAATGTGCTTGCAACGATAAAGCTCCGCATTGTCCAAATAAGCAGGTGACTGAGCATCTACGAGGTCTACTGAAGCTACCTGAGCACTGGAGAGAAGTGGAGGTGGCCGGAGGTAGCTCGGCGTCGGTGAAGTTCACGGCGGCACTTGCGGTTCACATGGAGAGGATGCTCTGAGCAAGGAGAAGACAAATGAAGCATCGGGATAGCTTAAGGAATGTTATTAGATGCTCTATTAGCAAGCAATCGGAAAATGCAATACCGGTCGAAGGTGGAGATGATGAATAGGGTCCTTCGACCGAAAAGAGGAAACCTCAAAATCCACGGACTCCTGTGACACATTGTTGAAATTAGTTGAGGGGATCTCATCCTTAGGCACTAGGACACAAGATGACGTGCAAAAACTAGAAGAGATCTCACCGGAAATGATGTTTGCACAGAGGCGGCCTCGGGTGCGCGTCCTGGACATGCTCTAGAGCCGACAAAGACACGCTTGCGGTCCCGGAGCTACAAGCGATGACAAAGTTTGGAATAAGCAAAAATGGAAACGACATGGAAGTACAAAGCTAGGGGACGTGGTGATGCAGTTTTTACCGGAGAGATGAGCAAAAGCGAACCACTTCTTCCTCAGCCCCGAGAGGAAGAATGAGAGGAATGGAGGTAAGGGAGGGAGTATTATCCTTGGGCAATGACGAAGGTAGCAACGGCAACAAACGAAGAAGCTCGGAGAGTGGTCGAAAGAGTGGTGGATTGACGGCGTCGACAGAGCGACGCAGGGCTTGGTGGGCGCGTGGCGCACAACGCCTAAGCGTGCCAGTGAGAGGTAGGGGAAGAAGCTGACAAGCGGGCCCAGAGTGGCAGCGACACATACGTGCGCGAGTCGAAGCCTGGCTCGGCCTATGTGTTTAGTTGATTCGATCGAGTCAAGTCAAGGCAGTTTGGTTCGAGTCAAACCAATAGCTGAGTTGACTGTTTTGAATTTCTAGTGATTCTACTTTGATCGGACTTTATAAAATAGCAAATAAAATCCTAAAAATCTGAAACTAATCAGAGAGGTTCCTAGGATGTCCTAGTACTCAAATAAAATCTTAAATCTCACTATTCAAGATTTATTTGCTTAAACTAAATTCAAACCTATCTTAGGTTGTTGAAAGGAGTTTGAATTTTCTGTGGGTTGAATTGAGTTCCAATTATTTTTTGAAATTTTTTATTTATTCAAGATAAATATTATAGTATTTGAATAAATTATTTTACAGATGTCTTTATAAGAACTTAATTCTGTTTTGTTTGGAGGAGTTGATTTAGGTTATAGTTTAATCTTTTGATTAAGATTTTTCTAAGTGCAATACATGATGCAAATGCTTCAAAAACAATATACATGCTAATGAGATGCATAATAATTATCATTAATTAACTTGGGGATGTGACATTGATGCATAGCAAACCTCTTGGAAACAAAGGAATGAGTTTCTCCAGAATCAAATAATGCTAATGTAGATACGTAATGTACAAGAATCATACCCGCCACCACACCAGGCGATGCTTCGTCCTCCTCAGCAGTTGTGTGGTTCAGACGGCTGTGTCCGAAGCCCGACTTGGGTGCTTGCTGCCCTGGGTCGTTGTTGGACTCCAGCTGGCTGAGGTTGAGGTGCTGGAAAGTTCTTCTTTGGGCACTTGTTGGCATAATGTCCGCGCTCATTGCAATTGAAGCATGTGGCGTTTGCTGCCGGGTTTTGAGTACCGGACGGCTGACTTCCGTGGTTATATCGTTGAACCGCTATAGGTTGAGGGTGGGGAATGGGTGCTTGAAACCTCGGAGGTGGTGGTGCTAAAGGGCGAGCATTCGACGGCTACCACATCCAAGGTCTCAGCTGACTGCCGCGTGCTAATTTCTACGCAAGTCATTTGCACTTGTGGCTCTCCACCACTGTCCGATTGCTATCTTCGACTCGGATTTCCTTGTTGATCAAGGTCTGGAAGTTGGGGATGTTGTGGGTAGCAAGTGACCACTTCATCTCATCATTCAGGCGCTCTCGGAACAGAGCGACCTTCCTTGCCTCATTCGGTATCTCGAACACTGCGTAGCGTGCAAGATAGTTGAAGCGGTGCAAGAACTCCATTACAGTCTGGTTCCCTTGTTGGAGTTCATAGAACTCCTGCCTCTTGATGTCCGTAAGACCTAAAGGGATGTGGGCATTATGGAAAGCTTCTTTGAAGGCGACCCAAGAGATGGTCTGACCATCAGGGATGAGGGTCAGATGATTTTCCCACCAAATGGCTGTTGTTCCTTGCAGTGATAGGATGCGTAGAGAACCTTCTCCTCATCATTACACTAGGCAATGATGAGCTTGCTGTCTACTGTGTGAAGCCAATCATCAGCGTAGAGAGGGTCGGCAGCTAATACAAAGGTTGGTGGTCGAGTCTGCATGAACTCGCCCATCCTGGATGATGACTAGTTGATAGCAGCTCTGTTCCCTCCGACAGCGGTGCTGAGAGCTACAGTGTTCTGCACCAACTATTGGAGAAGAAGAGTGTTGGTCTGTCGCCCTTGCTCAATCATGGCTAGCACTTGAGCCATGGTGGGTGGTGGCGATAGAACTTCAGTTTCGATAGTAGCGATAGGCTGAGACTGATCAGCTGACGGTGCCGAGGCAGAATGATGTTGAGTGCTAGGTTGCGGAGGTGTAGGAACCTCACTTCTGGGCTGTGATCCGGAGGTGGCTCCAGTTGCCATGAGCTGGTGAACTGAATACATTACCGGCATCCTGATCGATCAAAAGGCAGAGTAAACAAATGTCCGTAGGATACGAGGGAATAAGCAGAAGTTAAGTGGTCAGTAAGTTTTGTCAACCCAAACTACTCTAACTTAATCTAAACTGGTAGCATGCATATTTTAAGATGGGGAAATTAGCTCGGTGACATCGTGTTAGGACGTAATTGCAGGAATGACACTCCATTCGTGATGCATTGGAAAATAACATCACGAACAACGACAAATTAGACGAATGACATCACCGCCAGTTACTTTCGTCTAGACATCCTAGTCACGCTGGGCGGCTCCTAAGGACTCAGGGACAGTGGAGGGTGGTGTACTCTGGTGCTCAGTGTCCTCATGTCCAGCGAGGCGGTGGTGGTAGCACTGCAATGGCTACGAAGGGTCCACTGCACCTGCGTAGATGGCCATCATCCAATGGCGATGTCTGGTCACCGACTTATGGGGACGTCGGGTACGGGACTGCAGGCGGATGATGGGCTGAGGCAACTCCTCGACGGGCGCCAGAACTGCATCCTCTCCATACAAAAGCTCCCTGGAGAAGAAGCCCTGGGCCACCATAGGGGCAATGCTGTCCTCCAAGGTGCAGATCCTCCGACGAGCCTCTAGGAGCTCTCGGGACACTTGACGGAGATACCCGTCAAGGGACCTCACCAGGCCTACAAGGTGTAGGTGTGGAGTAAGGAACTTCCTCCCTTCCACCTGATAGGTGGGCTCCTCCTGATCCCCAGCCTGAGCTGGAAAGTGGAAGAACGACTCCCGCAGTGCCAGCAGCTCATGTCGTAGACGAATGATAGTGACATAAGCTTCATCGAGCAGAGACATCCAAACGGTAGAGTTGCTTCCATAACAATAGAAAGTTGGGTCGCCGAAGTTCCTCCCCTGGATGAGCACCTGAGTGAGGTACTTGGCGGAGGCTGCACTCGTCGGTGCACTGTAGACTGTGTACTGAGGAGTGTGCAGCCACTCGATGTGCTGCAACATCACCCACAAAGTGTGCTGCAACGTGCCCTCCTCAAAGGCACTCGTACGGTACTGAGGCGCCCACTGGATGGCCACCTACATGTTGTAAAGAAAATGAGAGTTAGAGATTAAGTGATGAGAGATATGGATAAGAAATGACAATAGATAGGAAAGAAATTTCAGCACACGCTTTTAACCATTCTCAAGTTCACTTACTAATCCTTAAGGCTTATAATCAGGTATTTCTACCCCCTTGGTCTTTATATAAGTATACCTTTATAACTTCACTCAAAATAACTCCAAATGAAGGTAGGGAAGGTTTAAAAAGATAGTACATTACAAAAAATTCTGCAAGCAATTCATTCTGAAATTTTAAGAAAAGAGAGGTCTAAAGTGGTATCCTTATTAGTCCAAAGAGGAATCTTCGAAAATGACTTTGTGTGGGATGTTTTTATGACATTTTGAAAAAAATTTGGCTCTATTTTAAAGTCCTAAAATTAATTTAGTACTTTTATTTTCAGAGAGCATCCCTTCTCTCAAAACTAGATTTAATTTGAATAGGTTGGGAGAAGATGATTAAAAAGAGACTTTTAGATGAGAGGAGAATGCTAGGAGGGAAAAGATTAGCAATTATTTCTAAAATTTCAGAACCATTCCTATGGTTAAATTAGGTTGCAATTTTATTTCGAAGTCCTGATCTATTAACCATTCTACCTAGGGCTTGTCCTATAGTCAGTATGGCTCAGATAACAGGCGCTATCGGACCCCTGGGCGTGGAATACCCGAAGACCCTATGTGTATACTATGCTAGTCCTAGGATTAAAGGCTAGCACACACATTCACAACATTTGGGAATCACATCCATACATTCACATGCTAAGTAAGTAAAAGGGTACTCTACTTAAGCTATTACAAGGTTAATACAACAGTGGCTGACCGGCCAAATAAAAACAGTCATCAAAGTAAAACAAAATAAATAGCAGCGGAAGACATAGTAATAGTAGCAAAAGTCCAGCGGCATGCCCATCCAATCCCGCAGGCAACCGACAAGGAGTAAGGTCTAAGTAGACCCGTCACCGAACCCGTCGGTGCCGAAAGCAAAGATGTAACACCCCAGCCCAACATAGAGCCTAGGATGCTACTAAACTACCTAATAACCCACTTTACTTAAACTTATTAACACAATTTCAACAATACATACAACCACGAATGATTTAGTTCTAATAAACAAGATCTAGCACAAGCCACAACTATTCAGGTTAAAGAATGCCATCAATCAATTAGATAACCTAGGCATGGATTCCACTCTTTCTCAACCAATAATCGAACCAAACGATTATACGTATACAATGAGAGTAGCTCTTTATCAAACAAATTTAAATCATCAAGGTTCAAGAGAATTACGAGGATGTAAGACTAATCAAGTCATTTAGATTATTCTATCAAATAGAAGTAAATAAATCAACATCTGAGATTTAAAAGCATAAATGAAACATCCATGATAAAACTTGACTACCACAATTACAATTAAATCAAACACCATGAAGGATGAACACAGTTTGAAAATAATGTAATGGCAATAACATGAAGTTTAAGCTAAATAAGCTAATTTATTTGCCATGGGTGGTTATGTGTGAAGTGCATCAAAACTACCCCTTCCCATGCATACCGTTGCCTCAAGAGGTACCTAAAAAGAACATCAACAACAAGTGTGAGTCCACGACTTAGTAAAGTACAACAATGATAATAGACAAAACATCACAATCAGCAAAAGAGGGTATCAATCCTCATATGAACATCAGCAAAGAGACCATAAATAAAATTCTCATGCTTGCATGCAATGCATATGTCAAGAATGCTCTTTCTTCCTTCTTTGCAATTACCGGTAATGCGGAGTAGTGCATCCGTCGATGCATACTCATAGGAAACCTTAGCTAATTGCGTATCGTTTTGTAGGAGCCGACGGCCTGCAAGCTCCTAGTGAGGTTAGTTGGGTCCATTTCTATTGAGCCCGGGCAGGGGATGGTGCATCCATACCAGGAAGGGGCAGTGCAGCACGGTGTCCAGGTGGCGCAGGGTTACGCCAGGGTGGAGGTGGACATGGTACATAAACATTTCATGGCCGTCCCGCTGGAGATTCGCTCGAACGAAGAGATCACAACACTAGGGGATGCCGTACGCTTTATCCAATGGCCCAAGAAGGACATCGTCCGGACCCGGCAGTGCGCGATCTCAACACGACCATTCCTCTCCAACGGACCTCCATGACTCCACCTCATATTTCGCCTCAAAAGGCCACCTTTTGGTTCCTTGGAGAAGACATCGAAGGAACAAGAAAAGCGTGCGCGCCAGATCGGGTCGAGTCGTCTCGCAAGAAGACGATGCCAATGCTTAAGACCAAATCGAAATCGACGGCGCCTCTCAAGTCCGGCAAGTCGGAATATCCGGAAGTACATACTCGAAAAACGTTCTGCGCCACGCGATATTAGGGCGTCTTTGGATATGCTTGTCGGGCTTTGCATGCACGGTACTTAGATAAGACCCAAAAGGAGGGTGCGACATCGAATCACCGTCAGATACGAGCATAAGCATTTCTTCAACGGGATGAACCACTTCGTCGTGGGCTTCAACGACCTATATGACCTATTCAACCTCGTTGGCCTTGACGCCTCACTTCTACGATGTTGGACACTGTAAGTGCATACAGTCAAGTTCTACATTCACATAATACCGATAAATATCACAACTCATTTCTTATGTATAGATACATGATGAAAATGTCCGGATCGAAAGAACCATGGGTTTCTCGACCCACATGTGGTATCATTGCAAACCATCCAAATAGACTCGTCCTTCGTCGAGAAATACATAACGCGAGCATTGCTTCGTCAGCAGAACATGAAGTACATCGTGGTGCCCTACAACCAGGGGTAAGTGTAACTACTTTCTCTACAAATTTTATTTGTACTTTATACGCAGCACGAACTCAGGTTTAATGACTATAGTGACATACATGAGTAGGTACCACTGGATCCTTTTAGTCATCATACCAAAGAGGAACCATGTGATATACCTTGATTCCCTAATCCGCAACGACCACAACTTCAGCATTCTACAAGGAATACTCGACAGGTATGCTTATTTCCTTCATACATAACTCTATTTTAGTCTTCATTCGTTTGAAATGGTCGAGGATAACTTTTTGGAATCATGTAGGTCGTTCATCGACTATGTTGCCAACAAAGGAATATACGATGGAAAGAGCTCCGAACTAACACACAGGATAAAATTTCCGATACGCGCTACAACACGATAATCCTATATCATACTTCATAATAACGCATCTCGAACTGATATATGTAATTCTATTTTTGTAGTGCCAAAAAAAAATGATGAGTTATGTGCAATCTCGCTTGCCATCATATGGAGCAAATCATTAGAGCTAGGAAGAAGGATCCGAGGTTTGTGAAACTCGAAATGATTATTTCGTAATTATAAATTTAAATATATATGTTTAACACTTTACTCTTGCTAGCGACAGGCCTTGAATATAGAATTAGATGGACTCTTTGAGAATGAGATCAGGGACATTCGAGGGAAGCTCTGCAGCTTTATCATATCATAGATAATTAAGGACACCGGAGAATTTCACTCCGCTGCCGACCCAGCGCATCACCCCGCCGACACTTCTCAACCACCTGCAAACAATTAACTCAATTGTAATCAAATTTATTTTGTAACAATACTTGAACAAATGTGATCTTTTGTAATTTATTTTGAGTAATGAGATTGAGTTTGTCGACAATTGACTATCTGTGATGTATCTGTTTTTCTGCATGCTTGTTTTCAGAGGGCATGGCTAGCAATTCCTGAGGCTAGCCAAAAATCTGTAAAAATTAGTTAGTGTAATGAACTATCACAGACGGTTTTTAAATAAAACCGTCTGTGAATGCCAAGATATCACAGCGGTCGCGTACGAAAACGCTCAGTAAGTCGAGTATCACGCACGGTTCCGTGTCAAAACCGCTCGTGAAGTTTGATTATCACACACGGTTCTAAACATAAACCGCTCAGTGATACTTTCGACTTCACGCACGGTTCGTATACGAACCGCTCAGTGATACTCGACTTCACTGACGTTTGTGTACGTAACTGCTCAGCGATATCGAATTCGCGACGGTTTTATTTAAAACCGCTCGTGATATTCGTGATTGAGACCCGATTTATTTGGCTTGTAATGCTTAACCAACCGCTTCGGTCCTAGCATCACAAATCAAATAAATCGATCTCGAGATATGTATACTTCCTGAAGCAAGATACGCACTCTCGTTACAAAATTAGACATCAACTCCATTCAAAACATAGAGTCCAAACATTACATTACAAACGGAAGATAAACAAATAGCAAAGATATTACGCATAATGACCGATCGCCACAAGATACACAAATAACAACAAAAGACAATGAAGCAAAAGCGCCATAAGATGGCTATAAACAAAGCCAATCGGTGTGCCTTCAACCCACAAGGCATCCGACCGACCGCCAAGACTAGTCGCCCAAGAAGCGGCAACACGACTCACGTATGAGGACCCCGAGGCTCACCTTCTTCCTCTGCAACAAAAACATTAAGCAAAGCACCGAGTACAAAGATTGTCTTTGTACCCGCAAGATCGACGTGTGAACTAGCGCACTGCTCATATGCTACATGCAGGCTTGTCCGTGGAGGCCATATGTTTCATTTGCATAAAGCCAATTTTCATTTGCAATAAGGTAATACAGTTTTAAAGGCAAGTTTGCAATTCATTTTTAAGATTGAAATAACAAGATGGATAATAATAACAAAAGCGAAAGATAAACAACCTAGAAGTGACTATCCCAATAGTCACCATTAACAATAGCACGAATCCAGCATTCGCACCACCCATCAAGTTTTAATTTAAATGTTGTAGTCTAACTCTCGATAAGCTTACCCAAGCGTGTCCATCACCTAGACGAGGCTATTCGAATAGTTTTTAACCCCGCAAGGGTGTACCATCGCACCCACACCTCGCATCGCCTTTAAGCCAAAGCACACTTCCAAGGTATGCCGCACACTAAGTCCTACGAGACTTTTTCCAATATTGTGTATTAACTACGAGCCGCTCGTATGGATAGAAACCCATACGCTTACATGGTAAAGCCGAAGAGACAACTACCCACTCAGATAAAGCTCTTCTGACAACTACCATGCTCCCACCTCCATCCTCCCGCGACCTCCTGCGACCCGGAGCCAATACACGCCAAAGTACTAGGTCAAGAGAGGTCCCATACCCTCTAGTGTGGTTAGCACGCCGAAATGCCCTGGATAACAAAACTCACAAGATGTTCGGTCCTTAATTGACCCTGGGCACCTTTCCATCACACCCAAATGATCACACCAATCTTACCATTGTGCGCGCCCAAATCATTTTTGTTTTTATTTTTAGTTTTGCAATTAAACAAAGCAAATGTCAAACATAAAGTTGTAGTAAATTTTGTGTGATCAAGGTTACCGACTAAAGTCGATAACCGCCCGCTCTTCTACAGATAGCTAAGCATGTCTAAGCAAGTTGACCGGATCTACTAAGTGACAAGAGATCATCCAACATCTCTAATCACAAAGAAATAACCTAGGCTCGGTAGTAGAGATCAATATTTTGTCTACGAGGATATGCGACTCTGATTTAACTAATCAATTTAACACAAATTAAGCAATGCATACATACAATTTGAAACAAAATATTAATCTTTAAAATACTGGGATTAAACATGATCAAACTGCTTGCCTAGCTGCTGTTGCTCAATATGGTGCGGAGGATCGTCCTCGTGGTTGCCGCAAATATCGAAGCCTAACGATCGAACATAACAAAGAAATAAGAACGAATAACACCGGCAAAACTCAAACATACAACAACATCAAAACAAGCCAAAACTCACACAGCAGCCTAAGCATGAAATAACAGAATTTTAGAAACAGAGAACAAATTATTTTAAGTTATTAGCAATTTTCTATGAATTTTCTAAGCTAAAAACACAACAAGTCACTAGTTAATTACTTAACAAATTTTCATGAACAGAACCAGTGTATAAAATCTATCCTAATAGTTAGTATACTGAAAATGAAATTTTACAGAATTGGGTTCATTTAATTTGGACAATTATTGGAAGAGATATGCATTTTCTAATTTAGAAGATACATAAGACATCATTTTATTAGCTAACAGATTTTGCTACAGAGACATGGGTGAAGTTAATTTTATCAAATAGCACACTTAAAATGAAAATTAACAAAGACTGGTTTCATACAATTTGGATAAAAATTGAATTAGTTATGCATTTTCTAAGTTTAAATGAATTAACAAAGGCAAATGTAAAAACATATTACGTAAATACTAAAGCATTAAACCCTTTTTCTACCCACAGCTATCTAGCCCTAGACACTGACAGGCGGGACCGCGCGAAAGTGCTGACCAGGACAACCCGCCCGCCGAAGGTGACGTTGAAGGCGTATTCAAAGAATACGCCTTCAGCTTACTAAGGTGCAAACCTAAAACACTCTCACAGAGAAGTACGCCTCCCAATAGAGAAAACACCTTACCAGAGCTACACAACCCTAATCGACAAAGATGGGCCCACATGGCGTTGACTCGAGAGAATAAATAACGGGCTGGATTAAAGGATTTCTAAACGCGACAACCAAAGGGGGCCCACCAATCGCGACTCACCCGTAGCGTGGTTAGCGCTAACTAAGCCACGGCGGCTCACCAAGACGCGACGGGACGGCGGCGCGCCGCGCAGTGTGATCTAGCAAACCAATGAGTTTCAAGACGAGTGAGTGGTACCTCAAGGTTCGCAAAGACCTCACGAACCCGTGCGGTGGACGCGAGCCCAATGGTCGATTTGGAGATGAGCTCACGACGGCCGGAGGCGAGAAGAAAGTGCGGTGCTCGCGAGAGGACACTACGCACGACGAGAAGCTTTGAAGGAGCTCCTCGAGATCGCGAGACACCAGAACGATAAGCCCACGATTTTGATGATGGAGGAGGACGGTGGCGCCGGAATTGACACGGCGCGCTTTACCGAGCTTGGAGAAGAAGGCGTCGCAAAGCCTCGGTGAAGCACCAAAGAGTTAAACAAGGTCACGGTTAGACTCGGTGGTCGATTGCATCCCAAAGGACCAAAAGTCGATACTAGGAACTCACCAGAACGCAGATGAGCTTGCAGAGCCGAGATCACCGGAGGCGGAGACGACGAAGTGGCTCGGATGATTCACTGGTGCTACGAGCTTGGAACGAGCAAAATGGATGCGCGAGAGAGTGGATCACAGAGGTGCGGTCTCTGCTCGAGCGCGCGCTAACACGGCGGCGTTGCTCTCGGGTTCTTCTCCCACGGAAGGAAATTTGGGCGGAGAAAACACGAGAATGGACGCGAAGGGTAGTGGATGGGCTCGGTGGGTAGATGAGATCCCGCGATGCTTCACGGTGACACGCGAGGACAAAAAGGTGGCGGCGACGAGGGGCGTGGCAAGCATGCGCGACGCGCCGTGAGCTCCGTGAGGTGCGGAGAGGACGAGGTTGATGCCGACAGTGGGACCCACATGTCGGCGACGAGAGCAAAGCGGTGCGAGCCGAGGTTCTACTCGATCGGAAAGATGCCGACCGTTGGATCCGAGATGGACGGCCGAGATTGATGTATGCATTCGGACAGTCGGTTGCATACGCGACGTGGATCGCTCGATCTTCATCGGACGGTGACGATCGATTGACTTCGTAGGCGGTGCAGCTAGGCGGTGCGACCGAGTCAAGTGTGCGAGTCGGACTCGAGCCCGAGGTTGGGTTGGGCCCGAGGAACGATTTTTAGAATTTGATTTAAAAGACAGAGAAGGTTTGGGGAATTTTTAGAGGTAGCTCTGAGCTCCAAAAATTTCAGAAATTTTTATGGTAGCTACTAGAGACAGAGGACAACCTTGTATAATTTTTCCAGAACTTTTATGCACTGCATGGTTCTAGAGAAATTCACAAGCTGCTGTCCAGGAGTTTGACCAGATTTCAAACAGAGTTGACTTGGCCATTTGAAATAGCAAACAAAATCTAAAAATTGTGAAATGATTCAGGGATGTAGATAGGATGATCAAGATGCTAGGAAAATAGTTTCAGAGGATGATCACAAGTTTGAAGGCTAAGAATCGATAACAACAATTTCCAATCACAAGAATTAAATTCTACAATTTGAAATTGCTA
This sequence comes from Ampelocalamus luodianensis, assembly GCA_036346255.1. Taxonomy (NCBI): domain Eukaryota; kingdom Viridiplantae; phylum Streptophyta; class Magnoliopsida; order Poales; family Poaceae; genus Ampelocalamus; species Ampelocalamus luodianensis. Next base: position 454,788 of record JAYEVH010000275.1, on the reverse strand, counting down.
GGAAAATTGTAGAAACTTTCAAATGATTTGAAGAGACAACAAAAGTTTTTATTTCTCCTCAAAATTTTACATTTGAAATACAAACCCTAAGTTAGGGTCACACAAATCTCCCTTACAGAATCTCGCCCAGATTCTCGATCATCGAGAAGAAGGATGGGTAATCTGCTGAGACGATCTTCCCGCTCCCAAGTGGCTTCATCCTCGGAGTGGTTCGACCATCAACCTTAAGGAACTTAATCACACGGTTCCTTGTTCAAGCGTTCACTTCTTCGAGGATACGAACGGGACGCCACGATAAGACAGATCTTCACGCACATCGATACTTTCCAATGGTGTTTCCTCAACCGAACACGGAGGCACTTCTTCAATTGCGACACATGGAAAACATCATGCACCCCTTCAAGTGTAGCTGGCAACTCCAACTTGTATGCAACAGCTCCCACTTTCTTGATGATGCGATATGGCCCGACATATCGAGGAGCCAGTTTGCCCTTGACACCGAAACGACGATGTCCCTTCAGAGGCGAGACTTTGAGATACACAAAGTCATTGGGCCGAAATCAACTCACGGCGACGCCGACCGCATAGCTCTTCTCGCTCGATCGAGCTACGCGCAAGTGCTCACGAATCAATCGCACTTGACTTTCACTTCATTGATGGAATTGGGCAAAGAACCGCCTTTCACCGCCACTGGTTCAACGGTGTTCTGCAGCGCCTCCCATACAAAGCCTCAAACGGTGCCATACCGAGACTAGCCTGGAAGCTGTTGTTGTAGGAGAACTCGGCAAGCGGTAGGCACTTCTCCCAATTCTTCCCATAGGAAAGAATACAAGCACGGAGCATATCTTCAAGAACTTGGTTGACCGCTCGTCGACCATCACCGAGGATGATAGGTCGAAATGAAAGAAAGACGGGTCCCCATGGCTTCCTGTAAACTGTGCCATAGCCGAGAAGTGAAAAGAGAGCCACGATCTGACACAATCGTTCGTGGCACACCATGCAAACTCACAATGCGGGATATGTAGAGGTCTGCCAATTTACTGACGCTGAGGGCGGTACACACTGGCAGAAAATGTGCTACCTTCACAATCGATCGATAACAACCCGGATAGCATCCTTCCTCGAAGAAGTACGGGGTAGACCAAAGATGAAGTCCATACCAACGGAATCCCACTTCCACTCCGGTATGGGCAAGGGTCAAGAAGACCTGGCGCCGGCGATGCTCGGCCTTCACGCGACAACATACGTCGCATCGGCAACGAACCCGCAATCTCGCGCTTCATGCGAGTCCACCGAATCTCTCGACGCAGATCTTGGTACATTTTAGTGGCCCCGGATGGATGGACAAAGGCGAATCATGGGCCTCTGAAGGATCAAATCCGCAACTCGGGACCTTTGGGACCACAAGACGCCCCCAAACCATACAACACCGTGCTCATCTTCGTGAAACACTTGGCTATCCCATCCTTGATATTCGCTGATTTTACCCACACCATCATCGATTGTTTGTCGCCTTGATTTGATCCACCAAGGTTGGTTGCACAACCAAGGCGACAAGGGAACCATGTTCAACCAAACCCAAGTTGAGACGCTGAATTTCGCAAGAAGCGCAGTTGTTTGCTCTTGGATCATCGAGTATTGCAATACACTTTTCGGCTAAGTGCATCGGCAACCACATTGGCCTTGCCGGATGATACGAATACCCATGTCATAATCTTTGATCAATTCTAGCCATCTCCTCTCGCTCGAGGTTCGGATCTGGTGAGTGAACAAGTATTTCAAACTCTTGTGATCGGAATACACCTCACAGTGATTCTGCGATCAAATAATGCCGCCAAATCTTGAGTGCATGAACCATCTGCAGCAAGCTCTAAATCATGGGTGGATAGTTGAGCTCATGAGGCCTCAATTGCTGGATGCATAGGCAACCGCCTTGCCTTCTTGCATAAGAACACACCGAGTCCCCGACGAGAGGCATCGCAATAAATATCAAGCTCTTGTGGATATCGTGAAGAGTAAGGATGGAGTGAAGTCAATCATTGCTTGAGTTCCCGAAAGCTCTCATCACAAGCGAGAGGACCATACAAACTTCTTGTCCTTCTTAAGCAATTCACCATCGACTGCGATCTTGGAGAAGTTCTCGATAAAGCGGCGATAGTAGCCCGCTAAACCAAGAAAACTCCGCACATCGTTGGATCGACTTGGTGGCCCCAAGATAGAACATCGACTTTGTGGGATCTACACTATTCCTCCAAATTGAAAGAACATGGCCCAAAATGCTACTTCCTTCAACGAACTCACATTTGCTTTGAACTTCGATACAAATGATGCTCCAACTTGCCCAAAACAATCTTCGGATGCTCGGCATGCTCGCTTGATCTTGGAATAGATAAGAATGTCATCAATAAAAACCACCACAAATTTGTCCAAATACTCCATGAATACGGAATTCATAAGGTTCATGAACAACGCTGGAGCATTGGTCAAACCGAAAGACATGACGGTGTACTGCATGCAGCCATAACGAGTAGTGAAAGCCGTCTTGAATATCCTCACTACGATCCGACTTGATGATAGCCCGATCTCGCATCAATCTTGGAGAACACTTGAGCTCCGGACATAACCGGTCAAAAGATCATCAATGCGGGCGGAGGATATTTGTTCTTCACCGCCACCTCACCGAGAGGACGGTAATCAACACACATGCGCAAAGTCTTGTCCTTCTTCTTCACAAAGATCACCGGACAACCCCAAGGAGATGAACTGGGACGGATGAAACCCTTTGCTTGGAGCTCGCCAAGTCGCTTCTTCAATTCTTCTAGTTCATTGGGAGGCATCCGACACGGCGCCTTGATTGGGGCGATGCAGGGCGGCAACTTCGATGACAAACTCCGTGTCTCGAACCGAGGCATCCCGCAAATCATCGGAAAACATCCTCAAAGTCGATACTATGGGAACATCCACGAATCGCAAGGCGGCTTTGCTTCTAATGCACACATGTGTCCCCGAAGCGCGCGAAAATCCAACCCGCTACGCTGAAGGGTCGGTGAGATAGACAATCTTCCGGCACAATCGATTTGCCCCAAGTGTTGGGACAACCAATCCATGCCAAGAATCACATCCGACTCAATCGAAGCGTAATGAGATTTGCCAAAAATCCCACTCCTTCAACTATGATAGGAACATCCCGACATCAGAATCGCTCTCATTTCCACCCCGAGAGCGGATGAGCAAAGGATCCCCAAAGGAACACAGTGAAGACCACTAGCAGCAGCAAATGATCTTGAAATAAAGAATGCGATGCTCGTAATCAAATAATACTGCGCAGCAGACGGAATTAACAAGAAGTGTACCGATCACGACATCCGCGCCTCCGAGCCTCCTCACCAAAGGTGGTTGACTCGACCACGCTCGCACCACAGGGCTTCGGATCATCTTCCGTCGTGGATGACCACTCCCCGCCCGCGTCCTCCATTAGGACGAGGGGCTGCCGCAACACTCGAGGCGAGCATTCGCATAATGGCCCTTGTTGTGGCAAATAAAACAAGTCACCTCGCCGCCGGATTGCGAGGCCGCTCTGCTGAATCGCAGCGCACGTGGCTGAAACACGCCCGCGTGGGCGAGGAGGTGCGATGGTCTCGGCGCCGGTGGAGCAAAAGAACGGGCCATCGTGCCGCCCACCGAGGACGAACGAGGTGGTGTGAGTAGACCGATGCGCCTCCCATTTGCGCTATGGACTCGCCAGCGCCTTTGCCTTATGCTCGGCAACAATGGCCTTATCTACCAAGGCACGAAAGTCCGAGAAGTCCACAATGGATAGCTTGTCCCGCAGCTCCTCGGACAAGCCATCCATAAACTTCTCTGCTAGCCTCATCCGAGGCCACCTCTCCCGAGCATAACGAGCGGATGATTGAACTCATGTGTACTCGTCACAGATTTGCGCCCTTGCTTGAGCGCGAGGAACTCCTTTTTCTTCAGCTTCATCAGGCCATCTGGGATGTGGGCCCATAACCCACAGGTCCCAGGATCGAAACCTGGCTCTGATACCAACTTTGTGAGGACCCCAGTTTATTTGGCTTGTAATGCTTAACCAACCACCTGGTCCTAGCATCACAAATCAAATAAACTGATCCTCGAGATATGTATACTTCCCAGAAAGCAGTATACGCACCTCGTTACAAAATTAGACATCAACTCCATTCAAAACATAGAGTCCAAACATTACATTACAAACGGAAGATAAACAAATAGCAAAGATATTACAGCATAATGACCGATCGCACAAGATACACAAATAACAACAAAAAGACAATGAAGCAAAAGCGCCATAAGATGGCTATAAACAAAGCCAATCGCTGTGCCTTCAACCCACAAGGCATCCGACCGACCGCCAAGACTAGTCGCCCAAGAAGCGGCAACACGACTCACGTATGAGGACCACGAGGCTCACCTTCTTCCTCTCGCAACAAAACATTAAGCAAAGCACCAGTACAAAGATTGTCTTTGTACCCGCAAGATCGACGTGTGAACTAGCGCACTGCTCATATGCTACATGCAGCTTGTCCGTGGAGGCCATATGTTTCATTTGCATAAAGCCAATTTTCATTTGCAATAAGGTAATACTGCTTTTAAAGGCAAGTTTGCAATTCATTTTTAAGATTGAAATAACAGTAAGGATAATAATAACAAAAGCGAAAGATAAACAACCTAGAAGTGACTATCCCAATAGTCACCACAACAATAGCACTAATCCCGCATTCGTACCACCCATCAAGTTTTAATTTAAATGTTGTAGTCTAACTCTCGATAAGCTTACCCAAGCGTGTCCATCACCTAGACGAGGCTATTCGAATAGTTTTTAACCTGCGAGGTGTACCACTGCACCCACACCTCGCATCGCCTTTAAGCCAAAGCACACTTCCAAGGTATGCAGCACACACTAAGTCCTACGAGACTTTTCCAATATTGTGTATTAACTACGAGCCTCGTATGGATAGAAACCCATACGCTTACATGGTAAAGCCGAAGAGACAACTACCCACTCGTGATAAAGCTCTTGGACAACTACCATGCTCCCACCTCCATCCTCCCGCGACCTCCTGCGACCGGGAGCCAATACACGCCAAAGTACTAGGTCAAGAGAGGTCCCATACCCTCTAGTGTGGTTAGCACGCTTGAAATGCTGGATAACAAAAACTCACAAGATGTTCGGTCCTTAATTGACCCGCACCTTTCCATCACACCCAACAGATCACACCAATCTTACCATTGTGCCCGCCCAAATCATTTTTGTTTTTATTTTTAGTTTTGCAATTAAACAAAGCGAAATGTTTGAAACATAAAGTTGTAGTAAATTTTGTGTGATCAAGGTTACCGACTAAAGTCGATAACCGCCCATTCTCACCGATAGCTAAGCATGTCTAAGCAAGTTGACCGGATCTACTAAGTGACAAGAGATCATCCAATGATCTCTAATCACAAAGAAATAACCTAGGCTCGTAGTAGAGATCAATATTTTGTCTACAGGATATGCACTACTGATTTAACTAATCAATTTAACACAAATTAAGCAATGCATACATACAAATGAAACAAAATATTAATCTTTAAAATACTGGGATTAAACATGATCAAACCGCTTGCACTGGCCGTTGCTCAATATGGTGCGGAGGATCGTCCTCGTGGTTGCCGCAAATATCGAAGCCTAACGATCGAACATAACAAAGAAATAAGAACGAATAACACCGCAAAACTCAAACATACAACAACATCAAAACAAGCCAAAACTCACACAGAGCCTAAGCATGAAATAACAGAATTTTAGAAACAGAGAACAAATTATTTTAAGTTATTAGCAATTTTCTATGAATTTTCTAAGCTAAAAACACAACAAGTCACTAGTTAATTACTTAACAAATTTTCATGAACAGAACCAGTGTATAAAATCTATCCTAATAGTTAGTATACTGAAAATGAAATTTTACAGAATTGGGTTCATTTAATTTGGACAATTATTGGAAGAGATATGCATTTTCTAATTTAGAAGATACATAATACATCATTTTATTAGCTAACAGATTTTTGCTACAGAGACATGGGTGAAGTTAATTTTATCAAATAGCACACTTAAAATGAAAATTAACAGCACTGGTTTCATACAATTTGGATAAAAATTGAATTAGTTATGCATTTTCTAAGTTTAAATGAATTAACAGTGCAACAGAAAACATATTACAGAAATACTAAAGCATTAAACCCTTTTTCTACCCACAGCTATCTAGCCCTAGACACTGACAGGCGGGACCGCGCGAAAGTGCTGACCAGGACAACCCGCCCGCCGAAGGTGACGTCGAAGGCGTATTCAAAGAATACGTCTTCGGCTTACTAAGGTGCAAACCTAAAACACTCTCACAGAGAAGTACGCCTCCCAATAGAGAAAACGCCTTACCAGAGCTACACAACCCTAACTGACAGCATGGGCCCACATGGCAGTGACTCAGAGAATAAATAACGGGCTGGATTAAAGGATTTCTAAACGCGATTAACCAAAGAGGGCCCACCAATCAGTGACTCGGCGTAGCAGGGGTTAGCGCTAACTAAGCTTCACGGCTCACCACGCGCGCGGGGACGGCGGCGCGCCGCATGTGTGATCTAGCAAACCAATGAGTTTCAAGACGAGTGAGTGGTACCTCAAGGTTCGCAAAGACCTCACGAACCCGGTGCCGGTGACGCGGAGCCCAATGGTCGACGGAGATGAGCTCACGACGGCCGGAGGCGGAGAAGAAAGTGCGGTGCTCGCGGAGAGGACACTACAGACGACGAGAAGCTTCGGGAAGGAGCTCCTCGAGATCGCGGAGACACCAGGAACGATAAGCCCACGATTTTGATGATGGAGGAGGACGGTGGCGCCCGGAATTGACACGGCGGCGCTTTACCGAGCTTGGAGAAGAAGGCGTCGCAAAGCCTCGGTGAAGCACCAAAGAGTTAAACAAGGTCACGGTTAGACTCAGTGGTCGATTGCGATCCCAAAGGACCAAAAGTCGATACTAGGAACTCACCAGAACGCAGATGAGCTTGCAGAGCCGAGATCACCGGAGGCGGAGACGGCAAGTGGCTCGGATGATTCAGCGGGTGCTACGAGCTTGGAGCGAGCAAAATGGATGCGGCGAGGAGAGTGGATCACGAGGTGCGGTCTCGGGCTCGAGGGCGCGCTAACACGGCGGCGTTGCTCGGGTTCTTCTCCGGCGGAAAGGAAATTTGGGCGGAGAAAACACGAGAATGGACGCGAAGGGTAGTGGATGGGCTCGATGGGTAGATGAGATCCCGGCGATGCTTCACGGTGACACGAGGACAAAAAGGTGGCGGCGACGAGGACGTGGCAAGCATGCGCGCGCCGTGAGCTCGGTGAGTGCGGAGAGGGCGAGGTTGATCTTGACGGTGGGACCCACATGTCGGCGGCGAGCAAAGCGGTGCGAGCCGAGGTTCTACTCGATCGGAAAGATCTTGACCGTTGGATCCGAGATGGACGGTCGAGATTGATGTATGCATTCGACAGGTCGGTTGCATACGCGGCGTGGATCGCTTCGATCTTCATCGGACGGTGACGATCGATTGGACTCGCATGGCGGTGCAGCTGGCGGTGCGACCGAGTCAAGTGTGCGAGTCGGACTCGAGCCCGAGGTTGGGTTCGGGCCCGAGGAACAAGACTTTTAGAATTTGATTTAAAAGACAGAGAAGGTTTGGGGAATTTTTAGAGGTAGCTCCTGAGCTCCAAAATTACGAAATTTTTATGGTAGCTACTAGAGACAGAGGACAACCTTGTATAATTTTTCCAGAACTTTTATGCACTGCATGGTTCTAGAGAAAATTCACAAGCTGCTGTCCAGGGAGTTTGACCAGATTTCAAACAGAGTTGACTTGGCCATTTGAAATAGCAAACAAAATCTAAAAATTGTGAAATGATTCAGGGATGTAGATAGGATGATCAAGATGCTAGGAAAAATAGTTTCAGAGGATGATCACAAGTTTGAAGGCTAAGAATCTGATAACAACAATTTCCAATCACAAGAATTAAATTCTACAATTTGAAATTGCTAGGGAAAATTGTAGAAACTTTCAAATGATTTGAAGAGACAACAAAAGTTTTTATTTCTCCTCAAAATTTTACATTTGAAATACAAACCCTAAGTTAGGGCTGTTACACGTATCATAGACGGTTTGCCGACCGTCTGTAATAACAACCTGCTATCAGAGACCAACTTATCCGGCGGTTCAAAACCGCATGATGAGGGTTCGAACCGCTGTGATGATCGCTTTACGTAGTAGTGAAAACAACGAGCTAAGGCCTTTCCAAATGAAAAGGGAGTGTTTGATATTATGAAACTTTGCTCAGTCCATAGCTTCTAGGCTAAAAGGGTGCACCAACCTAAGAACCAACATTGAAGGTGGATATTTGAAAATAAACAGTAGGGCCACTTGTAAAACAAACTGCCAACTAATCCTATGACTAAAACCAAACCAATCAAATGAGTTAACCAGTTTAAAGTTTGAGTTGTAGGAGTTTAGCTAGTAGCACTACAGATCAAGGATTCTCTTCTCAGAAAGATATATGAACAGGGGAAAAATCAATAGAATTAGATTTGACAAAGGACTTGTACCATTCTCAAACAAGTAGATAAAACTTCCCTTGACTCAATCTTGCAAGTTGCATTTTGATTAGCAAGAAGTTTGTTTAGACAATACTTCAATTAAGCAACTTCTCCTCAAAGTTCAGAATGTCTGAACATGAACAGTAAAGGAATTTAAGGATAGTTAGAAGTGACAATAAGCAAATAACATTCCTAATACAAGTAAGTGAAAATTTTGTAGAATGAGTTAGCCAATAGAAATTGACCTAAAAGGGAGCCCCACATTGAAAACAACTATTGTGATGTTTATGCAAAACAAACCTAACGAGAACTTGTGCTAGCTCATTGCTACTAGTCCGTTTAGTAGTTGGTAGTAGTATGTTGAGGCTAAGTGAAGTTAGCTTCAAATCGATAGAAGCTTAAGTAGGAATAGTTAAAGCGTATAGAAAATTAGCTCTGGACGCTCATACCAATAAAGGTAGGTTATTTGTGTCCTCAGTAACCAAATTAAGGTGGTCAAACCAAGTAATTAGGCTTAAGTACTTGGTAACCATTAACAGCCAAATGAACAGGAAGAAGCAAGATTTTGAATTCCATAATGATCACAGTGACAAAAGATTAGTTACTGAACTAAATTATCTAGAGGATACTTTAATTATGCAAATGCTTAATGAGATGAATGACAGTAAGCCGTATGCCCTGTTTTTGATGATGTCTATAATAGCAATGGTAGCACTCAGTATATACTTAGGACAAAATCCATAAGATGAGGATCCAAGTTAAAAGTGAAGTAAAATCATCAATGTCTAGATTAGAATGGAGGTCAACTAAATCACTAGTATATACTCTAGTTAAAGGTTAACCTAATATACTAGATATACCTTAGTATAATCTTGATCATGATAATAAATAGGAAATAACAACAAAAGGAATTATTAAATTGAGCTAGACCTCCCATGGAAGTCATGGTAAGAAACTCTCAGTAAACCGGTATCGAGTCAACCGCAAATCAAAACATTAATAACTTTCACATACGATCTAAGAAGTAAATGAATCTTTTTGCTAAATTCATCTAAAATCATACTCTACCATAATATGCAATAATATTTGGATTTGCTTTCTGTTGGATTTATTTCTCTATTTGTGCTTTGTTTTTGGTTCTTTCGGATAGACGCTGGAGTTCGTGAGCAAGATTATTGACGATCAAGCAACCTCACCCTCTGAACAATATAAGCAAGGCAAGCACCTCCTTTGATCATATTGATACCAGTATTTTATTTTACTTATTGTACTTTGTTTTGCAAATCCTATTATGCATGCGTGTACGTTTGTATTAAATTGCTATGTTTGGGATATTGGTAGCTTTACGTCCTATTTGGTGCATGAATTCCTTTGATATGTTGATGTCCATGCTATCCTAACCAACAGGATATGGGTTAGATAATATATAATATCATTTGGGAATTTTTGAGTGCGAGCTATCGCACAAATGCTTACTAGAATGATAGAATTTCTTGAAAAAGGATGTATAAAGGACACTACGATAAAATGTGAATTTGGGAGATTTGTGAAAATGTCCAGAGGGGTGTGCCTCTTTTATCTTGGTATTAAAACAAAATGCAAAACCTAGTTTTAGACGCATGCGAGTTATATTATATTCTGAAAAGGGTGGGAAAGGAACCTCACTCGTAGATAGGGGGAGATTCTCGCCCGGGTCAATTAAGGACCGAACACTGGTATATCCGACCTAAGCGTAAGAGTACAACCATAGTGCTAGTTATGGGCTCACCTTAGCTAATTAAGTTGTCGAGAACTAGCCTTGCATGAGGGGTAGGCACGAGAGGTGCGAGCATGTTTGATTGCCGACATAACGGCGAATGCCTCACTGGGACGGGGATACCTGGGCGAAGTGACAATAAATGTAGCACCTAGACGAGTATGCCTGGGTTCAGTGAGGAACAACATTCGACAGGCTAAGTGCAAGGTTAGAGCTAGATGACGTAAAGGCTTCGACACGTGCTCTAGGCTGCTTACCTAAGGTAGTGAGCAGTGACATAGATATATGCCGAACAAACTAGAGAATTCATGTACTGTGGGTAAAGTTGTACCCCTCTGCAGGGTGTAAATCTATTATAATAGCCGTGCTCGCGGTGATGAGCGTGCTAAGTGTAGTATTGCTAGGTATAGTCTTGATTTTCACAAAAATTGTCTTATCGGGAAATTGTGGGAAGTGGTTTGTGATTTGTTTGAGATAATTGCCATGTTATGGTTGAACGTAAATTGTTGCTCGCTGCCAAGGAAGACTGTGAGCTGTAGTTGTTCTTATTATTGGATCATTCAATTACTTGCTTACTGTCCTGTTATCTATTTAACTGCTCATTTCAAATTTTGTTGCAAAGTACTACTTATGAATATTGCAAATAAAACCTGCTTAGCGCAAAATAACTTGTAGCATAGAGCCTCCTCTTGATTAGCCTTGCATTTATAACTTTTGCGATACACTACAAGTCTTGCTGAGTACACAAGTACTCAATCTTGCTTATGTTGTTGCTTAGAGTATGAAGAGAAGCCGATACCAGACGACGCGTTCTTCGCACCTAGAACCGGAGGGTTCGGTGACGGGTCTATCTAGGATTTGTTTCTTGTCGGTTGCCTTTGGGTATGGATGGGCACACCGCTGGAATTTGTTTACTTTCACCACTTTTAATCTTCCGCTGCTACTTCTGTTACTATGTTACTTCTGGTACTTAAGTCTTATTTGGCCGGTCGGCCTTTGTAATGTAAATACTGCAATCGCTTAAGTTAAGTACCATTTTGCTTACCTTGTATATGTGAATGTATGGTTGTAAATACCAAATGTTGTGAATGTGTATACTAGCTACTGGTCCAGGGACTAGCACAAAATACACATAGGGGTCCGACACATGTCACCAATATCACGTCAGCACGCTGAGGACATCCAAACGACCTACTGTCAAGGCGAATGGCGAACAACGTCCACCAACCATGCCCTAGGTCGACCCGAGGACAACGGTAAGAGATCTACATGTTATAACGTCACCTTCACAGGCAGAAACTCTCGTCGACAGGGTATGCATACTTTCAAGTGCAATTTCCAACCACCAGACGGGAGAAACGGTGAACATGACCTTTTGGTCATTCGTTCACTGCCTATCGACCTGCAAGTGGTCGCTGTAGAAGTGCAGAGCCTTTCGCTATAGTCAAGGTCTCAAAGCAGCTCTAGAGCAAACCAGTTTGATTCTAGATGTCGCCGTCAAGGTAGTAACCTTCATCAAGAAGACGCTCCACCTCGAGGGAACGTGTTCGACAGATTGGGCCCAGGTGAGCGCTATAACCGTGGTCGTAGAAAACCTCGTTCTCCTAATAATTAGGATGAAGGTCATAATGTACGACCAAGATTGGAGCCATATATAGGGTGCAAGGCTTTCTCATTTGGGCTAAGAGATGTCGACTGGCTTGAAAAGTTTAAGCTAGGGCATCTAGAGAGCTTCGATGGGACGCAAAATCCCTCATAATTCCTCCAAATCTACACTACCGTTGTGCAGGCTGCGGGCGGTGCCGAAAAGGTAATGGACAATTACTTACCAATTGTATTAAAAGAATTTATTTGGACTTGGTTATTTAACTAGTCAGCAAATTCCATATTTAGTTGGGAAAATCTTTGCCATGCCATTATTGGTAACTTTAAAAGTTGTTATACAAAGCCCGGAAAAGAGGATGACCTGCATCGTCTTCGACAAACTTCTGGAGAGAATTTATGTCAGTTTGTTAAAATGTTCGTAAAAGTACAAAACACTATTCCAAATATTACTAATGATTCTATCATTCAAGCATCCAAACAGGCTTCCTTGTAAGCAGCGGCACTGGTGGTAGAAAGACGACGGCTGAGCCGGGGAAGGGAGGAGGGCGGTGGCATAGGGGGAGGGCGGCAGCACCTAGGGAGGGAGGTGGGCCGCGGCGACTGGGAGGGAGGAGGACGGTGGCGTCAGGGGGAGGGCGGCAACACCTGAGGAGGGAGGTAGGCCGTGTCGCTGGGGGAGGGAGGAGGAGGGGCGGGTGTGACTAGGGTTAGGGTTTTTGGTGAGCGGAGGAGGAGGGTTGATTTGGGGGTTTTGTTCAGTGGTTAGGGGCAGGTAAATACCCTCGAACTCTAGGGGTAAACTCGGAAGTCCATCCCGCCGAAACCATGGGAAGATGTCCCAGAGCGGCTTCCAGCTTCCGCACATTGTAAACGGTTTAAAGCTTCGCAAAGCGGCTAGAGAAACCGCTGCTTGGGATTTTCGGCTTTTCCGAGCTTGAAGTTGAAGTCAAGTGTCCCAAACAGACCCAGTCAAATGGCTTCTTTACAAGCTTCAGAAATAGCAATATACTCAGCTTATGTAGTGGACAAAGCAACAATAGCTTGTAGGTTTGCTTTCCAACTAATAACACATCCTCCAACAATGATCACATAACCAATAAGAGATATTTTCTTATCCAAATCTCTAGCAAAATCTGAGTCCACATAACCAACGTTTCCATCTTTAGTCTTCCCAGACTGTAAATAAGCATCAGATGTGCCCCTTAAGTATATAAAAAATCTATTGAACTGTTTTCCAATGCTCTTTACAACACTCAATGAATGAGATAAATCAGGGCGAGAACATATCATGACATACATAAGTGAACCAACTGCACTGGCATATAAAACTCTAGATATGTACTCAACTTCATCTCCTCACTGTGAACATGACGCTGAAAAAAGTTTAAAATATGTAGCTAACGGAGTATTTTGACTTTTGAGTGGTCCACAACTAATCAAGGGCCATCACAAATTGAGTTTAAGCAGGTTCCAGAAGGCATCAACCATGGATTAGCTAGTTTCAGATTTCTCATAAACCGGATGTGCACCATTAATTACTTGCTCTTTATTTAGCTCTTCTAAATGGGCCCATTGATTCTTGCCCTTTCCTGCTCAAATATAGTAAAGAAGCAATCGACAGCTGTGTGATCCGACATCAATGTCTAGGATTAAGATAGGAGAAACTCAAAAGCTCAGAAGAACATAAACAATGTGGCAAAGATGTTGACACAAAACATGATCATATCATCAAACTAGGGCACTCCTTTGGTATGAGTTGTGAGCACCGCAGAAACCCCTGTTCTTTTAATTTTCCCATTTTCTCGCTATTCTTTTATTTCTCATCTCAGTAAAGATAAAGCTACCAGTTCTTTTGATATTTTTTGCCCGTGCTCACATGGAGGAATCTTACCAACCGATAAACACTTTTTCACTACATTTAACATGTGCTTCCAGATTTTTCGCTTTAGCGAGTTAGTACTGTGAGTTAATTTCTTTGGCATCTCCTTTGCGCATTTAATTTATGCATGATCCATCTCTTTAATGATGACTCCCCATCAACATCTTGTCTTCACACTCCTTTACATGTGCTTAGTTTCTCCTGAGTCTCTTGTTTTAAGGCTCCACTAATAAAATAATGTATAAATAAAACAATAAAACATTCTAGACCATTGTAAGTTTTTCTTGTTTTGACATGTTTAAAAATGATGTTAAACTTATATGCGGTTTGAGATATTGGTGTAGCTAGTACCGATTAGGGCGCTTTTGTCGGATTTGTAATAGAGGAAGGGTATTGGAGTACTAACTATCCTAGCATCAAGACTAGACAATAGGTACAGAGTAACTTTTTGTCTTGTGAAACTGTGAATGTCTTCCTTTACATGAGAGGGAAGGTCATTTCTCTTTCTAACCCTCCATAACAAGAATGAAGAATAGGGTATTTTGGTATATTCTTGTAGAGTATAGCTATATGTTTAGTCTACGTACATACTTGACGAGGATCTAAATAATCCTCATTTATTTACTCCATAATCAAGAAATATGACGTCACAAGACATACCCCTTAAAATATCAAAAGGGAAGAACTAGTTAGGAAGTCGTAGGATACCCTACGACTACCCCCTGGTCGTAAGCTCTTCTACGACTATGGTATAATCGTTACGATGCGTGCAGTGTCGTAAGTTTTTCACGATTGGGCTGCTACAGTTCCTCACGACTTCTGGACCCACCCGTTTGATGGCCCATTAAACAGTGAGAATCTAAGCAGTCAAAATACGCAGTTATCTTTGACATAACTGCAGATAATTCCCACTATCTCTGACTGGCAACTGATTGACAGCATGGGGGGGTTACTACTCCGGTAATTACTCTCATTATTACATAATAATGAGCAACTAATTAGCCTGGAATGACAACGTCCACTATTGCTTAGTATAAATAGGTATCTGTTAGAGATAGAAAAGGAGGGAGGCTTTTGGGGTAGAAACAGAGCCTTTTTTGGAGAACAGTTAGGGAAATCCTTATTCGATTGTAATCCAGAGAGCAAATACAAGATACACAGGAGTAGGGTTGTTATTCTCACCGGAGAAGGCCCGAACCTGTATAAAAATCCCCGTGTCTTCTTCGTCTGTGTGATCAATTGTGGAGACCCCCCGAATCAAACAATCTTTACGTAAGATCGGTTCTAAAACACCGACAGTTGGCGCCGACCGTGGGGATCCTCTGGTAATTCCTTGTCAACGGTTCTTTCTTTTCTCTTTGATGCTACCATGGCAGGAGAATGGAACGAGGAGAATTGGTTTGACTTGGCTGATTACGCAGACGTCGACATGGATGCCGGTTTCGACTACGAACCGAGTATCGAATCTTCTGATGGTGTTGCCGCCTCTAGAGATCTTCTATCAGATCTCTGAGATCGCACCATTCTTTGGAGTCGAGAGGATCCTTATCCCCACGACAAGACGCCCGATCGAGATCAATTTCCTCGGAGGGCAAGGGTCAATCCGACCAGCACCAGGCCTGTCTTGGGGCAAACTCACAACACAACGAGAGTTTTTCCTCCAAGTGTTCGAGTCCCCCCAAGGCAGTACGAGTTAGCAAGACAAGTTCTGGAAGCCATTATCCGGAGCTCCATCGACATCGATGGTCCTCTCTCCGAGTATTTCGCAGGAAGAGGATCGAACATGTCTTTGTTCATCCAAATTCAACCGTCCCGACGCAGAGCCACCGCAAAACCGAGGCGGTTATAACCCGAGTTCCCCTACGGAGGGGTTTACCCAAGTCGCGGATGGTGTCACTCGACCACTCCTCAAGTGAGGAGATCTCGAGCGCAAGTGGAAGTCATCCACAGGAGGTCTTCGTTCTTCCCTCTGATAAGGATCATTCTCCTAGAAGAAGGATTGAACATGCTTCCCGCCGAGCATACTCTACGCCACCTCGTCGTAATGACAAGGACACCACGAATGGCGAACGAAACGAGCACTTTGATGAACGTGCGGGACATCCTCAACATTCTCGCACTCCATTAAAGCAAGCCCCAAGGTCTGAAATAGACCATTCTGAGGCGATCCGACGAAAGAAAATAGTGGCTCAGAAGAACCTCCCTGAGCGCGCTTATTTCCAGTCGAAGGAAGCTCAAGAACTCCAGCACATCAATGATTTGCTGGAAAACCCTACCCAAGAACTCGCTCGAGCACCAGGTTATGACCTCTTTGCCGAGCAGATCATGCAAAGTCTTCGTGACACGATGGTCAAACTCGAGCGACGGGGTCGACCACAACCACGAAGTCGCAGTAGTACGGCTACTTCTTCTACCAGCCGTTCAGGAAACTCGTCGCATGGGAGGCAGCACGACTCTTCTTCATGTCGTTTTCTCAACATGAGAAAAATGCCACACGCCCACGGGAGAGGTGATCTTTCACCACTTCGGCGACCAGACGCCCGGCAGCAAGCGGGGTACGAGGAGTATTTCCCCCGTAAGACTGAGGCTCATTATAGGCCTAGTCCCTGTGAGGACCCCAATTTATTTGGCTTGTAACGCTTAACCAACCACCTGGTCCTAGCATTACAAATCAAATAAACGAAACCTCGAGATATGTATACTTCCTGCATGTGATACACACCTCCCACAAAAGTATGCATCAACTCCATTCCAAACATAGAGTCCAAACATCACACTACCAAGCGGAAGATAAACAAATAGTAGAGTTATTACAGCACAAAAGCCGACAGGCCACAAGATACACAAATAAACAAGAACGACAAAGAAGCAAAAGCGCCAAAGATGGCTATAAACAAAGCCAATCGCGTGCCTTCACCCACGAGGCATCGGCCAGGACCGCCAAGCCTAGTCGCCGTCCACGAAACGGCAACACACCACGTAGTGAGACCCTTGGGGCTCACCTTCTTCCTCTGCAACAAAAACATTAAGCAAAGCACCGAGTACAAAGATTGTCTTTGTACCCGCAAGATCGACGTGTGAACTAGCGCACTGCTCATATGCTACATGCGAGCTTGTTTGGTGGAGGCCATATGTTTTATTTGCATAAAGCCAACTTTATTTGCAATAATGTAATACAGTTTAAAGGCAAGTGTTCAATTCATTTTTAATGTTGAAATACAGTAAAGGTAATAATAACAAAAGAGTAAAGAAAAACAACCTAGAAGTGACTACCCCAATAGTCACCACAACAATAGCACGAATCCCGGATTCGTACCACCCGTCAAATTTTAATCAAAAGGTTGTAGTCTAACTCTTGAAAAGCTTACCCAAGCGTGTCCATCACCTAGGACGAGGCTATTCGAATAGTTTTTAACCTGCAGGTGTACCATCGCACCCACACTTGCACCACCTTTAAGCCAAAGCACACTTAGAAGGTATGTTTGCCCACTAAGTCCTACGAGACTTTTTCCAATATTGTGTATTAACTACGAGCCGCTCGTATGGATAGAAATCCATACGCTACATGGTAAAGCCGAAAAGACAACTACCCACTCGGGATAAAGCTTTTGGTCAACTACCATGCTCCCAACACCATCCCTCCTGCGACCTCCTGCGACCGGAGCCAATACACGCCAAAGTACTAGGTCAAGAGAGGTCCCATATACTCTAGTGTGGTTAGCACGCCGAAATGCTGGATAAAAATTCACTCACAAGATGTTCGGTCCTTAATTGACCCGGCACCTTTCGATCACACCCAACAGATCACACCAATCTTACCATTGTGCCCGCGTGTCTAAATCGTTTTTGTTTTCAGTTTTAGTTTTGCAATAAACATAGCACAAGATGGATCATAAAACCATAATAATTTGATGTGATCAAAATCATCGACTAAGTCGATGATCGCCAAATCTACCGGAAACTAAGCATGGCTAAACAACTGAATTAGTAATCTACTAAGTGATAAGAATTCATCCAACGAACTCTAATCACAGCAAATAACCTAGGCTCAGGTAGTAGAGATCAAAATTTCATCTACAGGATATGCAGCTACGGTTTTAACTAATCAGTTTAACACAAATTAGGCAATGCATACATACAGTTGAAACAAAATATTAGACTTTAAAATACCGGGATAAACATGATCAAACTGCTTGTTCGGCCGCTGTTGCTCGAATGCTCAACTCATGCAGAGGATCGCCTCGTGGTTACCGCAAATGTCGAAGCCTAACGATTGAACAAATAACAGCGAATAAGAACGAATAACACCGACAAAAACTCAAAATTTCGAAAGCAACCACAAATCTAATCACAGAAGCTAGACCAAAACAAAAGGAATAACAAATAGCTGCTACGGAGATGATTTAAATTAGACATGGTTTCATGATTGTTCTACCCAAACTTACTTACTTACCAAGCTAATCACAGAATCAATCCTCTTATATGTTTTAACCTTTCGACAGACTTTGATGGTGATTGTGTGCACATCTATTAACTAAGCATCAAGTTAACACATCTAAACAACTAGTTACTCTAAACAACCATCATTAGTGATAAGATCACTTAAACCTACAAGAAACTATTGAAACACTAACTAATTAATTAGCCAACTATTAGATGCTAACAATTTTCTAATTAAGGTTGGGCTTTAATAAAATTCAGCTACTAACACACCTAAGTATCACACCAACATATAGGAAGGTTAACAATCACAACATATTTATCACTACAAGGCCTTACTATACTTGTAAAAGCAAGTCTGAGAGACAAACAACAGGATCATCTAACCACCTCTTTGATCATTCAGACAACAAGAGCTTTGAAACTTAATGACACTAACCAACTGACTTCATACTAAACACTACCACTAAGGAAAGTCATCAAACACTAACCAGATTTGAATAGCATAAGCATGAAACCAATTTCAGTTTACTGACAACAGAAAAACGACAACAGAGAAGCATACAGAGAACTAGAACTAAAATGCTTTCAAACTTCCAAAACCAATTTTGATCATGCAAGAGAGTGAACTAAAGAACATTCCTAATCATGATTAGAAACTAAAGAACTGGTTTTGAAGGAGTGGCCCCACCGCCGATGCATGAGAGGAGCACAACCAAGAACAGAGGCTCGGGCGGCTCGGACTGGATTCGCCGCCGGTGAAGGAGTGGCGGCGCGGTTGCGGCGACGGCCAAAATGGGTTGCTCGAAGACCACCAAGCCAAGGTGGTCTTGAGGCAACGGAGATGCACTGTGGCGGCGTGGCGGCACGCGCGCGCCGGCCGTGGAGGTGACAAGGGCGATGCGCGAGAAGAAGAAGGTGAAAACTAGCGCGCATGAGCATCGGTGGGTTACGAGAACTCACCGATGACGCGGAGCTCAAGTGGCTGCCGAGATGGCCGGCGAGAACTGCGGCGCGATCAAGGGGTCATCGAGGAGGAGCAACCTGAGCAAAAATAGGGGAAAAGAGAGATGGAGATAGCTCGGTGAGTGCACTAGATGGTGCTAGCGCGAGCAATTACTCTAGGAACCAACTCACCGGAGATGAGGACGAAGATCCAACTTTGGCCAAGAAGAGGGACACCTAAATTCAATGGCCCCCGCGAGTGAAACTCAAAATTAGCCGAGGAAAACATGATCGGGATCGGAACACGATATGATGCGCAAAGGAGAAGATGAGCTTCACGGTTGTGGTGTTGACACGACGGTGGCGGCGCGATCGTGCACCGAGTTCGAGCACTACTACGATTTGAGCTCGGAAGGAGCAATGGGTGATAGGGGATGGCTTAATGGTGTCTAAAGAAGGAAGAGGAGCTTTGGGTGAGCTTAAGAAGGGAAGAGGCGGAGGAAACAAGAGGCGGAGCTCACGGCACCGAGACGCATGGAAGAAAAAGCGGCGAGTTAGAGAGGCGGATGACGGCGATTAATGCCGCACTGGTATGGGGCTAGCGCGATGATGCGGCCGAGGTGAAGCGCGAGGAAACCGAGAATGGGCGGCGAGACGAGGTGGCGCGCATGCACGCCGCCACGGCACTCGGCTCAAGCGAGAGGTAGGTGACAACCGACAAGTGGGGCCCGCTGTCGGCCGACAGCGACAAGCGGCGCGAGCGAGTCAAGTGCGGCGTGAACAGTTGGTCTGACTCGATCAAGAGAATGTCGACCGTTGGATCTAGGACGGACGGCCGAGATCAATGTATGCATTCGGACAGGTCGACGAGGCAAGCAATGTGGACCATGCGATCTCCATCGGGCGGCTGATAGCCATCGGGCTCGCGCGGTGCAGCTAGGCGGTGCGACCGAGTCAAGTGGCGCGGTCGGACTCGAGCTCGAGTTGGGTTCGAGCCCGATAAACAGGATGATTTCAGATTTGATTTCAAAAGGCTGAGCGGGTTTGGGGAATTGTTAGAGATAGCTCCCGAACTCCAAAAATTCTAAAATTTTTATGGTAGCTACGAGGGACAGAGGACAACCTTGTGAAATTTTTTCAGGAGTTTTCATGCACTAGATTTCTCCCAATAAAATTCACAAGCTGCTGTCCAGAGGTTTGACCAGATTTTGGAATAGTTTGACTTGGCCATTTGAAATAGCAACCAAAATCTAAAAATTGTGAAATTTTTCAGAGAGGTAGCAAGGATGGTCAAGATGATAGGAAAAATAATTTTAGAGGATGATCACAAGTTTGAAGGCTAAGAATTTCTTGACAACAATTTCCAATCACAAGAATTAAATTCTAAAATTGAAATTGCTAGGAAAATTTGGAAAACTTCCAAATGATTTGATGAGACAGCAAAAGTTTTATTTCTCCTCAAAATTTTACATTTGAAACATAAACCCTAACTTAAGGTGTTACAAATCTCCCCCTTACAGAATCTCACCCGAGATTACGATCATTTGGGAGAAGAAGGGCGGGTGTCTGCTCGGAGACGATCTTCCCGCTCCCAAGTGGCTTCATCCTCGAGTGGTTCGACCACTTGCACTCTAAGGAACTTGATCACACGGTTCCTCGTCCCGTTCGACTTCTTGAGGATACGAACGGGGCGCTCACGATAGGACGGATCTTCTTGCACATCGATATTTTCCAATGGCGTTTCCTCCACAGGAACACGAAGACACTTCTTCAATTGTGATACATGGAAAACATCATGCACCCCCTCAAGTGTAGCTGGCAATTCTAACTTGTATGCAACAGCTCCCACTTTCTTGATGATACGATACGGCCCGACATATCGAGGAGCTAGTTTGCCCTTGACACCGAAACGACGATGTCCCTTCAAAGGTGAGACTTTGAGATACACAAAGTCATTGGGCTGGAAACTCAGCTCACGACGACGTCGATCTGCATAGCTCTTCGCACGGGTGAGCTACGCGCAAGTGCTCACGAATCAATCGCACTTGACTTTCACCTCATTAATTGAGTCGGGCCAAAGAACGCCTTTCACGATTTCGACCAGTTCAATGGGGTTCGCATCGCCTCCCATACAAAGCCTCAAGCGGTGCCATCACGAGACTAGCCCTAAGTCGTTGTTGTAGGAGAACTTCGGCAAGCGGTAGACACTTCTCCCAATTCTTCCCATAGGAAAGAACACAAGCACGAGCATATCTTCAAGAACTTGATTGACTCGCTCCGTCGACCATCGATCCCGAGGATGATAGGTGGAAAAAGAAAGACAGTCCCCATGGCCTCTCAGAAAGCGTGCCATAGCCGAGAAGTGAAAAGAGAGCCACGATCGACACAATCGTTCATGGCACACCATGCAAGCTCACAATGCGGGAGATATAGAGATCGCCAATCGATTGACACCGAGAGTGGTGGTAAATCTTGGCAGAAGTGTGCTACCTTCGTCAATCGATCGATAACAACCGGATAGCATCCTTCCTGAAGAAGTGCAGGCGGACCGGTGATAAAATCCATGCCTCGTAATCCCACTTCCACTCTGGTATAGGCAAGGGTGAAGAAGACTCTTTGGGCCGATGCTCGACCTTGACTCGACAACATACGTCGCATCGGCAACGAACACGCAATCTCGCTTCATGCGAGTCCACGAAATCTCGACGCAGATCTTGGTACATTTTGGTGGCCCCGGATGAATAGACAAGGGGGAATCATGGGCCTCATGGAGAATCAAGTCCCGCAACTCGGGACCCTTGGGACCACGAGGCGCCCCAAACCACACAACACCATGCTCATCTTCTCAGGAAGCACTTGGCTGATCCATCCTTGATGTTCAGCTGATTTTACCCACACCATCATCATTTCTTTGTCTTTGCCTTGATTTGATCCACCAAGGTCGGTTGCACCACCAGTATGGCAAGGAACCGTGCTCAACCAAACTCAAGTTGAGGCGTTGAAATTCGCAAGAAGTGCGAGTTCTTGCTCTTGGATCATCAAAGTATTGCAATACACTTTTCGCAAAGTGCATCAAGAACCACATTGTCCTTGCCGTGATGATATTGAATACCCATGTCATAATCTTTGATCAATTCTAGCCATCTCTCTGCACGAGGTTCAGATCTGGTGGGTGAACAAGTATTTCAAGCTATTGTGATCGGAATACACCTCACGTGATTCGATCGGATAATGCCGCCAAATCTTGAGTGCATGAACCACAATGCACAAGCTCTAAATCATGGGTGGGATAATTGAGCTCGTGAGGTCTCAATCGCCTAGATGCATAAGCAAGCGCCTTGCCTTCTGCATAAGAACACAAAGAGCCCACGACGAGAGGCATCGCAATAGATATCAAGCTCTTGTGGACATCGGAAGAGTAAGAACTGGAGGCTGAAGTCAAACGCCGCTTGAGCTCCCAAAGCTTTCATCACAAGCGAGGACCACACAAACCTCTTGTCCTTTTTGAGCAATTCGGTCATCGGCCGCGATCTTGGAGAAATTCGATAAAGCGGCGGTAGTAGCTGCTAAACCGAGAAAACTCCAACATCTGTGGATCGACTTGGTGACCCCAAGATAGAACATCGGCACGACCTTGCGGGATCCACGACTACGCCTCGGTGAAAGAACATGGCCCAAGAATGCCACTTCCTTCAACGAACTCACATTTGTTGAACTTTGCATATAGCCGATGCTCCATGACTTGCCCAAAACTATCTTGGATGCTCGTGCTCCTCTTGATCTTGGAATAGATAAGAATATCATCAATAAAGACCACCACAAATTTATCCAAATCCTCCATGAATACTGAATTCATAAGGTTCATGAACAAAGTCGGAGCATTGGTTAAACCAAAGGACATGACGGTGTACTCGCATGCACCATAACGAGTAGTGAAAGCCGTCTTGAATATCTTGATCGATCTGACTGATGATACCCCATTCTCAAAATCAATTTTGAGAACACACAGGCTCGATCAACCGATCGAATGATCATCGATGCGGGCGAGAGGATATTTGTTCTTCACCGTCACTTCATTGAGAGGGCGGTAATCAACACACATGCGCAAAGTCTTGTCCTTCTTCTTCACAAAGATCACCGGACAACCCCAAGGAGATGGCTGGGACGGATGAAACCCTTTGCTGAAGTTCACCAAGCCGCTTCTTCAATTCTTCTAACTCATTGGGAGGTATCCGATCACGGTGCCTTCAAATCGGAGCGATGCACCGGCAGCAACTCAATGACAAACTCAAGGTCTCGAATCGAGGCATCCTGTAAATCATCGGGAAAACATCCTCAAACTCACAAGCAAGTGGGAACCTTACGAATTTTCAAAGTGGCTTTGCTACAAGTGCACAAAGGTGCGACCCTTGCAAACGAGGGAAAAACCGACCTGTTCGCCATAAAGGTTGGTGAGGAAAACCATCTTCCTGGCACAATCGATCTGTCCCAAATGTTGGAACAACCAATCCATGCCCAGAATTACATCCAGGCTCGCTGAGTCGAGCAGGATGAGATTTGCCAGGAATCCCACTCCTTTGACTATGATAGGAACATCCCGACACTGTAAATCAGCTCTCATTTCCGACCCCGGAGAGCGGATGAGCAAAGGAACTCCCAAAGGAACACAATGAAGGCCACTAGCAGCAGCAAATGATCTTGAAATAAAAGAATGCGATGCTCCAGAATCAAATAATACTGCAGCAGGACGAGAATTGACAAGAAGTGTACCCATCACGACATCTGGCGCCTCCTGAGCCTCCTCGGTGAAAGGTGGTTAACTCGACCATTGCTCGCACCACAGGGCTTCGATCATCTTACGTCGTGGGTGACCACTCCCGCCGCGTCCTCCATTAGGACGAGGGCTACCGCAACACTCGAGGGCAAGAATTTGCATAATGGCCCTTTGGTGACAACGAAACAAGTAACCTCGGCCGCGGATTGCGGAGGCCACTCTGTCTTTGGATCGCAGCGCGCGTGGTGAAACACGACTGCGATGGGCGAGGAATCGGCGTCGATGGCCTCGGTCTTTGGTGGAGCAAAGGCAGGTCCTCGGTCTGGCCCGGCCGAGGGACGAGCGAGGTGGCGTGAGTAGACTGATGTGCCTCCCATTTGCGCTTGCGGGACTCACGCAGCGCCTTTGCCTTGTGCTCAACAACAATGGCCTTATCAACCAAGTCCTGAAAGTCGGGGAAGTCCACAATAGACAGCCTGTCCTGCAGCTCCTCGGACAAGCCATCCATAAACTTCTCTGCTTGGCCTCATCGAGAGGCCACCTCACCCGAGCATAACGAGCGGATGATTAAACTCGTAGAGGTACTCCGTCACCGCACTTGCGCCCTTGTTTGAGCGCGAAACTCCTTCTTCTTCACTTCATCAGGCCATCGGGGATGTGGGCCCGACAAAAGCGATCTGAACTCCTCCCACGAGACCACATGGCGCGCGGTGCATGGCGAGATAGTTCTCCCACCATGAGAGTGCTGCGCCCTCAAGCCGGTGGGGCGCCGAAGAGTGCCTTATCTCGCGCTGGCATCGAGCTATGTTGAGCTTCGCTCAACCATGCGCAGCCAATCATCCGCATCGAGAGGTCCTCGAGCGGGAGAAAGTCGGCGGTGCGTGCGGAGGAACTCTGCAAGTCCCCGCGAACGGTGGCCGCCACCACCGGCAGGAGTGGAGGTATTCCTAGCAATAACCTCCAAGATGCGCTGTCGTCCATGCGGTTTCGCTCGATCGGCGAGAACCTCACCCATGGTCGGGAGGAGGAAGCTCCTCATCATGACCAGCCGGTGATCGCCACGCGTCCTCCCGCCATCTGCTTTGCTAAGATAGGTTAGTGCCAAACTTAGAGCAAGAAATCGATAAATCACCAAAACAGTTTAAGGACAACACGAACTAAACGCAAAACTTCAAGTCACAAAGCCAATTGACAAAATTTAGAGACTTAGCAGACTTACAACACATTTTACCCTTATGTTCCCACAAGTTTTAGTTAGATTAATCCCTCATGGTTCTCCCAAAACTAATCCCACCGGATAAGTAACTATCTTTTGAAAGGGGAGAGAGAAACCAAGTTTCAAAACTCAAATTAGAGTAAGGTGAGAGTAGAAAGCTAAGATAGGTAAGGAGTAAAATCTGAGAATCTGCCTAGGTTTTCATAAACCTTTTTATAATTTGAAAATAAACTTTTCTAAAATATCCTAAGGACGACTATGCTTGGGTTTCTACGGTCAGAATGGCTCTGATACCAACTTTGTGAGGACCCCAATTTATTTGGCTTGTAACGCAACCAACCACCGTCCTAGCATTACAAATCAAATAAACGAAACCTCGAGATATGTATACTTCCCGCAAGATACACACCTCCCACAAAGTATGCATCAACTCCATTCCAAACATAGAGTCCAAACATCACACTACCAAACGGAAGATAAACAAATAGTAGAGTTATTACGGACAAAGGCCGACGGGCCACAAGATACACAAATAAACAAGAACGACAATGAAGCAAAAGCGCCAAAAGATGGCTATAAACAAAGCCGCCAACGTGCCTTCACCCACAAGGCATCTGACCGGACCGCCAAGCCTAGTCGTCGTCCACGAAACGGCAACACAGCTCACAGAAGTGAGACCCTTGGGGCTCACCTTCTTCCTCTGCAACAAAAACATTAAGCAAAGCACCTGAGTACAAAGATTGTCTTTGTACCCACAAGACTGACGTGTGAACTAGCAGACCTGTTCATATGCTACATGCAGTCTTGTTTGGTGGAGGCCATATGTTTTATTTGCATAAAGCCAACTTTATTTGCAATAATGTAATACAGTTTAAAGGCAAGTGTGCAATTCATTTTTAATGTTGAAATACAGTACAGGTAATAATAACAAAAGAGTAAAGAAAAACAACCTAGAAGTGACTACCCCAATAGTCACCACAACAATAGCACGAATCCCGGATTCGTACCACCCGTCAAATTTTAATCAAAAGGTTGTAGTCTAACTCTTGAAAAGCTTACCCAAGCGTGTCCATCACCTAGGACGAGGCTATTCGAATAGTTTTTAACCCTGCAGGGGTGTACCACTGTACCCACACTTGCATCGCCTTTAAGCCAAAGCACACTTAGAAGGTATCTTTGCCCACTAAGTCCTACGAGACATTTTCCAATATTGTGTATTAACTACGAGCCGCTCGTATGGATAGAAATCCATACGCTTACATGAGTAAAGCCGAAAAGACAACTACCCACTCGGGATAAAGCTTTTCCAACTACCATGCTCCCAACACCATCCTCCTGCGACCTCCTGCGACCGGAGCCAATACACGCCAAAGTACTAGGTCAAGAGAGGTCCCATATACTCTAGTGTGGTTAGCACGCTGAAATGCCTGGATAAAAATTCACTCACAAGATGTTCGGTCCTTAATTGACCCGGGCACCTTTCCAGTCACACCCAACAGATCACACCAATCTTACCATTGTGCCCGCGTCTAAATCGTTTTTGTTTTCAGTTTTAGTTTTGCAATAAACATAGCACAAGATGGATCATAAAAACCATAATAATTGATGTGATCAAAATCATCGACTAAGTCGATGATCGCCCAAATCTACCGGAAACTAAGCATGGCTAAGCAACTGAACTCGTAATCTACTAAGTGATAAGAATTCATCCAACGAACTCTAATCACAGCAAATAACTTAGGCTCAGGTAGTAGAGATCAAAATTTCATCTACAGGATATGCAGCTACGGTTTTAACTAATCAGTTTAACACAAATTAGGCAATGCATACATACAGTTGAAACAAAATATTAGACTTTAAAATATTGGGATAAACATGATCAAACTGCTTGCTGGTCTGTT
The DNA here is from genome assembly GCA_036346255.1 of Ampelocalamus luodianensis. Taxonomy (NCBI): domain Eukaryota; kingdom Viridiplantae; phylum Streptophyta; class Magnoliopsida; order Poales; family Poaceae; genus Ampelocalamus; species Ampelocalamus luodianensis. Next base: position 427,624 of record JAYEVH010000275.1, on the reverse strand, counting down.
GCTCGTAATGCTCAACTTTGTTGCGCAGGATCGCTCTCGTGGTTACCGCAAATGTCGGCCTAACGATTGAACAAATAACGTGAATAAGAACGAATAACACCGACAAAAACTCAAAATTTCGAAAGCAACCACAAATCTAATCACAGAAGCTAGACCAAAACAAAAGGAATAACAAATAGCTGCTACGGAGATGATTTAAATTAGACATGGTTTCATGATTGTTCTACCCAAACTTACTTACTTACCAAGCTAATCACAGAATCAATCCTCTTATATGTTTTAACCTTTCGACAGACTTTGATGGTGATTGTGTGCACATCTATTAACTAAGCATCAAGTTAACACATCTAAACAACTAGTTACTCTAAACAACCATCATTAGTGATAAGATCACTTAAACCTACAAGAAACTATTGAAACACTAACTAATTAATTAGCCAACTATTAGATGCTAACAATTTTCTAATTAAGGTTGGGCTTTAATAAAATTCAGCTACTAACACACCTAAGTATCACACCAACATATAGGAAGGTTAACAATCACAGCATGTTATCACTACAAGGCCTTACTATACTTGTAAAAGCAAGTACAGAGACAAACAACAGGATCATCTAACCACCTCTTTGATCATTCAAACAACAAGAGCTTTGAAACTTAATGACACTAACCAACTGACTTCATACTAACCACTACCACTAAGGAAATTCATCAAACACTAACCAGATTTGAATAGCATAAGCATGAAACCAATTTCGCCATCGACAACGAAAAACGACAACAGAGAAGCATCAGAGAACTAGAACTAAAATGCTTTCAAACTTCCAAAACCAATTTTGATCATGCAAGAGAGTGAACTAAAGAACATTCCTAATCATGATTAGAAACTAAAGAACTGGTTTTGAAGGAGTGGGCCCCACCGTCATGTAGGGAAACAGTAGGCTACACTAGCGCAAATTAAAAAATTCTACCCGTAAACCAAGATCACTGCGATTATAGATCACGGTCTTACCACTAGACGCAGTGCAAAGCGGAAGTTGATGCGACGACGTCGGGCGGTGTAGTCGTACTCGATTGATGCGATGCGTCGGGCGAGTAGTCGTACTACTTCCTCGTCCTCGTTGCGGCGTCCCGTCTGACTCCTTTCTTGCGGTTCGTCCCAACGCCACGGATGCGGCGCCTCAAAGGTATCCACACGCACGGGAGGAAGCGGCGCGCGCCGACTACTAGATCCGCGCGGCGACTAGGGCGTGGGAGGGTGGCGGCCGGGGTTTGAGGATGTCACGAAAAACTCAACCTCAACCAGCGCCCCTGCCCTCCTTTTATAGGCGTCCTTATAATGGGCTTCTACGAATAGAGGCCCATTAGGACTCAATGCCCGATCTAATTTAGATCTAATCCGAATTAGGCTTCACCCATAAGTGTGTGACCTATGGTTCACATATGTTTAGACATGACGCAGTACACATACTTGGTCAATAGTTGGTAGCGGCCTCTAGCAAGGCGTGCCAACTCCTAAACATACGTAAAGATCATATCGGACGAACCATCACAACGTTATGTACATGCCAATCCCTTTGCCTCACGATATTGATCGAGCTCCAAGTGACCACTCTTTCGATCCTGTGATCGGAATCCCTTACTAGGTTAACTCTTAACCTTAAGTAGCATGGCCATGCATTTCGGATCCGATCACTCGAGGGCCAGAGATATCTCTCTGGTAGAGAGGGCAAATCCCATCTCGATCGACCATGCCTCGCGGCATGCTTCATGACAAACCCGAAGCTACCTTTATAACTACCCGATTCTGAGTAGCGTTTGATAGCCCCTAAGTAGGTCGATTCACATCTCAAGTACATGCGACAATCTCAGGTCTAAGGACAAGGCGTACACATTGTGTAGAGAGAACCATAAGAATAATTACTATGTCTCATGTTGGTCGGTCCAACCCATGTTCTAAACATGTGTCCACATTATTGGTTTGACATCTCCATGTCTATGACACATGAAACATGGTCATCAAGCGATACATGTGCTAATCAATCATTCACGTGTGTCCTCACATGAACTCCGACTAGGGACAACTTTAGAATAACCATACAAGTAAAGAGTTTCACAAACAAGTCACATACTTGTTAATCAACACAAAGGCAATATTCAAGGAACATTTATTAAATCATGGATACAATGAAATATCATCATCAATATGATTGCCTCTAGGGCATATCTCCAACAGCCTCCCACTTGCACTAGAGTCAATCTAGAAGATATCTAATACCCATAGCTCTTGTGTGCGCCTCATGCTTAGGGCATGGGAGAGGCTTCACAAAGGATCCAAATATTCAAATCCGTGTGTATTTTGCATATCTTTAAATCTCCTCGATTAGGATCTCTCGAATGAGATGAAACCGCCCTTGATATGTGTTTGTTCTTTTGGTGATTCCTCGGCTCCTTGGCTTGCGCAATGGCCCCACCGTTATCACGATAAAGATCCGCAGGACTGCACGCACTAGGAACCACACCTAGTTCATTATGAACTTCCTTATCCAAACACCTTCCTTTGTCGCTTGAAGCCGCAATGTACTCGGCCTCCGTTGTAGAGTCGAGAATCTCTGCTTTGAACTCTTCCAACTTACCGCACCACCGTTCAAAAGGAACACAAAACCCGATTGCGATTTGTAATCATCTCTGCCGGTTTGGAAGCTTGCATCGGTGTAACCATTTACAACGAGCTCTTCCTCACCTCAGTAGACTAGGAACACATCCTTAGTTCTTCTCAAATACTTGAGGATGTTTTTAATCGTTGTCCGATGACTCTCACCGATCGACACAGTATCTGCTCGTAACACTTAGAGCATAGGAAACATCTGGCGAGTACACATCATAGCATACATGATAGATCCAATGGCGAAGCATATGGAATCTTACTCATGCGATCTCGCTCATCGGTTGTCGAAGGACACCGAGTCTTGCCAAGATTTATGCCATGAGACATGGGCAAGAACCCTTTCTTTGCCTCCTCCATGTTGAACCGTTTCAACACTTTGTCAATGTAAGTACTCGGCTTAATCCTATTAGCCTTTTGATCTATCTCTATAGATCTTAATACCCAAAATATATGCCGCTTCCCTAAGTCCTTCATTGAGAAACTATTTTTGGTGAGGTCTTAATGGACTCGAGCATAGGAATATCATTTCCAATCGGTAATATGTCATCTACATATAAGATTAGAAATACGAGTGAGCTCCCACTTGTCTTCTTGTAAACACAAGATTCTTCTTCGTTTTGATGAAGTCAAACCCTTTGACCACTTCATCAAAACGAATGTTCCAACTCCGAGATGCTTGCTTCAATCCATAAATGGATTTTTGAAGTTTGCATACTTTTCTAGCATTGTTTGGATCGACAAAACCCTCGAGTTGTATCATATACACGTCCTCGGTTAAATTTCCATTAAGGAAAGTCGTTTTGACATCCATCTGCCATATCTCATAGTCGAAATATGCAGCAATAGCTAGAATGATCCGTATTGATTTAAGCATCGCTACAGGTGAGAAAGTCTCATCGTAGTCAACTCCTTGAACTTGCCGAAAACCTTTTGCGACAAGTCGAGCTTTATGGATATGAACATTTCCATCCATATCAATCTTCCTTTTATAGATCCATTTGCACTCTATGGTTTTAACACCATCAGGCGGGTCAACCAAATTCCAAACTTGATTGTCCCCATGGATGCTATCTCGGATCTCATGGCACTATGCCATTTCTCGAGTCAGGTCCATCATTGCTTCCGCATAGGTCGTAGGCTCATCATTGTCTAACAATAATATATCTCGCGCATTGCGAGCCTTCCGACCTTCCGTGGTGGTGGTGCTTCCTTTGCCATGGGTTCCTCAACTTGTTACGCCACATGGGCATCATTCGTCGAGTCTTCCCGATTGGTTCATCTTGAACTTCTTCAAGCCGCACTGTTCTTCCACTTGTCTCCTGTTGAGAAACTCTTTCTCTAGGAAAACACCACTTGAGCGACAAACACTTTGCCCTCTAGTCGGTTGTAGAAGTAATATCAAAGGTTTCTTCTGGATATCCTACGAAAATGCATTTATCCGACTTGGGTGTGAGCTTGTCCGATCAGTAGTCGCTGACAAACGCCTCACATCCCCAAATCTTTAGAAAAGACAAATCGTGACTCTTCCGTCCATATCTCATATGGTGTCTTAACTCTGATTTAGACGGTACCTATTAAGTGTGAAAGCTGCCGTTTCTAGAGCGTAACCCCAAAGGATAATGGTAAATTTGGTGGCTCATCATCGATCGAACCATGTCCAACAAGGTCCGATCGCGCTCGGATACCCGTTTCTTTGAGGCGTTCGGGCGGTGTTAGTGGAACAATTCGCAACTCTTGAGATGATTGCTAAATTCATGACTCAAATACTCGCCACCACGATCGGATCGCGAGCCTTAATTTTCTTGTACGTTGATTTTCAACTTCATTCGGAACTCTTTGAACTTTTCAAAGTTTGGACTTATGTTTCATTAAGTAGACATAGCCATATCTACTAAAATCATCGATGAAAGTTATGAAGTAATGAAATCCACCTCTAGAAGTCGTGCTCATTGGTCCACATACATCGGTATGTATGATTTCCAACAAGTCCGCGCCTCTCAAAAGAACCTTTGAAAGGTGATTTGGTCATCTTACCAAGCAAACAAGCTTCACATGTCTTGTATGATTCAAAATCAAGCGAAGTTAGAAGACCATCGACATGGAGCTTCTTCATGCGCTTTTCATTATGTGACCCAAACGACAATGCCAAACATAGGTGGGATTCAAATCATTAGGTCGAAGTCTTTTAGCATTTATGTTAAAGATATGCGCATCATCAAGATTTAAAATAAATAACCCATTCACAATGGGCAAAGCCATAAACATTCCATTTTAGAGATCAAACAACCATTGTCTTTACTTGCAAATGAATAACCATCTCTCATCAAACATGAGGGGATAAAATGTTTCGACTCATACTAGGAACATAATAACAATTATTCAATTCCATAATAAATCTTGAAGGAAGCTGAAGTTGCATGGTGCCGACGGTCAACGCAGCAACCCTTGCTTTATTTCCGACGCGAAATCAACTTCACCTCTTGCGACTCCTCTACTTCTTATTAGCCCTGCATCGAGTTGCAAATGTGAGCAAGCGATCCGGTATCAAATACCCAAGAGTTAATAGGAGAATCTGCGAGAAAATGTCTAAAACATTTATGACAAGTGTACCATGGGTGGAAGTCTTACTTCGGCCTTCTTCTTCATTCATCGGAATCCATGTACTTCTTGCGTTTCTCTTCCAAAGGCGATTTCTTTACAATAGAAGCATCTGTCTCGGCTCGAGTCCATTAGGCTTAGGCGTTGGCTTGAGATCATATCCTTAACCTTGCCCTTATTCTTTGGCCATGGCTTACCCTTTTTCTTGAAGCTAGACTTGTTCTCGCACAGCCATCACATGGCTAGGCCCTACACACTTCTTAATGTCACTCTCTGCTGTTTTGAGCATCCCACAAAGCTCATTAAGGCCCTTATCCGCCCATGCATATGGTAGTTCAAATGAAATGCCCATAGCTAGGTGGAAGAGACGCTAAATGAAATCGATTGCCAACTCTTGGCCAATTGGAAAACCAAGTTTATCCAAAGTCTTCTCAGTAACCAACCATTTTGATCACATGTGGGCCTACGGGTGCACCTTCATTAACTTGCATTCGAGAAAAGCCTTAGAGACATTGAACCGTTCGGTCTGGCACGTATGCGAACATGTCTTTAAGCGCTATGATCATATCATACGCTTCCCGATCCTCAAGCGCTTTTGAAGGTCGGGTTCCATGCATGCAAGCATAAGACACTAATCTCAAGAGAGTCATCACATGCTTTCTTGTAGGCATTTTTAACAATGACGTGAGCGCATTGTTAGCGAGTTCTTACGGGATTGGGGTGTCGAGCGTTTTCCTTTTATCCGCCACGAGAACAATTCTCAGATTCGGACTGATCCGAATAGTTTGTTCCATTTAATTTCTCTTTCTCAAGAATCAATCGCAAAGCAAAGGGTGTGCGTGGTTGCTAGATGCCATTGATCTACAATAGGAAATGCAAAATACTAAGACAAATAAAACCATGATAGAGTAAATCAGATTAAACAAATTTAATAGAATGTACTCCACGAAAATCAACATCCCTCTGTTGATTCTTAGCGATTCAAGATCCGCAATTAACGAGTCTACTAGTGAGCTTTTGCATCACCGCTAGAAGACAAGGTAATTCGATAAGCAACACCTTGCTAATCATATCTTTATATGACTCTTGTTGTTGGGTGACATCTCTATGCCCGGCGCCCAACCTTTATGCCCCAAGGCCCATAACCTTTATGATAACCTTGTTAAGTTCACCAATCCTTATGCATGTAAGTATCCGATCTGAGAACCTATCTAGTCAAGGAAAGTTGATGGTGCCTAATTTTATAGACCCACAGTCAATTTACAAGACATGGGATGGTGCAAAGTTTAATTGGGAGGGCATATGTTTAACTTAACATTTTGTGAGGATCGCTATACTTCTACCATTCAAACATGCATAGGAGTAAAACAATAGGAATAGCATTCACCTGGTTGTGACTTAGTATGGCCCATTTTCTCATGGTGATCTCCATCGCCATAGAATCATCCACCATGATGATCTCCATCTCCATGGTTCATGTGTGCCATCCTCCAAGTGATGTGTCCTCCGAGTACTACTATAAGCTATTACTCATAACAGCTAGTAATAAAATACATGGATACTAGGAATCATCACAAGTCGGCACGCAGGTCGTTAATACAATACTTTGACAACACAATGGCTCAGTAGTGTTGCGAACCCATGACTCGCAGTCATGAAAATATTACAAACATGCATCACATACACATTAGGCCATCTGGTCACATACATCCTGCAAAAACAAGTTATGCATAGAATCGCAATCTCCGGATAAGGGGGTCGAGGGTTTCCTCGCGGGTTCGAAGGGCGGCGCCCCTACATGATTCCGATCGGATAATGCCGCCAAATCTTGAGTGCATGAACCACAAGAACAAGCTCTAAATCATGGGTGGGATAATTGAGCTCGTGAGGTCTCAATCGCCTAGATGCATAAGCAATCGCCTTGCCTTCTGCATAAGAACACAGCCGAGCCTGACGAGAGGCATCGCAATAGATATCAAGCTCTTGTGGACATCGGAAGAGTAAGAATGGAGCTGAAGTCAAGCGCCGCTGAGCTCTGAAAGCTTTCATCACAAGCGAGGACCACACAAACCTCTTGTCCTTTTGAGCAATTCGGTCATCGGCCGCGATCTTGGAGAAATTCTCGATAAAGCGCGGTAGTAGCTGCTAAACCAGAAAACTCCGAACATCGTGGATCGACTTGGCCGACCCCAAGATAGAACATCGCCGACCTTCTTTGGGATCCACAGCTACGCCTCATTTGAAAGAACATGGCCCAAGAATGCCACTTCCTTCAACCGAACTCACATTTGTTTGAACTTTGCATATAGGCGATGCTCCCGCAGACTTGCCCAAAACTATCTTGGATGCTCGTGCTCCTCTTGATCTTGGAATAGATAAGAATATCATCAATAAAGACCACCACAAATTAATCCAAATACTCCATGAATACTGAATTCATAAGGTTCATGAACAAAGCTGGAGCATTGGTTAAACCAAAGGACATGACGGTGTACTCGTACAGACCATAACGAGTAGTGAAAGCCGTCTTCGGAATATCTTCAGATCTGATCCTGACCTGATGATACCCTATTCTCAAAATCAATTTTTGAGAACACCTGGGCTCCAGTCAACTGATCGAACAGATCATCGATGCGGGGCAGAGGATATTTGTTCTTCACCGTCACTTCATTGAGAGGACGGTAATCAACACACATGCGCAAAGTCTTGTCCTTCTTCTTCACAAAGATCACCGGACAACCCCAAGGAGATGAACTGGGACGGATGAAACCCTTTGCCTGAAGTTCACCAAGCTGCTTCTTCAATTCTTCTAACTCATTGGGAGGTATCCGATACGGCGCCTTCGAAATCGGAGCGGTACCGGGCAGCAACTCAATGACAAACTCAAGGTCTCGAACTGGAGGCATCCTGGGTAAATCATCGGGAAAACATCCTCAAACTCACAAGCAAGTGGGAACCTCACGAATTTTCAAAGTGGCTTTGCTACAAGTGCACAAAGGTGCGACCCTTGCAATGCGGGGAAAACCGACTTGCTCGCCATAAAGGTTGGTGAGGAAAACCATCTTCCCGCACAATCGATCTGTCCCAAATGTTGGAACAACCAATCCATGCCTGCATTACATCCGGCTCATTGAGTCGAGCAGATGAGATTTGCCAGAATCCCACCTTTGACTATGATAGGAACATCCCGACATCAGAAATCGGCTCTCATTTCCGACCCGGAGCGGATGAGCAAAGGAACTCCCAAAGGAACACAAGAAGGCCACTAGCAGTAGCAAATGATCTTGAAATAAAAGAATGCGATGCTCGAGAATCAAATATCTGCAGCAGGACGAGAATTGACAAGAAGTGTACCCATCACGACATCTGGCGCCTCCTGAGCCTCCTCAGCTGAAAGTGTAACATCCCAACTTTTAGCTTGTGTTTCAAATGTAAGAAAATGAGTAGAAATTAAAACTTTTTCTTACATCCTGTATTTCCTATTGTACCAAGCAAGTATTGTACAAGAAGTTATGGAAATACGAAGTCACAAGTCTTTTGATCCAAATCTTGAGCTCTCAAAACAATCTTGTCAAACCTCTTGATCATCTCCTGGAAACATTTTTCCTAAGTTCTTGAGATGGTATGTGACCCCTCTGAAAAGTTTCACAATTTTTGGAAATTGTTTGAATATTTTTGGAGGCCAGTCAAACCAATTCAAAATCTGGTCAAACCTTGGGCCAGTGCCTTGTTAAATTTTTGGAGGAAAATCCTTAGCATCAAAGCCTCTGAAAATTTTATGTTAGGTCCTCGTTTGAGCTAGCAAGCTCCTGTAAAAATTTCATAATTTTTGGAGTCGGTTTGCTGCCTCAAACAATTCTCCAAAGAGCAGCTCCTTCGAAAAACCAGAAAGACTAAGTCTGGTTGAGTCAGACTCGGGCTCGGACCCGAGCCCAACTCAACCGACTTGGTTGGACCACGTCGCCAGCGCCGCACTCGGGCTTAAGTTTTTGCGCGCGCAAGCTGGGTCGTTGGATCTCCATCCAGCCGCTCGCGACCTCCCCACTGATCCAAGGAGCTCTTGAGCGCCCTCAGCGCTTCGGGGTGGTCCAGGCCACTGGATCCCCATCGTGTGGCTCACGACCTCCCAGGACCTCCTCGCCCGCGCAAGACCTCCCCACCTCGGGTGATCTGGGACGTCCAGGACCTCCCCGAGCACATCTGGGACGTCCAGGACCTCCCCCTTAGCTCTGTTTCTCTTCCTCATGACCTCCTGGAGGTCTGATCGTCATAACTTTCGCACTGCGTGTGTCGTCGAGCGGAGTAGGCGGTGAGATGTCACCTTTGCCTCTTGTCAACGGCTCTTCTGGCGACATGCATTTATTGCCGTCGGCTTTAACCTCAAAGTCTCCACCTGCTCGCCCCTACCGCCCTTGTCAAATCCAATGCAATTTATAGCAGGGGCATGGTTCATGCTCACAGTAGGCTTTTGCCCTAGCCCTTGCCAAGCTCCCAGGCTATACATAGCCTGAGACCTTCCTCTCCTTTCCTTTCTTCGTTCTTAGTTGTGCTTGAGCTCCCTCAGTTTGAGTTGGTCCTCAAACTCAAGCCCCCAAGAACACCACCACCCCGAAACCTCCATTGTCACTTTTTGGAGCTCCCCAAGACCACCTCCGGGCTCCAGTGGTTCTTCATTGCCTTTTAGCCGTCACTTTGCTTTCTGGGTCAGCTCGAGTCTCCCTAACTCGTGTTGTTTAACCTTCACAGAGGTGGACAATTCGGGAGACTCGTGTTCGGAGCTGTGCTGGTCGTCTTCCCCAACTCCAGCGGGCACCACCGTCACCAGAGCACCTCCTTCGGCATCGACCTCCCCTCCGACCTCTTCTGGACCACCCCTGTGCCATGGTGAGTCCGTTTTAGCCCCTTAGAGCTTAAGGTCTAGCTGGCTTAGCTCGTAGCACTCAGTCGTGTCGTTTTCGGTTTTTGCCGAAAAGCTTGTCCTTCGCCATTCTCCGGCTCGCCGGCGTCTAAGGCCGTCGCCGCCGTCGAGAGTGCCTCCGCTAGGTCCGCGACACTATTGCATGTATATCGGTGCCCTTGGTCGGCGCCGGCGAGGTCCCCGTCGCCGGCGGCAAACCGTTGAGCCGCTTGGGATTTTGCCGGTTCAAAACTCCCATTTTCGTCATCTTGTTAGGACATCATTAATGCCCATTTATTGCTAATCATTGGGTGCATTAATCGTGTCTTAACTGTGTCGCTGTCTTGTGGGCCTTAGGCCTAGGATTCAAGTCCGGAGGTCCCGCGCCATTAAAAGCACCTTGGACCTCCTCGGGTTCGTCGTGACCGTCTAAGACCTCTCCCTAGTTAGGTCTTGACCGTTTAAGACCACCCCAAGTCAGACCTGGGCCGTCGAAGGTTTTCCCGTGTTAAGTCTAGGTCCCAAGACCTCCTAGAGCAATCTCGGCCGTTGAAGACCTCCTGGGTTAGCTCGTGGCCGTTAGATATGGCTCGGTGTCAGATCTTGCGCGCCAGGACCTCCCCTTGGGTCGATCCTCACCGACTAGGACCTCCTCGGTTGAATCCTAGCCATTTAGACCTTTCCCCCGCGCGCAAAGACCTCGAGGTCATTTTTGTAAAAACCACCTTCTGGACCTCCACCGAGGTCCTCTTTGCAAAAGACCTCCCCTTGGTCATTTCGCAAAGACCACCCTAGACTACCATCGGGGTCCTCTTTGTCAAAAAGCCACCCCTGGCCTTTTACAAGGAAAACCCCCGCTCAGACCTCTTTAGCTCCATCCTAGCCGTTCATGACCTCCCCGGCTTTAGATCTGAGCGTTAGGTTTTATTTGTAAATCTTTAGTCTCAGGACCTCCCTCCGCGTTGTTCTGGACCGTTCAAGACCTCCCTAGGTCTAATCTGAACCGTCCATATCTCCTCCCGTTAAAACACTATCGCTTAGGACCTCCCCGAGAAGATCTTGGTCATCCAAGACCTCCTCGTGTCAATCCCAGCCGATCAAGACCTCCCTCTGGAGATCTTGACCGTCTAGGACCTCCTCCTTTGGATCAGTAGCGTTAGGACCTCCTCCTCTGGTCTAAACCGTTAGATTTAGATCTAACGGATGAGACCTCCTTCTGTGGACTTAGCCGTCTAGACCTCTCTCCGAAGGTTTACCCGTAGGACCTCCCCTAGTGCTCGGGACCGCCAGATCTCGATCTGACGGTCACGACCTCTGTTAGGCGCGTAGACCTCCTTGCGTGCGCTGTGCACGCACTGATCGTGATCGTTGGATCGGATCCCAACGGTCCAGACCTCCCCAGCACGGGAGGAGGTCTTCCCGTGCGCTGTGCTTCGAGGTCTGTGGCCCTTCGATGCAAGATCGACGGCTCACGACCTCTCCCTTGTCTCCCAGTTCGTTTGGACCTCCCGAGAGCTCAAGGTTTCCTAAGTCTTTTGCTGTTTTAAATTTCAAAAGTACATAACTTTGTCATTTCAACTCCTTTTTGAATGATTCCAGTTGCTGTAGCTTTGTTATAGTATGAACTTTAATCTGAGAATGAAATTAGGCCTGCTTTGTAGTGAAACGATTTAAACAAAGATGATCTTGTTTAATGAAAAATGATGTCTAGAATTTCATGGAAAATTTGTAAAACATATAGCTTCCTCTCTGTAGTTGTAAACTGAGCAAGCTCAACCTGGTAAATTTGGCCTGTAGACATGCTTTAATTTGATCTAGGCTTTGTCTTTATTTATGTTCCTGAGAAATGGTATATGCTAGTTTTAGAACTTAGAAAAATCATAACTAAATCGTTTTAACTCCAAATGACCTGAAATTTTATATGGGTTACCACCATACCAGTAGGTAGCTACCATAAAAATTTCAGCTTCAAAATCTTTCTAGAAAATATTTTTGCTACAGTGCTAATTATGGCCGAAAATGTGTTTTTAGGTAATATCTTTTGCACCACAAATCCAAATTAGGTTTTTCCAGTTTCTATGTCTAGGTATATTCGTATTCTACCTTGTGTATAAATTTCGTCGCAATTGGATAATTTTTGCTTGCTCTTTTGTTAAGTGTTGCTCGTCTTATTGGTTGTTCTTGGTTCTTTTTGCCTTTCGCTTAGGATTCGACATTTGCGGTAATCCCGAGAACGACCCTCCACAACAGCTTGAGCAACAGCAAGAAGGCAAGCAGTTTGATCATGTTAATCCCAGTATTTTAAGTATTTATGTTGATTACAAATTCTATGTATGCATTGCTACTTTGTTTTAATAGTTGGCCTAGTAGATGCATCTCCCTAGCAAATGATTATCCTCTACTACTATGAGCCTAGGTTACTTGCTGTGATTTAGAGTTCGTGGATGGGCTCTTGTCACTTAGTAGTTGCGAATCAATTGCTTAGCCATGCTTAGCTTCGGTAGAAATGGGCGGTTATCGACTTGTCGATAACCTTGATCACACAAAACTTATTATGATTTATGATTTCCACCTTGTGCCATGTCTACTTATGAAAACTAAAAATGAAAACAAAATGATTTAGACTTGGGCACAATGGTATGATGGTGTGATTTTGGGTGTGATCGGAATGGTGCCCGGTCAACAAGGACCGAACATCTTGTTACACTAAACCAAGCATTTTAGCGTGCTAACCACATTAGAGGGTATGGGACCTCTCTTGACTTAGTACTTTGGAGTGTATTGGCTCCAGTCGCAGGAGTCGCGGGAGGGATGGTGTAGGGAGCATTGTAGTGTCAGAAAGACTTCACTGTGATGGGATTTGTTGTCTTTCGACTTGCAATGTAAGCGTATGGTGTTTCTACCCATCTGACGGCTCGTAGTTAATACACAAGATTGGAAATGTCTCGTAGGACTTAGCGTGCAAGATACCTTGGAAGTGTGCTTTGGGGCTTAAAGGCGATGCAAGTGTGGGTACATTGGTACACCCTGCAGGTTAAAACTATTCGAATAGCCTCGTCCTAGGTTATGGACACGCTTGGCAAGGTCTTTCAAGAGTTAGACTACAACCTTTTAAATTAAAACTTGATGGGTGGTACGAATCAGGGATTCGTGCTATGTTGTGGTGACTTTTGGGTTAGTCACTTCTAGGTGGTTACTTGTATGTATCTTTACTTACTGTTACTTTGATAACAAAATAGATTTGCAAACTTGCTTTTAAAATGTATCACATTATTGCAAATAAAGTTGGCTTTATGCAAAATGAGACATACAACCTCCACCTAAATAAGCTTGCATGTAGTTTATTGAATAGGTCTGCTATTCCACACGTCAGTCTTGCGGGTACAAAGACAATCTTTGTACTCAGTTGCTACGCTTAATTGTTTTGTTGCAGGAGAAAAAGGTGAGCCTGAAGGGCCTCACTTTTGCCGAGTGTGTTGTGGTAGCTAGCAGGCGACTAGCTTGGCGGCCGGTCGGTTGCCTTGTGGGTGTGTGGCTAACCTGGTCGACTTTTGTTCTAGCCATCTTATGGCGCTTTTGCTTCATTGTCATTCTTGTATATTGTTCTATTTGGCGGTCGGCTCTCTTTTGTAATAACTCTACTTTATGTATGTCGTTGTTGAACTTAGTGATGTATGTGTATGGAATTGATGTGTAATTTTGTGATGATGTGCATATGCTGCAGTGCAGGAAGCATATGTCCATCGAGGCTTAGAATGTTTAATTAGTAATGCTAGAACCATTTGGAGGTTAAGTGTTACTAGTTAAATATTCCGGGTCCTCACAAAGTTGGTATCAGAGCCATACTGACCGTAGAAACCCCTAGCTTGGTCGTCTCTAGAATATTTTGAAAACTTACTTTAAAAAGGGCTTGTAAAACTTAAGTAAGTTCTCTAATTTTACTCCTTACCTGTCTTAGCTTGCTCATCTCACCTTACTCTCACTTAAGTTTGAAAAAGTTGTTCCTCTCTTCCTTTCAAAAATTAGCCTCTATCGATTAACTTGGTTTTGGGAGAACCATGAGAGTTTGGAGAAAGAAAATTGGACAGCTAGTTGGTGGTTAGTAATTAAGGTAGGAAATGAGAGGTAATTACAACTAAAACTTGTGGGAATGAAAGGGTAAGAAGTGATATAAAATTTGCTAAGTGCCTACACTCTATTAGGTGGTTATACCTTGATTTTTGGACTGTTTTGAGCTAGAACTTAGTGCTGAAATTTTGGGTCTTCGCAAACGATTGCTCGTTCTTCCATACGGGTTAGTCGTTTCGGGAAGTTGATTCGGTAATTTATGGTCTCATGTTCTTTTGTGGTTATTCTTTGGTCATTTTAACTAAGTTTGGATTTCTATGCTCTTGGGTCTTGAACTGTACCTAACTTGTCTTAGTAAATCAGGATGGCTGGTGGGACACGTAGCGGCCGGAATCAGCCGGGTAGTCCCGATGAGGAGCTTCCCCCTCCTCCGACCATGGCGGAAGTCCTCATGCAGATCGAACGCAATCGTTCGGAGGACCGCAGGGTGTTGGAGGTTATCGCCAGGAATACCTCCACTCACTCTGGTGCCTTTGGATCTGGAGGTGGTTCCCAGTCTCGTGGGGGACTTGCGGAGTTCCTCCGTACGCAGCCTCCTACCTTCTCGGTCAGGATCCCTTGGGCGCAGACGGCCGGCTGCGTGCGGTTGAGCGAAGCTCAACGTTGCTCGATGCCGGGGAGCGAGGGCGGGCACTTTCGCATCCCATCGGTGGAGGGTGCGGCACTCTCATGGTGGGAGAACTTCCTCGCCATGCGACTGCGGGACACGTGGTCTCGTGGGAGGTTCGGTCGACTTTCCGTCGGGCCCATGTCCCCGCCTACTGATGAAGTCAAGAAGAAGGAGTTCCTTGCGCTCAAGCGAGGCGCAAATGCGGATGAGTACCTCCATGAGTTCAACAATTTGGCGAGGCACGCTCGCCGAGGTGGCCACCGATGAGGCCAAGCGGGAGAAGTTCATGGAGGTTTATCGAGGAGCTTGGACAAGCTCTCTATTGTGGACTTCCCGACTTCCGGACCTTGGTGGACAAGGCCATCATCGCCGAGCACAAGGCGAGAGCGGCGAGTCCCGCAAGCGCAAGTGGGAGGCCAACGATCTGCCGCAGCCGGCCTCGTTCGTCCCGAGTTGGGCTGCACGGTGGCCCGTTCTTTGGCTTCACCACCGCCGAGGCCTTCAAAGACCTCCGCCCTCCGCAGTCGTGGCTCGATCACGTCGCGCTGCGACCAGCGGCAAGTTGTTCCCGCAACCCGCGCCGGCGTCACTGCTTCTCGCCACAACAAGGGCCACTCGCGGTAGTTGTCCTAAGAAAGCTGAGCGGCCCTCGTCCTAATGGAGGACGCGGGCAAGGGAGTGGTCACCACGACCGAAGACCCGGGCTTGGGGAGCGGCCGAGTCAACCACATCTCGGTGAGGAGGCACAGGGGCGCCGGCGTGGTGTTGGGTGCGCTCCTTGTTAATTTGCATTCTGCTACCGTTTTATTTGACTCGGGCTTCGCATTCTTTTATTTGAGGTCTTTTCTTTGTTGATTGTGGACTTCACGTGTTCCTTTGGGGATTCCACTGTGCGATTCGCTCTCGGGTTGGAAATGAGAGCGACCAAGTATCTTGGGATGTTCCTATCCACATCGAAGGAGTGGGATTCTTGGCGGATCTTATCCTACTCGACTCGACCCGCTGGATGTGATTCTTGGCATGGATTGGTTGTCCCAACACTTGGGGCAAATTGATTGTGCCGGAAGATTTTCTACCTCACGATCCTTGGTGAGCAGGTTGGGTTTCCACCGCGATTGCGAGAACCCCATCTTTATGTCCTTGAAGCAAAGCGGCATTGGAGATCGAGGATGTTCCCACGATGCGAGTTCGTGGATGTCTTTCGAAGACTTGCTCGGCATGCCACTGTTCGAGATCCGGGTTCGTGATAGAGTTGCTGCCCGTACGCCCTATTTCAAAAAGGTCATGTCGCATGCCTCTAATGAGTTGGAAGAGTGAAGAAGCAACGGGTGAGCTGCAAGAGAAGGGTTTTATCCGTCTAGCTCATCTCCTTGGGGTTGTCGATTATCTTTGTGAAGAAGAAGGACAAGACCTTGCGCATGTGTGTTGATTACCGTCAAGCTTAATGAGGTGACGGTAAAGAACAAGTATCCCTTGCCCGTATTGATGATCTTTTCGATCGATTGGCCGGAGCGCGTGTCTTCTCAAGATTGACTTGAGACTGGGCTATCATCAAGTCGGGATCGGGCCGAGGATATTCCTAAGGCGGCTTTTGCTACTCGTTATGGCCTTTACGAGTACACCGTCATGTCTTTTGGTTTGACTAATGCTCCTGCTTTGTTCATGAATCTTATGAACTCGGTATTCATGGAGTATTTGGATAGGTTTGTGGTGGTATTCATCGATGATATCCTTATTTACTCCAAGAGTGAAGAAGAGCATGCTGAGCATCTTAAGCTTGTGTTGGGCAAGCTGCGTGAGCACCAGTTGTATGCCAAATTCAGCAAGTGCGAGTTCTGGTTGAAGGAAGTGGCATTCTTAGGCCATGTTCTTTCAGCAGGGGGTGTGGCTGTGGATCCTAGCAAGGTCAGTGACGTACTATCTTGGGGTCAGCCCAAGTCGGTCACCGATGTGCGGAGTTTTCTTGGTTTGGCTGGCTACTATCGCCGCTTCATCGAGAATTTCTCCAAGATTGCTAAGCCTATGGTAGCCGCTCAAGAAAGACAAGAAATTTGAGTGGTCATTGCTTGTGATGTGAGTTTCGGGAACTCAAGAAGCGGTTGACCTCAGCCCAGTGCTTGTTCTCCCTGATATTCACAAGAGTTTCGATATCTATTGTGATGCTTCTCGTCAGGGTCTTGGTTGTGTTCTTATGCAGGAAGGCAAGGTTGTGGCCTATGCATCGCGGCAGTTGAGGCCCCATGAACTCAACTATCCTACTCATGACTTGGAGTTAGCTGCTGTGGTCCATGCACTCAAGATTTGGCGGCATTATCTGATTGGTAACCGTTGTGAGGTGTATTCCGACCACAAGAGCTTGAAGTACTTGTTCACCCAGCCAGATCTGAACCTCAGGCAAAGAAGATGGTTGGAATTGATCAAGGACTATGACATGGGTATCGGTACCATCGGGCAAAGCCAATGTCGTTGCGGATGCACTCGATCGGAAGGTGTATTGCAACATGTTGATGCTCCAAGAAGCGGCGGCTGTTCTCATTTAAATTTCAGCGCCTTAATTTGGGTTTAATCGAGCATGGTTCCCTTGCTACCTTGGTTGTGCAACCAACCTTGGTGGACCAAATCAAGGCGGCACAGCAGACGGATGCCGGTGTGAGCCAGATCAAGCAGAACATCAAGGATGGGATAGCCAAGTGCTTTTCAGAGGATGAGCATGGCGTTGTGTGGTTTGGGCAGCGTCTTGTGGTTCCTAAGGTCATGGAATTGCGGAATTTGATTCTCCGCGAAGCCCATGATTCTCCTTTGTCCATCCATCCCGGGGCTACCAAGATGTATCAGGATCTTCGTCGAGAGATTACGGTGGACCGAATGAAGCGTGAGATTGCGGGTTCGTTGCGAGTGCGGCGTGTCTTTGCCGTGTGGAGGCCGAGCATCGGCGTCCAGCGAGTCTTCTCGGCCCTTGCCGGTGCAGTGGAAGTGGGATTCCGTTGGTATGGACTTCATCACGGATTGCCCGCTCGTCAAAGGGAATGATGCTATTTGGGTGCGTGATCGACGGGTTGACTAAAGTGGCACATTTCCTTCTGTCAAGACTCGGCCGTGTGGGGCCTTTGGCGAACTTTATGTCTCGAGGATTGTGAGTCTTCACGGTGTGCAAACGATTATTCGATCGTGGTGCACTTTTCACCTCGCGGTTTTGGCATAGTCGCAGAGGCTATGGGCACCGTCTTCATTTCAGACATCCTTTCATCCTCGGTGATGGTCGACGGGCGAGTCAACCAAGTGTTGGAAGATATGCTCCGTGCTTGTGTTCTCTCCTATGGGAAGAAGTGGGAGAAATGCCTACCTTTGCTTGAGTTCTCCTACAACAACGCTATCTCGAGGCGATCTTGGCATGGCACCGTTTGAGGCCTTGTATGGGAGGAGATGCGAACCCCATTGAACTGGTCGAGGCGGTGGCGGCGATTTTCGGCCAGTTCGATCAATGAGGCGAAAGTCAAGTTCGATTGATCGCGAGCATCTGCGCACGCCCGATCCAGCGGAAAGAGCTACGCAAATCGCCGTCGCCGTGAGTTGAGCTTTGAGCCCAATGACTTTGTGTATCTCAAAGTCTCACCCTTGAAGGGCCATCGTTTGGCATCAAGGGCAAGTTGGCTCCTCGATATGTGGGACCTTACCGTATCATCGAGAGTTGGAGCCGTCGCATCTGATTGGAGCTACCGGTGCGAGGTGTGCATGATGTGTTCCATGTTTCACACGAAGAAGTGCCTCAGTGTCCCGTGAGGAAGCTCGTTGGAGGTTCTCGATGTGCGGAGAATTTGACCTACGCGAGCATCTGTTCGTATTCTTGAGAGTCGAGCGGAGAACAAGGAACCGTGTCATCAAGTTCCTTAAGGTTCATGGTCAAACCATTACGAAGATGAGGCAACTTGGGAGCGAGAAGATCGCTTCGTGCAGATTTTCCTTCTTTCTTCTCAGAGTAGCGGAATCTCGGTCGAGATTCTTGTAAGAGGGAGAGTTGTAACATCCCAACTTTTAGCTTGTGTTTCAAATGTAAGAAAATGAGTAGAAATTAAAACTTTTTCTTACATCCTGTATTTCCTATTGTACCAAGCAAGTATTGTACAAGAAGTTATGGAAATCTGAAGTCACAAGTCTTTTGATCCAAATCTTGAGCTCTCAAAACAATCTTGTCAAACCTCTTGATCATCTCCTGAAACATTTTTCCTAAGTTCTTGAGATGGTATGTGACCCCTCTGAAAAGTTTCACAATTTTGGAAATTGTTTGAATATTTTGGAGGCAGTCAAACCAATTCAAAATCTGGTCAAACCTTGGGCGGTGCCTTGTTAAATTTTTGGAGGAAAATCCTTAGCATCAAAGCCTCTGAAAATTTTATGTTGGGTCCTCGTTTGAGCTAGCAAGCTCCTGTAAAAATTTCATAATTTTTGGAGTCGGTTTGCTTTGCCTCAAACAATTCTCAAAAGAGCAGCTCCTTGAAAAACCGGAAAGACTAAGTGCGGTTGAGTCGGACTCGGGCTCGGACCGAGCCCAACTCAACCGACTTGGTTGGACCACGTCGCCGCGCCGCGCTCGGGCTTAAGTTTTTGCGCGCGCAAGCTGGGTCGTTGGATCTCCATCCAGCCGCTCGCGACCTCCCAGCGATCCAAGGAGCTCTTGGCGCCCTCGGTAGCCGGGGTGGTCGGCCCATCGGATCCCCATCGTGTGGCTCCACGACCTCCCGGACCTCCTCGCCGCGCAAGACCTCCCCACCTCGGGTGATGCGGGACGTCGGGACCTCCCGAGCACATCCGGGACGTCCGGGACCTCCCCTTAGCTCTCTTTCTCTTCCTCATGACCTCACGGAGGTCCGATCGTCATGGCTTTCGCACTTTTGCGTGCGTGTGTCGTGTCGAGCGATTAGGCGATAAGATGTCACCTTTGCCTCTTGTCAACGGCTCTTTCTGCTGACATGCATTTATTGCCAGTCAGCTTTAACCTCCAAAGTCTCCACCCTGCTCTGCCCCTACCTGCCCTTGTCAAATCCAGTCAGCCCATAGCAGGGGCATGGTTCATGCTCACAGTAGGCTTTTGCCCTAGCCCTTGCCAAGCTCCCAGGCTATACATAGCCTGAGACCTTCCTCTCCTTTCCTTTCTTCGTTCTTAGTGTGCTTGAGCTCCCTCAGTTTGAGTTGGTCCTCAAACTCAAGCCCCCAAGAACACCACCACCCCGAAACCTCCATTGTCACTTTTTGGAGCTCCCCAAGACCACCTCCGGGCTCCAGTGGTTCTTCATTGCCTTTTAGCCGTCACTTTGCTTTCTGGGTCAGCTCGAGTCTCCCTAACTCGTGTTGTTTAACCTTCACGAGGTGGACAATTCGGAGACTCGTGTTCGGAGTCTGTCTTTGGTCGTCTTCCCCAACTCCAGTAGCACCACCGTCACGAGCACCTCCTTCGGCATCGACCTCCCCTCCGACCTCTTACGGACCACCTGTGCCTGGTGAGTCCGTTTTAGCCCTAGAGCTTAAGGTCTAGGCGGCTTAGCTCGTAGCACTCGATCGTGTCGTTTTCGGTTTTGCCGAAAAGCTTGTCCTCGCCATTCTCGGCTCGCGGCGTCTAAAACGTCGCCGCCGTCGAGTGCCTCCGCTAGGTCCGCGACACTATTGCATGTATATCGGTGCCCTTGGTCGGCGCCGCGAGGTCCCCGTCGCGGCGCAAACCGTTGAGCCGCTTGGATTTTCTTGGTTCAAAACTCCCATTTCGTCATCTTGTTAGGACATCATTAATGCCCATTTATTGCTAATCATTGGGTGCATTAATCGTGTCTTAACTGTGCCGCTGTGTCGCTGTCTTGTGGGCCTTAGGCCTAGGATTCAAGTCCGAGGTCCCGCGCCATTAAAAGCACCTTGGACCTCCTCGGGTTCGTCGTGACCGTCTAAGACCTCTCCCTAGTTAGGTCTTGACCGTTTAAGACCACCCCAAGTCAGACCTGGGCCGTCGAAGGTTTTCCCGTGTTAAGTCTAGGTCCCAAGACCTCCTAGAGCAATCTCGGCCGTTGAAGACCTCCTGGGTTAGCTCGTGGCCGTTAGATATGGCTCGGTGTCAGATCTTGCGCGCCAGGACCTCCCCTTGGGTCGATCCTCACCGACTAGGACCTCCTCGGTTGAATCCTAGCCATTTAGACCTTTCCCCCGCGCGCAAAGACCTCGAGGTCATTTTTGTAAAAACCACCTTCTGGACCTCCACCGAGGTCCTCTTTGCAAAGACCTCCCTTGGTCATTTCGCAAAGACCACCCTAGACTACCATCGGGGTCCTCTTTGTCAAAAAGCCACCTGGCCTTTTACAAGGAAAACCCCGCTCGGACCTCTTTAGCTCCATCCTAGCCGTTCATGACCTCCCGGCTTTAGATCGAGCGTTAGGTTTTATTGTAAATCTTTAGTCTCGGGACCTCCTCGCGTTGTTACGGACCGTTCAAGACCTCCTAGGTCTAATCTGAACCGTCCATATCTCCTCCGTTAAAACACTATCGCTTAGGACCTCCCGAGAAGATCTTGGTCATCCAAGACCTCCTCGTGTCAATCCCGACCGATCAAGACCTCCCTGCGGAGATCTTGACCGTCTAGGACCTCCTCCTTTGGATCGATGGCGTTAGGACCTCCTCCTGCGGTCTAAACCGTTAGATTTAGATCTAACGGATGAGACCTCCTTACGTGGACTTAGCCGTCTAGACCTCTCTCGAAGGTTTACGTAGGACCTCCCTAGTGCTCGGGACGCGGATCTCGTCGGCGGTCACGACCTCTATAAGCGCGTAGACCTCCTTGCGTGCGCTGTGCGCACGCGATCGTGATCGTTGGATCGGATCCCAACGGTCGGACCTCCCGGCACGGGAGGAGGTCTTCCGTCTTGTGCCAGTGCATGGCCCCGATGCAAGATCGGCGGCTCACGACCTCTCCCTTGTCTCCCGATTCGTTTGGACCTCCGAGAGCTCAAGGTTTCCTAAGTCTTTTCTTGTTTTGAATTTCAAAAGTACATAACTTTGTCATTTCAACTCCTTTTGAATGATTCGATTCTTTGTAGCTTTGTTATAGTATGAACTTTAATCTGAGAATGAAATTAGGCCCTGTGTTTGTAGCAAAACGATTTAAACACATGATCTTGTTTAATGAAAAATGATGTCTAGAATTTCATGGAAAATTTGTAAAACATATAGCTTCCTCTCTGTAGTTGTAAATGAGCAAGCTCAACACAGTAAATTTGGCACATAGACATGCTTTAATTTGATCTAGGCTTTGTCTTTATTTATGTTCCTGAGAAATGGTATATGCTAGTTTTAGAACTTAGAAAAATCATAACTAAATCGTTTTAACTCCAAATGACCTGAAATTTTATATGGGTTACCACCATACCAGTAGGTAGCTACCATAAAAATTTCAGCTTCAAAATCTTTCTAGAAAATATTTTTGCTACAGTTGCTAATTATGGCGAAAATGTGTTTTTAGGTAATATCTTTTGCACCACAAATCCAAATTAGGTTTTTCCAGTTTCTATGTCTAGGTATATTCGTATTCTACCTTGTGTATAAATTTCGTCGCAATTGGATAATTTTTGCTTGCTCTTTTGTTAAGTGTTGCTCGTCTTATTGGTTGTTCTTGGTTCTTTTTGCCTTTCGCTTAGGATTCGACATTTGCGGTAATCCCGAGAACGACCCTCCACAACAGCTTGAGCAACAGCAAGAAGGCAAGCAGTTTGATCATGTTAATCCCAGTATTTTAAGTATTTATGTTGATTACAAATTCTATGTATGCATTGCTACTTTGTTTTAATAGTTGGCCTAGTAGATGCATCTCCCTAGCAAATGATTATCCTCTACTACTATGAGCCTAGGTTACTTGCTGTGATTTAGAGTTCGTGGATGGGCTCTTGTCACTTAGTAGTTGCGAATCAATTGCTTAGCCATGCTTAGCTTCGTAGAAATGGCGGTTATCGACTTGTCGATAACCTTGATCACACAAAACTTATTATGATTTATGATTTCCACCTTGTGCCATGTCTACTTATGAAAACTAAAAATGAAAACAAAATGATTTAGACTTGGGCACAATGGTATGATGGTGTGATTTTTGGGTGTATTGGAATGGTGCCGGGTCAACAAGGACCGAACATCTTGTTACACTAAACCAAGCATTTTAGCGTGCTAACCACATTAGAGGGTATGGGACCTCTCTTGACTTAGTACTTTGGAGTGTATTGGCTCAGTCGCAGGAGTCGCGGGAGGGATGGTGTAGGGAGCATTGTAGTGTCAGAAAGACTTCACCCGTGATGGGATTTGTTGTCTTTCGCTTGCAATGTAAGCGTATGGTGTTTCTACCCATACTGAGCGGCTCGTAGTTAATACACAAGATTGGAAATGTCTCGTAGGACTTAGCAGTGCCAACATACCTTGGAAGTGTGCTTTGGGGCTTAAAGGCGATGCAAGTGTGGGTACATTGGTACACCCTGCAGGGTTAAAACTATTCGAATAGCCTCGTCTAGGTTATGGACACGCTTGGCAAGGTCTTTCAAGAGTTAGACTACAACCTTTTAAATTAAAACTTGATGGGTGGTGCGAATCGAGATTAGTGCTATGTTGTGGTGACTTTTGGGTTAGTCACTTCGGTGGTTACTTGTATGTATCTTTACTTATGTTACTTTGATAACAAAATAGATTTGCAAACTTGCTTTTAAAATGTATCACATTATTGCAAATAAAGTTGGCTTTATGCAAAATGAGACATACAACCTCCACCTAAATAAGCTTGCATGTAGTTTATTGAATAGGTGCGCTATTCCACACGTCGATCTTGCGGGTACAAAGACAATCTTTGTACTCGGTTGCTACGCTTAATTGTTTTGTTGCGAGAGGAAGAAGGTGAGCTGAAGGGCCTCACTTTTCTGAGCTGTGTTGTGGTAGCTAGCAGGCGACTAGCTTAGCGGCCGGTCGGTTGCCTTGTGGGTGTGTGGCTAACCGGTCGACTTTTGTTCTAGCCATCTTATGGCGCTTTGCTTCATTGTCATTCTTGTATATTGTTCTATTTGGCGGTCGGCTCTCTTTTGTAATAACTCTACTTTATGTATGTCGTTGTTGAACTTAGTGATGTATGTGTATGGAATTGATGTGTAATTTTGTGATGATGTGCATATGCTGCAGTGCAGGAAGCATATGTCCATCGAGGCTTAGAATGTTTAATTAGTAATGCTAGAACCATTTGGAGGTTAAGTGTTACTAGTTAAATATTCCGGTCCTCACGAAAGGTGGTTAACTCGACCATTGCTCGCACCACAGGGCTTCGGATCATCTTACGTCGGTGGGTGACCACTCCTGCCGCGTCCTCCATTAGGACGAGGGCTACCGCAACACTCGAGGCAAGAATTTGCATAATGGCCCTTTTGGTGACAGCGAAACAAGTAACCTCGGCGCCGGATTGCGGAGGCCACTCTGTCTTTGGATCGCGGCGCCGTGGGTGGCTCACGGCTGCGATGGACGAGGAATCGGCGCCGATGGCCTCGGTCTTTGGTGGAGCAAAGGCAGGTCCTCGTGCTGGCCCACCCAGGGCGGCGGTGGCGTGAGTAGACTGATGTGCCTCCCATTTGCGCTTGCGGGACTCACCCAGCGCCTTTGCCTTGTGCTCAGCAACAATGGCCTTATCAACCAAGGCCTGAAAGTCGGGGAAGTCCACAATAGACAACCTGTCCTGCAGCTCCTCGGACAAGCCATCCATAAACTTCTCCTGCTTGGCCTCATCTGAGGCCACCTCACCCGGAGCATAACGAGCGGATGATTAAACTCGTAGAGGTACTCAAATCACGAGACTTGCGCCCTTGTTTGAGCGCGAGAAACTCCTTCTTCTTCAGCTTCATCAGGCCATCAGGGATGTGGGCCCGACGAAAAGCTGATCTGAACTCCTCCCACGAGACCACATGGCCCGCGGGTGCATGGCGAATAGTTCTCCCACCATGAGAGTCTTTGCGCCCTCAAGGCGGTGGGGCGCGAAGAGTGCCTTATCCTGCGCTCGCATCGAGCTATGTTGAGCTTTCGCTCAACCATGCGCGACCAATCATCCGCATCGAGAGGTCCTCGAGCGGGAGAAAGTCGGCGGCTGCGTGCGGAGGAACTCTGCAAGTCCCCGCGAGTCGGTGGCCGCCACCACCGGCGGGAGTGGAGGTATTCCTAGCAATAACCTCCAAGATCGCGTGCGGTCCATGCGGTTTCGCTCGATCGGCGAGAACCTCGACCATGGTCGGAGGAGGGGAAGCTCCTCATCATGACCAATAGGTTTGACGCCACGCGTCCTCCCGGCAATCCTGTTTTGCTAAGATAGGTTAGTGCCAAACTTAGAGCAAGAAATCGATAAATCACCAAAACAGTTTAAGGACAACACGAACTAAACGCAAAACTTCAAGTCACAAAGCCAATTGACAAAATTTAGAGACTTAGCAGACTTACAACACATTTTACCCTTATGTTCCCACAAGTTTTAGTTAGATTAATCCCTCATGGTTCTCCCAAAACTAATCCCACCGGATAAGTAACTATCTTTTGAAAGGGGAGAGAGAAACCAAGTTTCAAAACTCAAATTAGAGTAAGGTGAGAGTAGAAAGCTAAGATAGGTAAGGAGTAAAATCTGAGAATCTGCCTAGGTTTTCATAAACCTTTTTATAATTTGAAAATAAACTTTTCTAAAATATCCTAAGGACGACTATGCTTGGGTTTCTACAGTCGAATGGCTCGATACCAACTTTGTGAGGACCCCAATTTATTTGGCTTGTAACAACAACCAACCACAGGTCCTAGCATTACAAATCAAATAAACCGAAACCTCGAGATATGTATACTTCCCAGAAGCAGTATACACACCTCCCACAAAAGTATGCATCAACTCCATTCCAAACATAGAGTCCAAACATCACACTACCAAACGGAAGATAAACAAATAGTAGAGTTATTACAGACAAAGGCCGATAGGCCACAAGATACACAAATAAACAAGAACGACAGCGGAAGCAAAAGCGCCAAAAGATGGCTATAAACAAAGCCAATCAGCGTGCCTTCACCCACAAGGCATCTGACCGGACCGCCAAGCCTAGTCGTCGTCCACGAAACGGCAACACAGCTCACAGAAGTGAGACCCTTGGGGCTCACCTTCTTCCTCTGCAACAAAAACATTAAGCAAAGCACCTGAGTACAAAGATTGTCTTTGTACCCACAAGACTGACGTGTGAACTAGCAGACCTGTTCATATGCTACATGCGAGCTTGTTTGGTGGAAACCATATGTTTTATTTGCATAAAGCCAACTTTATTTGCAATAATGTAATACAGTTTAAAGGCAAGTGTGCAATTCATTTTTAATGTTGAAATCTGATAAAGGTAATAATAACAAAGAGTAAAGAAAAACAACCTAGAAGTGACTACCCCAATAGTCACCACAACAATAGCACGAATCCGGATTCGTACCACCCATCAAATTTTAATCAAAGGTTGTAGTCTAACTCTTGAAAAGCTTACCCAAGCGTGTCCATCACCTAGGGCGAGGCTATTCGAATAGTTTTAACCTGCGCAGGGTGTACCATGTACCCACACTTGAGACCGCTTTAAGCCAAAGCACACTTAGAAGGTATCTTTGCCCACTAAGTCCTACGAGACATTTTCCAATATTGTGTATTAACTACGAGCAGCTCGTATGGATAGAAATCCATACGCTTACATGGTAAAGCCGAAAGACAACTACCCACTCGGGATAAAGCTTTTCGGTCAACTACCATGCTCCCAACACCATCCCTCCTGCGACCTCCTGCGACCCGGAGCCAATACACGCCAAAGTACTAGGTCAAGAGAGGTCCCATATACTCTAGTGTGGTTAGCACGCTGAAATGCCTGGATAAAAATTCACTCACAAGATGTTCGGTCCTTAATTGACCGGGCACCTTTCGATCACACCCAACGATCACACCAATCTTACCATTGTGCCCGTGTCTAAATCGTTTTTGTTTTCAGTTTTAGTTTTGCAATAAACATAGCACAAGATGGATCATAAAAACCATAATAATTGATGTGATCAAAATCATCGACTAAGTCGATGATCGCCCAAATCTACCGAAAACTAAGCATGGCTAAGCAACTGAACTCGTAATCTACTAAGTGATAAGAATTCATCCAACGAACTCTAATCACAGCAAATAACTTAGGCTCAGGTAGTAGAGATCAAAATTTCATCTACAGGATATGCAGCTACGGTTTTAACTAATCAGTTTAACACAAATTAGGCAATGCATACATACAGTTGAAACAAAATATTAGACTTTAAAATACTGGGATAAACATGATCAAACTGCTTGCCTAGCTGCTGTTGCTCAGAATGCTCAACCTGTTGCAGAGGTTCGCTCTCAGGGTTACCGCAAATGTCGAAGCCTAACGATTGAACAAATAACAGCGAATAAGAACGAATAACACCGACAAAAACTCAAAATTTCGAAAGCAACCACAAATCTAATCACAGAAGCTAGACCAAAACAAAAGGAATAACAAATAGCTGCTACGGAGATGATTTAAATTAGACATGGTTTCATGATTGTTCTACCCAAACTTACTTACTTACCAAGCTAATCACGAATCAATCCTCTTATATGTTTTAACCTTTGATGGACTTTGATGGTGATTGTGTGCACATCTATTAACTAAGCATCAAGTTAACACATCTAAACAACTAGTTACTCTAAACAACCATCATTAGTGATAAGATCACTTAAACCTACAAGAAACTATTGAAACACTAACTAATTAATTAGCCAACTATTAGATGCTAACAATTTTCTAATTAAGGTTGGACTTTAATAAAATTCAGCTACTAACACACCTAAGTATCACACCAACATATAGGAAGGTTAACAATCACAGCATGTTATCACTACAAGGCCTTACTATACTTGTAAAAGCAAGTACAGAGACAAACAACAGGATCATCTAACCACCTCTTTGATCATTCAGACAACAAGAGCTTTGAAACTTAATGACACTAACCAACTGACTTCATACTAACCACTACCACTAAGGAAAGTCATCAAACACTAACCAGATTTGAATAGCATAAGCATGAAACCAATTTCAGTTTACTGACAACAGAAAAACGACAACAGAGAAGCATACAGAGAACTAGAACTAAAATGCTTTCAAACTTCCAAAACCAATTTTGATCATGCAAGAGAGTGAACTAAAGAACATTCCTAATCATGATTAGAAACTAAAGAACTGGTTTTGAAGGAGTGGGCCCCACCGTCATGTAGGGAAACAGGTAGGCTACACTAGCGCAAATTAAAAAATTCTACCCGTAAACCAAGATCACTGCAGTTATAGATCACGGTCTTACCACTAGACGCGCAGGTGCGGAAGTTGATGCGAAGCGTCGGGCGGTGTAGTCGTACTCGATTGATGCGATGCGTCGGGCGAGTAGTCGTACTACTTCCTGCGTCCTCGTCGCGGCGTCCACGTCTGACTCCTTTCTTGCGGTTCGTCCCAACGCCACGGTGCGGCGCCTCAAAGGTATCCACACGTGCGGGAGGAAGCAACGCCGCCGGACTACTAGATCCGCGCGGCGACTAGGGCGTGGGAGGGTGGCGGCCGGGGTTTGAGGATGTCACGAAAAACTCAACCTCAACCAGCGCGCCCTGCCTCCTTTTATAGGCGTCCTTATAATGGGCTTCTCGAATAGAGGCCCATTAGGACTCAATGCCCGATCTAATTTAGATCCAATCCGAATTAGGCTTCACCCTTAAGTGTGTGACCCTATGGTTCACATATGTTTAGACATGACGCAGTACACATACTTGGTCAATAGTTGGTAGCGGCCTCTAGCAAGATGTGCCAACTCCTAAACATACGTAAAGATCATATCGGACGAACCATCACAGCGTTATGTACATGCCAATCCCTTTGCCTCACGATATTCAATCGAGCTCCAAGTGACCACTCTTTCTCGATCCTCGTGATCCGGAATCCCTTACTAGGTTAACTCTTAACCTTAAGTAGCATGGCCATGCATTTCGGATCCGATCACTCGAGGCCCAGAGATATCTCTCGGTGAGAGGGCAAATCCCATCTCGTGACCATTCCTCATGACATGCTTCATGACAAACCCAAAGCTACCTTTATAACTACCCGATTACTGAGTAGCGTTTGATAGCCCCTAAGTAGGTCGATTCACATCTCAAGTACATGCGACAATCTCGAGGTCTAAGGACAAGGCGTACACATTGTGTAGAGAGAACCATAAGAATAATTACTATGTCTCATGTTGGGTCGGTCCAACCCCATGTTCTAAACATGTGTCCACATTATTGGTTTGACATCTCCATGTCTATGACACATGAAACATAGTCATCAACCGATACATGTGCTAATCAATCATTCACGTGTGTCCTCACATGAACTCCGACTAGGGACAACTTTAGAATAACCATACAAGTAAAGAGTTTCACAAACAAGTCACATACTTGTTAATCAACACAAAGGCAATATTCAAGGAACATTTATTAAATCATGGATACAATGAAATATCATCATCAATATGATTGCCTCTAGGGCATATCTCCAACACGTCAGACAGACAGAGAGGAGCACAACCGAAGAACAGAGAGGCTCGGGCGGCTCTGGACCTGGATTCGTCGTCGGTGAAGGAGTGGCGGCGCAGTTGCGACGACGGCCAAAATGGGTTGCTCGAAGACCACTTGAAGTGAAGGTGGTCTCGAGGCGGAAGAGATGCATTGTGGCGGCGTGGCGGCGAGCGCGGCGCGCCGTGTGAGGTGACAAGGCGCGTGCGCGCGAGAAGAAGAAGGTGAAAACTAGTGCGCGCATGAGCATCGGTGGGTTACCAGAACTCACCGGGATGACGCGAGCTCAAGTGGCTGCGGAGATGGCGGCGGCGAGAACTGCGGCGGCGATCAAGGGGTCATCGAGGAGGAGCAACCTGAGCAAAAATAGGGAAAAGAGAGATGGAGATAGCTCGGTGAGTGCACTAGATGGTGCTAGCGCGAGCAATTACTCTAGGAACCAACTCACCGGAGATGAGGACGAAGATCCAACTTTCGGTAGAAGAAGAGGGACACCTAAATTCAACGGCCCCTGCGAGTGAAACTCAAAATTAGCCGAGGAAAACATGATAGGGATCTGGAACACGATATGACGCAAAGGAGAAGATGAGCTTCACTTGGTTGTGGTGTTGACACGGCGGTGGCGGCGCGGTGCGTGCACGAGTTCGAGCACTACTACGATTTGAGCTCGGAAGGAGCAATGGGTGATAGGGATGGCTTAATGGTGTCTAAAGAAGGAAGAGGGAGCTTTGGGTGAGCTTAAGAAGGGAAGAGGCGGAGGAAACAAGAGGCGGAGCTCACGGCACCGAGACGCATGGAAGAAAAATGGCGAGTTAGAGAGGTAGATGACGAGCGATTAATGCCGCACTGGTATGGGCTAGCAGCGGATGATGCGGCCGAGGTGAAGCGCGAGGAAGCGAGAATGGGCGGCGAGGCGAGGTGGCGCGCATGCACGCACGCGGCGGCTTTCACTCTCAGCGAGAGGTAGGTGACGACGACAAGTGGGGCCGCGCTTTGTCGGCGGCAGTATAAGCGGCGCGAGCGAGTCAAGTGCGGCGTGAACAGTTGGTCCGACTCGATCAAGAGAATGTCGACCGTTGGATCTAAGATGGACGGCCGAGATCAATGTATGCATTCGGACAGGTCGACGAGACAAGCAATGTGGACCGTGCGATCTCCATCGGACGGCTGATAGCCATCGGGCTCGCGCGGTGCAGCTAGGCGGTGCGACCGAGTCAAGTGGCGCTGATCGGACTCGAGCTCGAGTTGGGTTCGAGCAGATAAACAGTGATTTCAGATTTGATTTCAAAAGGCTGAGCGGGTTTGGGGAATTTTTAGAGATAGCTCCCGAACTCCAAAAATTCTGAAATTTTTATGGTAGCTACGAGGGACAGAGGACAACCTTGTGAAATTTTTCCAGGAGTTTTCATGCACTATATTTCTCCCAATAAAATTCACAAGCTGCTGTCCAGAGGTTTGACCAGATTTTGGAATAGTTTGACTTGGCCATTTGAAATAGCAACCAAAATCTAAAAGTTGTGAAATTTTTCAGAGAGGTAGCAAGGATGGTCAAGATGATAGGAAAAATAATTTTAGAGGATGATCACAAGTTTGAAGGCTAAGAATTTGCTGACAACAATTTCCAATCACAAGAATTAAATTCTAAAAATTGGAAATTGCTAGGGAAAATTTGGAAAACTTCCAAATGATTTGATGAGACAGCAAAAGTTTTTATTTCTCCTCAAAATTTTACATTTGAAACATAAACCCTAACTTAGGGCTGTTACAGTCCCCCCATCGCTGGGTATCGACGAGTTCGATCACCCGGTGACATTAACCCTTCATTTCTGCAAAAAAGAAGACAAGAGGTTATCTCGGGGTGTCGGGCGTTCTCGCCTGACCTTCGAGCGGTTCGTTGGCCGCCTCGGTTTCTACCAACGAATATGGAGAAGTTCGATGGAACTCAAAACCCCATCGAGTTCCTCCAAATCTACACTACAGCTATCCGAGCTGCAGGAGGAGGAGAGCATGTCATGGCGAATTACCTTCCGACTGTGCTCGAAGGATCGGCGCGATCATGGCTGTGGGCTCCCCGGGTTATTGGAAATGTACTTAATTAAATTCATACAATAACATGATTATTAATGAAGGAACGATCGTCCCTCAATTAAAGATCATGCTAAAGGTATAAATTCAACAAGTAACAATTCCAATAAGCAGGATCCTCGGATATATATATATCTCACAATGGTTCCCGGGATCAATGACCATTGCATATATATATCCTT
Source organism: Ampelocalamus luodianensis (assembly GCA_036346255.1). NCBI lineage: Eukaryota > Viridiplantae > Streptophyta > Magnoliopsida > Poales > Poaceae > Ampelocalamus > Ampelocalamus luodianensis. Next base: position 395,820 of record JAYEVH010000275.1, on the reverse strand, counting down.
TAACAACATTGCATCATACACATACAAGTCGTACATTTGCATAATTAAACATAAGTTTACAACATTCGGGTTTAGTACTACAATATAGAGTGACTTGGTCACTACAACATATTCAACGTGGAAGCAAAATAAGCGAAAAAGTCCACCAATGGCCTCATCCACCCGCGAGCAATTGCGTGGAGGAAAGAAATAGCGTTACTCGTTAGCGTCACCACGATCGGCGCTAACGGTGCTTCATAAAGAAACCGTCCTCACCGCAACAATAGGTGATAGCACCTTGAGTGCGGAAGGTACTCGGCAAGTCTTACACAAACTAATTAAAGAAAGTGGTTATTAGAGCCTATTCAAAGGAGTAGAGTTTTTACATGCATAAGGTTACAACGAGGAAGGTATAAAGGTTCAAATTTGCATAAGCGATACATCTTAACCTACAAAGGCTAACTTTTGATAAAGCAATTTAATAAATCAAAGTTTGCTTAGAACGATAAGTAAATGACATAAAAGTAAAAAGATGCGATTGCATGATTCCCTCATGCACACCAAAATAAACCGAAACCACATTTTGAAAATCAAAATTTCTATCTGGTGACATCAATTCAAGTTATCGTCCATGACCGTGGACACGGCTATTCGAGCAGTTTATACCTGCGGGTGTACATCTTTACCCACATGACTTAGCTAGCCCGTTGCCTTCGGATGCCTCGAATGATGACATACTTCCTTTGGTATGCCGGCCGGGAAACTAAGATTTGGTATTTTCAACAAGCTAACACTATTGAGTTGGACCCCATGTGTGAACCGATCCCGCAAACAACGATGATAGCATCCGCTTAGCAGGGCACACATGTTGCGTCGATAATGCCGATCCAAACAATTTAATGCGAATTGGGTTCCCTACCCATAGTAGAATGCTATCGGCACCATTAAGGTATCGTATATGCGGCGAGGCACATATACGCCCTCACCCTCCTAAGAACATCGATCTTGACATACAAGCTCACATGGCATAAAACGCAGTCCTCGGACCAAAGCATCTATGCCATACAAGGTCAATACACATATCCTTACTCTCTGTTTCCAACTCAATAGTCTTAACATTTTACTTAACCAAGCAGCGCCCATACACTGCATGTGGAAGTGCGTGGGGACTTGAACTGAATAGTCGAGTTCGGTCCTTAATTAACCGGACAAGTCCACCACAAAACCCAATCTCGTGCACAAAAGCACCATCACTAGCTTCCTCTTGTCGGATCAATTTGAATTTCAAATACAAGACTGATTTAAAAAGCTGGACAAAGAGTTTAAAATAACAATAGTTCGATTGTGATTCCCATTTTTGACAAGATATGCTTGTCAAACTCTAAAATCTCTAGATGCATGTCTAAGCCAAAACTGAAAATATAGGTTATGATATACGATGCTATGCTAGGGTTAAGTGTATGGTGACATTTGAGGTAATCCATCATGTTTGGTCATAGCTAACTACTAACAAATCACATTTTGTATTTTGGAAAAATAGCATGCACAGATATCACTGGATTTGTAAAGCTATTGTACAAAATTTGGGATCAATATGGTGCAAAGAGGATGCTTGCCTTGATAATAATAAATTCTGTTTGCGCTCTGGTTGCTCGAGAAATAGGTTCAAGGATTTGAAGAACCAGATTCTAAAAGAGACAATAAACTCCAATAAATACCAAAACTGACAATAAGTCCAAAATGGAAGAAATATGCATGATTCCAGTATGCTTAAGCCATAACTACCCATATTAGTGATAATAACCCATAATATAGCTTACTGTTTTCCAAAAGACAGAAACTAGGTTTTAGTGCAAAGTTCCAGTTTTCAGATTTTAGAAGAGCTGAAAACAGGACAGATTGCAATTTTTGGAAAAAGTAATATAGAACATGCAAAAGTTCATAAATGAAACTTAGCATGATCTTTTAGGGTAATTAATATCTCAAACCAACCTTAGTCTAACCCTAATCAGTTAGATTACATCAGCTAAGAAGAAACTCATTTTTGTCGGTTAAGCTGACAAAAAGAAGCAGAGACAGATCTCAACTAGAAGTCAAAATAGATGATGACAAGAATTGAAAGATCAACTTGTCATGCTGCTAGGGTTTAGTCGAAACCTAAATAAGATGATAAGTTGACAGGAGAAACCCTAGGTTTTGAAAATGACATGGAAAACCGAATAGGTATAATATCAACTTTTCAGTTTGAAGCAAGTTGAAGCTACTGATGCTTAAAAGAAGGATTCACAGGAGCTTCTAAAGTCCTTAAAGTGCTCAAGATATCATAACTAGGGTTTTTAGCTTACCAGGATGGAAAAAGGAGCCAAGGACTCTGAAAATCGATGATGATGGACAGAGAAATAAACTCTGGATTTAACCTACAAAAGATAACCAATCTTTATTGTAAGTAAAACCAGTGCTTAAGGTAGATAAGCAATGATCAAGAGCAAGAAACTCCACTGGACAACAATGGAGGAAAGTGAGCTTGAGTGGTCAACAATGGCTGCAGCCTCCAAAAAGCTAGGGTTTATATATGGATGTTGAGCTACGGGGCAAGAGAAAAGATCTAGAGTTGATGAGGTGTCCATTTAGGGCTAATTATCCCAAAAATTAGTTGCAAAAACTTTGGGATAAATCCTCTCCTCTGCTTCTGAAAAATCTGCACGAGAGATAGGGAAGAAGATAAGAGTCGGTGACATGTGGGCCCCATTGTCATCCTCGGCCAAGCGTGCTTCAAAAGCTCAAAGAATATCACCGTCCGATTGGAAATGGCGGTGTGATAAATAGAGAGATTAAATGATTTGAATCGGTACCGATTAATATGGACCGCACGATCTAGATCGGTTGATCGAGATCTAATCGAAATCCCGAAGGAATGCGAGCTCGCTTTCAAAGAGAGACGTTGGATTAAAATCCAACGATCGATTAAAGGATACACGTCACCCCTTTTAGATGCGATGGCACAACACCGTTGGATTTGATATCTACGGTCGGGATGGAAAATTGAACCGGATGGTCCGATTGCATACACTCATATGGACCTTACGATTGAAATCCAACGATCAACGAATTTGGGCTTTAAAGGCCCACGGTCAAAAGAAGCGCGTAGAGATTTAAATCAAGGGCCCATATAATCCGCGCTCGATTTCAAATTGAAATAAGCGGCGCCGTTAGATCAGAATGAATGGTGAGATCGTGAGGGATCGGAGTCGTCGAATGCATACACTAATCTGGACCACACGATGAAGATCCAACGGCCCGGAGGAGCGGGCTTAATAACACGGTAAAAGGAAAAGCGTAGGATTTGAATCTAACGGCTCGGATAAAAGCGCGCCTTTAATTTTAAAACAAAAAGGCGTATTGTTGGATTGAAATGAATGGTGGAGATTGAAAAGGGATCGGAGTTGTCCGATTGCACACATCGATCTCGCTCGTTAGATCAAGATCAACGGTGGAGATTAAAATGCACCGTGGGCGGCTCGCGGGTGTTATAGCCTCGCGTTTGATTGAAGATCAACGGCTCATATCACGCGTGGAGTTTTGAGCTTGCGCGAGCGTGACCGAGCCGGACCAATTGCCTTTGGTTTGGACCCAACCACATGAGACCGAGTCGCTACGATTGCAAGGGTTTAGGTTTAGACAGGTTTAGTTGACCAAACCTTATTCAAATATTCCAAGGTTTGGTGGGCTTTTAAAAATAGTAAATAAATTTATAAAATCATGAAATTTTCTTTGGAAGCTACTGGGATAATATATTTCCCAGATAAATTTTATAAACCACATTATCACTTTGTAAAATACATAAATATTTATTTCAGCCTAAAATATTTATTTAAAGACAATAAATTTTCTTTAAGCCCAAATAATTTCTAAAATGCAACAAAAATATTTTTAGCCAAGATAATTTATCTAGGCTTTAATAAAAATACTTCCAGTCATAATACAAGTTTTATCTTGTATTCCTTTAAGACTTCAAATGGTTCTTTAGGGTTTTGGCTAAAGGAAGGTTTTAATTTGTAACATCTTTGCCCAAAGTGTAGAAATGAACAGTAATGCTATGAACAGCACCTCATTACTGTTCATAAAGCATTTTATTACTGTTTATAAACTTGGGGCTGTTACAAACCTACCCCCCTTAAGAAAATCTCGTCCCCGAGATTTGGAACAAGTTAGAGATTAGGAAGAAGTGAAGTGAAAATGATTTATGAGGAAATTCAACATCTGTTGTCTTGATTTCCTTCAAGGATAACAAAGAAGAACTTTACATAACAACATAGTGTTATTATTACATCTTTGTTTACATCGCTTTGTTTAAACTTTCCTTTCTTGATTCAAGGAAAGTACTAAACAACAAAAAGATGGGGGTGCTCAATCTGCATCAGATCTTCGCGCTCCCAAGTGGCTTCATCTTCGGAATGATTAGCCCATTGAATTTTCAAGAACTTGACAGTACGATTTCTTGTCCTGCGTTCCATTGTGTCGAGGATACGCCTGGTTGTTCTTGATATGAAAGGTCGAGTTGGAGATCAAGATGCTCATAGCGATTGCCTCAATAGGAACACGAAGGCATTTCTTCAATTGAGACACATGAAAAGTATCATGAAACTGCGAGAGTGATTGGTAGTTCCAATTGATAAGCTCTGACTCCTCGCTTGGCAATGTTCGGAAGGGTCCGATATAACGAGGTCGCGAGCTTTCCTTTACAAAACGATGAGTACCCTTCATGGGTGACACTTTAAGATAGACATGGTCATCCACCTCAAAGCTCAATTCACGGCGGCGATGATCGGCGATAGCTCTTACGGCGAGGCTATGCGGTTTCAAACAATCTCGAATCGATCGAACTTGCTCTTGCTTCCTTTACCAAGTCTGGACCATAGAATGACCTTTCACGGACTCGGACCAATTCAATGGAGTCCTACAAGCTCTCCCATACAAGGCTTCAAAGGTGACATTTGAATACTTGCTTGGTAGCTATTATTGTAGGAAAATTCCACATATGGCAAAGATTTCTCCGATCTTTGCTATAAGATAGCACATAGGCTCGAAGAAGATCTTCCATTACTTGATTCACTCTCTCGGTTTGACCACTAGTTTGAGGATGGTAGCGATCTGAAAGAAAGTTCGATCCCCATAGCTTTGATGAAGGCTATTCCAAAAATGGGAAGTGAATTGAGGACCACGGTCGAAACAATGACCTTAGGAACACCATGAAGACAAACAATTCTAGCAATATAAAGCTCGCTGGTTGCTTGCCATTGAAATCGGTCTTGGCCAGGAATAAAATGGGCCACTTTAGTTAAGCGATCGATGATTACCCAAATGGCATCGGACCCTTTGGAAGTCTTGGGAAGACCAGTCACAAAATCCATACCGATCTCTTCCCACTTCCAGCATGGAATAGGCAAAGGTGAAGGGTACCGGTGGCTTGGATGTTCACTTTAACCCTTTGACAAATATCACATTCGACAACATCTTGAGCAATTTGCCTTTTCATTTGACTCCACCAAAATGTTTTCTTTAAATCTTGATACATCTTGGTACTCCCGGATGTAGAAAACTTGGAATTATGAGCCTCTCTAAAATTAGACTTCTTAGATGGGGATCGTGAGTACTACCAAGCGATTGCGATACAGAATCATCTGCGATCATCTTGAAAAACTCGTGGGCTTTACACCTTTCATGTTTTCCTTAATTTCGGCTACCTCGGCATCGGTTTTTGGGCCTCAAGAATCTGGGATTCTAAGGTAGGCTCCACTTGTAATGCAGCGAGAAACTGCTCCCACCAATTCAAGACTTAAGCGTAGAAAATCGGCACACAAGTCTTTTTGTGAGTAGAGAAGATATGCGATTGCATTGTGACTTTACTGCTTAAAGCGTCGGCCACAACATTGGCTTTACCGGGATGATAATGAATACCCATGTCGTAGTCCTTGATCGAGTTCAAGCCATCTTCTTTGTCTCATATTCAAGTCAGTTGAGTGAATATGTACTTGAGCTTTATGATCGGTGTAGATCTCTAGCGATTACCTAGAAGGTAATGTCGCCAAATCTTCAATGCATGGACCACGGCGACCAATTCTAAATCATGAGTAGGATAATTAACTTCATGAGGCGCAGCTGCAGGGATGCATATGCCACAACTCGGCCTTCTTGCATAAGCACACACCAAGTCCATGGCGAGATGCATCGCAATAAATGTCGAAGCTCTTAAGAACATCCGGAAGAGTAGGCTGGAGCTTTAGTCAAGAGGGTTCTCGAAGCGAAAACTCTCTTCACATTTAGTGACCATTCAAATTTCTTCTCTTTACGCAAGAGTGAGTCGAGTCTAGCAATTTTGGAGAAATTTTCAATGAACTGCGGTAATAACCCGCAAGTCCAAGAAAACTTGGATCTGGGACACTTTTGGGAGGCTTCAATTTAGCACATCTTGTACCTTGCTTGGATCAACAGCAATGCCTCCTTGGATAACACATGCCCCAAAAATGCAACCTCTACGAGCGAAAGCACACTTGCTAAACTTAGCATATAATCGATGCTTGACGAAGTGTTTCGCACAAGTCACAAATGTTGTTCATGATCCTTATCGGACTTGGAATAAATAAGGATGTCGTCAATGAACACGACAACGAACTTATCCAAGAACTCCATGAACACGAATTCATAAGATTCATGAAATAAGTGGAGCATTGGTCGGACCAAAGGACATAACGGTATACTCGTACAAACCGTAACAGTAGAAAAAGCTGTTTTAGGAATGTCCTCGACTCTAACCTTGATTTGATGATAGCCCGACCTCAAATCAATCTTTGAAAAAGCGGGCACCAACCAAGCGATCAAAAGATCATCAATTCGAGGCAGAGGATATTTGTTCTTGATAGTGACCTCATTTAACGGACGATAATCCACACACATCCGTAAAGTGTTGTCTTTCTTTTGACAAAGATTGCGGGCATCCCCAAGGTGAGGAGCTCGGTCGAATAAATCCTTTGTCAAGCAATTCTCCGAGTTGCTTCTTCAATTCAACCAACTCGTTGTGGGCATTCGATAAGGACTCCGGATATCGGGCGATTCGAGAACGAGTTCAATAACAAACTCCACTTCCGATCGGTGGCAAACCGGAAGGTCTTGAGAAAAACATCAACATACTCACGACAATTGGTACTAACTCCAAAGAAGGAGTGGTATCAACTCGGTGAGCACAAAGATGAGAGCCAATTGCTTTGGAATGGTAAACAACTTGAATACCGTCTGCATTGGTCATAGAAATAGACCGTTGGGAACAATTGATTTGACCCTGGTTCTTGGACAGCCAATCCATACCCAAAATGACGTCCAACCCTTTAGAGTCAATCACAATTAGATTTGCTAAAAACTTTACCCCAAGGATTGTTATGTTGACCATGTGCCAAATCGATCGGTTTTAAAGACCGACCAGTGATTGAATAATAAAAGATGGTTGGAGGGTATGCATGTCTAACTGGTGTTGAGCAACAAAATGATTGCTAACAAAAGAATGAGATGCTCCAGAGTCAAATAAAACAGTAGCTGGACTGAAATTAACTAGGAGCATACCCATAACAACTTCAGGTGTATCGGCCGCCTCTTCAGCAGTGATCTGGTTCACATGCCCACGGACTGGAGCCGGATCAGCTTTGATAGGGGGCCTCTGCGAAGGGGCTGGCCGCACAGGCACTGGATATGGTCGAACAGGAGGCAATCCTTGCTGCTTTGCCACACACTTGTTGGCATAATGCCCCGGACGACCACAATGAAAACAGATAACCCCCGGGTTAACATTGTTACAGGGGGGGCTGATTTCCACTTGGTCTGGCCGGTGGTGGGAGGAGATGGACGAGGGGCAAACACCGCTGGCCTTGGTGAAAATGGAGCTGGTGCTCGCGGTGGTCTAGACAACCACATACGAGGCCTTGGTGAGCTACCACCAAGAATAAACTGAGAAGTCCGCTGTCGCTTGCGTGACTCCTCCAACGCCTTGCTCTTACTCTCGGCCACAATTGCTTTATTGACCAAATGAGAGAAATTTCTGAAGTCATGCAAAGCCACCGCCATCTGCAGTTCTTCAGATAGCCCATTCAAGAACCGGTTTCGACGACGAAGGTCGATCGAAACGTCATCGAGGCATATCGGCAAGGAAGTTGAACTCATGAAGATATTCGGTCCAGACTTTCGCCCTTGCTTGAGGCGAGAAATTCTTGTTGCTTGATCATCATTACTCCCTCGGAATATGAGCTTCGCGGAAAGCCTCCACGAACTCATCCCAAGTAGGGACATGTCCAGCAGGCTGAATGGCAAGAAGATTATCCCACCATATGCTAGCTGGCCCATCGAGCTGATAACTGGCAAAAAGAACCTTTTCCCTCTCGGAACATTGAGCAATCAAAAGCTTCTTCTCAATGGTCGAAGCCAATCCTCGACTTCCATGGGATCACGAGGCCGAGAACACCGGCGGGTTAGTCCGTGAAAGTCGACAAGGCGCCTGCACATGGTGGCCTCTGCTCGACGGTGATGCAACGGAGAAGAAGTATTGCGCGCAATCTGCTCCAAGATGCGCGTCGGTCCATTCGATTGCGCTCAATTTGCATGAGCACATCGGCATCGAAGGTGGTGGAGGAAGCTCCTCTTCCTGAGAGCCATCTTGCGGACCCTGAGAGCTGGAGGGTTCAGTCGGCCCTCCCTGAGAATGAGGCATGGGAGTCGACATGCCCCTCCCTTGTTGCGCTTGCGCTTGCGGTAGTAGGTCTGTCATCTGTTACCACCCCATGGTTAACAACACAACAAGGACATACTCGGCAAACACAAACAAGGTTACAATTAGAAAAGAAACAAACATTGTACATATAATGCATCATGTTATGTTATGCATTCAAGTTAACACCAAACCAGAAACTTCATATATATACAACAAAAATGTCGGTTTCAGTCTTACATTATAGTCGGCCATAATGTCAGATTACAAACCGAAAGTTAAACTTACATACTTTGTACAAAATACTACTGCCCTATTACATACAATTTATTTAAGAGCAACTACTAGACTAAAAGACACTCAACCACGAGGGTTCATCGTCGAGTGCTAGCGTAAAGATCGGTTAAAGTTCACGGAAACTCATTCAAAAGATGAGCTCGGGGAACCGGTATCAACGAGATCAACGGGCTAATGAGGCGCCTCGGGAACCCAACGATGGTGATGACCTCGAGGAGGTGCGATCCGCGAGTGCGAGAAAACTGCGATCATCCGGGCTTGGCGCACTTGTCCATAAATGAGTGCGCACCGGCCACCGGAAGTCGGTAAAGAGGTGGTGCGGCGGCGGCGGGAGAGGTCTCGTTGTCACCATAAAGCACGTTGCGAGGAGCGCGGTTCATGTTGACTCAAGCGGTACTCACGGGCCTCATTAAGGCGATGCCTAGTTTCCCATAGCTCCCTCACAAGGCAGATGGATTTGGTCCATGATGCGGACCATCCTCGCCAAGCGCGCACAGGGGTCTTCCCCAAAGCGTATCTCATCGAACATGCTCACTTGGAGGTAGGGCCTTGATTCGGAAGTGGTCATAGGGTGGTTGAGACAATTCCGTCAAATCATGACGAAGAAGGCTCATCATCCTACTTGCGACTTCTGACGCCATAGCCTCGGAGGTGGCAAGTGCTGGACACGATGAGGAACACTATCGGCTACATGCCTAGCAATGACATTGATGAAGGCACGGTACTCCTCCATCCACGGTCCTCGGTCTCGTCGATAAATGGCATACTCGGTGATAGGTGAAGTTGGGCGCCACATCATGTCCCGGTAATCTTGGAACCCATCAACATCTTGACTCGAGTCTCCTTGACCAAGTACCAACCGCTCATCTATAGGCAAAAGACAAGATAAGGAACAATTCACTTTTAAATAAACCAGCAGAAAGTTGGGCAAGAAGTGACATTAAGGAGGATAAGGAATAAAAGATGTCATACTTAAGCTTTCAAAATTATACTACTACTTGAAAAATAGTTTTATTAGAAGACTCTCTAACAACTTCGGCCATGCTACTTCTAACCTACAGGCAACGTATGCTCTGATACCAACGTTGTGGGCTGCCCGGGTTATTGGAAATGTACTTAATTGAATTCATACAGTAACATGATTATTAATGAAGGAACAGTACTGCCCCTCAATTAAAGATCATGCTAAAGGTATAAATTCAACAAGTAACAATTCCAATAAGCAGATCCCGGATATATATATATCTCACAATGGTTCCCGGGATCAATGACCATTGCATATATATATCCTTTAACAACATTGCATCATACACATACAAGTCGTACATTTGCATAATTAAACATAAGTTTACAACATTCGGGTTTAGTACTACAATATAGAGTGACTTGGTCACTACAACATATTCAACGTGGAAGCAAAATAAACGCGAAAAAGTCCACCAATGGCCTCATCCACCCGCAGAGCAATTGCGTGGAGGAAAGAAATGGCGTTACTCGTTAGCGTCACCACGATCGGCGCTAACGGTGCTTCATAAAGGAAACCGTCCTCACACGCAACAATAGGTGATAGCACCTTGAGTACGGAAGGTACTCGGCAAGTCTTACACAAACTAATTAAAGAAAGTGGTTATTAGAGCCTATTCAAAGGAGTAGAGTTTTTACATGCATAAGGTTACAACGAGAAGGTATAAAGGTTCAAATTTGCATAAAGCGATACATCTTAACCTACAAAGGCTAACTTTTGATAAAGCAATTTAATAAATCAAAGTTTGCTTAGAAACGATAAGTAAATGACATAAAAATAAATAGATGCGATTGCATGATTCCCTCATGCACAACCAAAATAAACCAAACCACATTTTGAAAATCAAAATTTCTATCTGGTGACATCAATTCAAGTTATCGTCCATGACCGTGGACACGGCTATTCGAACAGTTTATACCTGCGGGGTGTACATCTTTACCCACATGACTTAGCTAGCCCGTTGCCTTCGGATGCCTCAGAATGATGACATACTTCCTTTGGTATGCCGGCCAGGAAACTAAGATTTGGTATTTTCAACAAGCTAACACTATTGAGTTGGACCCCATGTGTGGCCGATCCCGCTTAAACAACGATGATAGCATCACGCTAACCGGGCACACATGTTGCGTCAGTAATGCCGATCCAAACAATTTAATGCGAATTGGGTTCCCTACCCATAGTAGAATGCTATCGGCACCATTAAGGTATCGTATATGCGACGAGGCACATATACGCCCTCACCCTCTAAGAACATCGATCTTGACATACAAGCTCACATGGCATAAAACGCGGTCCTCGGACCAAAGCATCTATGCCATACAAGGTCAATACACATATCCTTACTCTCTGTTTCCAACTCAATAGTCTTAACATTTTACTTAACCAAGCAGCGCCCATACCTTTGCATGTGGAAGTGCGTGGGGACTTGGCTGAATAGTCGAGTTCGGTCCTTAATTAACCGGACAAGTCCACCACAAACCCAATCTCGTGCACAAAGCACCATCACTAGCTTCCTCTTGTCGAGATCAATTTGAATTTCAAATACAAGTGATTTAAAGCTGGACAAAGAGTTTAAAATAACAATAGTTCGGTTGTGATTCCCATGTTTGACAAGATATGCTTGTCAAACTCTAAAATCTCTAGACTGCATGTCTAAGCCAAAACTGAAAATATAGGTTATGATATACAGTACTATGCTAGGGTTAAGTGTATGGTGACATTTGAGGTAATCCATCATGTTTGGTCATAGCTAACTACTAACAAATCACATTTTGTATTTTCAGAAAAATAGCATGCACAGATATCACTGGATTTGTAAAAGCTATTGTACAAAATTTGGGATCAATATGGTGCAAAGAGGATGCTTGCCTTGATAATAATAAATTCCTGTTGCAGGCTCTGGTTGCTCAGAAATAGGTTCAAGGATTTCAGAAGAACCAGATTCTAAAAGAGACAATAAACTCAATAAATACCAAAACTGACAATAAGTCCAAAATGGAAGAAATATGCATGATTACAGTATGCTTAAGCCATAACTACCCATATTAGTGATAATAACCCATAATATAGCTTACTGTTTTCAAAAGACAGAAACTAGAGTTTAGTGCAAAGTTCCGATTTTGATTTTAGAAGAACAAAAAGCAGGACAGATTGCAATTTTTGGAAAAAGTAATATAGAACATGCAAAAGTTCATAAATGAAACTTAGCATGATCTTTTAGGAGTAATTAATATCCCAAACCAACCTTAGTCTAACCTAACTAGTTAGATTACATCAACTAAGAAGAAATTCATTTTTGTCGGTTAAGCAGACAAAAGAAGCAGAGACAGATCTCAACTAGAAGTCAAAATAGATGATGACAAGAATTGAAAGATCAACTTGTCATGCTGCTAGGGTTTAGTCGAAACCTAAATAAGATGATAAGTTGACAGGAGAAACCCTAGGTATTGAAAATGACATGGAAAACCGAATAGATATAATATCAACTTTTCAGTTTGAAGCAAGTTGAAGCTACTGATGCTTAAAAGAAGGATTCACAGGAGCTTCTAAAGTCCTTAAAATGCTCAAGATATCATAACTAGGGTTTTTAGCTTACCAGGATGGAAAAAGGAGCCAAGGACTCTGAAAATCGATGATGATGGACAGAGAAATAAACTCTGGATTTAACCTACAAAAGATAACCAATCTTTATTGTAAGTAAAACCAGTGCTTAAGGTAGATAAGCAATGATCAAGAGCAAGAAACTCCACTGGACAGCAATGGAGGAAAGTGAGCTTCAGTGGTCAACAATGGCTGCAGCTCCAAAAAGCTAGGGTTTATATATGGATGTTGAGCTACAGGGCAAGAGAGAAAGATCTAGAGTTGATGAGGTGTCCATTTAGGGCTAATTATCCCAAAAATTAGTTGCAAAAACTTTGGGATAAATCCTCTCCTCTGTTTACAGAGAAATCTGCGCGCTGAGAGAGAGGGAAGAAGATAAGAGTCAGCTGACATGTGGGCCCCATTGTCATCCTCAGCCGCGCGTGCTTCACAAAAGCTCAAAGAATATCACCGTCAGATTGGAAATGGCGCTGTGATAAATAGAGAGATTAAATGATTTGAATCGGTACGATTAATATGGACCGCACGATCTAGATCGGTTGATCGAGATCTAATCGAAATCCCGAAGGAATCCGCGGGGCTCGCTTTCAAAGAGAGGCGTTGGATTAAAATCCAGCGATCGATTAAAAGGATACACGTCACCCCTTTTAGATGTGATGGCACAACACCGTTGGATTTGATATCTACGGTCAGGATGGAAAATTGAACCGGATGGTCCGATTGCATACACTCATATGGACCTTACGATTGAAATCCAACGATCAACCGAATTTGGGCTTTAAAGGCCCACGGTCAAAAAGGAGCGTCGTAGGATTTAAATCCAAGGGCCCATATAATCGCGTGCCTCTGATTTCAAATTGAAATAAGCGACGCCGTTAGATCAGAATGAACGGCCGAGATCGTGAGGGGATCCGAGTCGTCAGAATGCATACACTAATCTGGACCACGATGAAGATCCAACGGCCCGAGAGTGCGGGCTTAATAACACGCGGTAAAAGGAAAAGTCGTAGGATTTGAATCTAACGGCTCGAGATAAAGCGCCTTTAAGTTTAAAACAAAAAGGGCGCGCGGTTGGATTGGAAATGAGCGGTGGAGATTGAAAAGGGATCGGAGTTGTCCGATTGCACACATCGATCTCGCTCGTTAGATCAAGATCCAACGGCGGAGATTAAAATGCACACGTGGGCGGCTCGCGGGGTGTTATAGCCTCACCCGTTCGATTGAAGATCAACGGCTCATATCACGCATGGAGTTTTGGGCTTGCGCGCGTGGCCGAGCGGACCAATTGCATCGTTTGGACCCAACCACATGAGACCGAGTCGCTACGATTGCAAGGGTTTAGGTTTAGACAGGTTTAGTTGACGAAACCTTATTCAAATATTCCAAGGTTTGATGGACTTTTAAAAATAGCAAATAAATTTATAAAATCATGAAATTTTTTTGGAAGCTACTGGGATAATATATTTCCCAGATAAATTTTATAAACCACATTATCACTTTGTAAAATACATAAATATTTATTTCAGTTTAAAATATTTATTTAAAGACAATAAATTTTCTTTAAGCCCAAATAATTTCTAAAAATGCAACAAAAATATTTTTAGCCAAGATAATTTATCTAGGCTTTAATAAAAATACTTCCCAGTCATAATACAAGTTTTATCTTGTATTCCTTTAAGACTTTAAATGGTTCTTTAGGGTTTTGGCTAAAAAGGAAGGTTTTTAATTTGTAACATGCTGCCCAAAGTGTAGAAATGAACAGTAATGCCATGAACAGTACCTCATTACTGTTCATAAAGCATTTTATTACTGTTTATAAACTTGGGGCTGTTACAATGGCTTCTAAACCAGCCATTTGAGTCGATCTACTTGTGGCAACACCTCTGTGATCTATTGCTGGCGAATTTCCAGGGCACTTACAATCTCCCAGGAAAGGAAGATGACCTGCACCGGATAAGACAGAACAATCACGAAACGCTACGACAATTCATCAGCGCTACCAGTTCAAATTTATTCCGAAGTTTCGACTCATCCGTGATCGTGGCTTTCAAGTAGGGAGTCCAGTCGCAGCGAAGAATAACAGAGGACATCGCTTTACATCCACCGCCATCGCTTGCCGAGCTTTTTGAGATGGTCGATAGATATGCGACAGCCATCGGCAGTCGAATGGAACAATACCATCGATCTCAAAGATGGCATCCCTCAGGAAGCAGGCGAAAGTGGCAAGAAAAAGGATAAAAGGCTAAGAAATCTAAGAACAAGGCGAAAAATCAAAATCTCCGTTGCAGCCTAAGGAGGTCCTAGCCGTGAGTGATAAGGAACCACGCAACCCCAAGCAAAATCCCGATCGGGTAAAGGTAAACGCCAAGATCGGAGAAATGACAAACCTGTGTGGTGTCCTTTTCATAAAAAGAAGGGCATGACTTAGAATCGCCAGTTTTCTTACTAAACTCAAGACTATTATTCGCAAGGGCCACTTCCTATTCTTGAACAGTGGGTCAAACCAGGTGGACAAAAGGAGTCGGATGATGAGGAGATGCCGTTCCAGGACCCGCAACACACCATTGATCACATCTATGGAGGGTCTTCGGCATACGAATCACGGAGACAAACAAAGCGATCGAACGTGAGGTAAACACAATCGACTCCTCTTGTCAATAAATTACCGAAGTGGTGGAAATCACCCTTGCTTTCGAGAAGGTGATTGTCCGATACCTTCGACTAGACCGTGTCGATTCGATAGGTGGTCGAACCCACCATCAACAATTGTCGAGTTAATCGAGTTTTAGTTGATGGTGGAAGCTCGTTAAACATACTGTTTACGAGTACCCTGGACGAGATGCAAGTACCGAGGACAAAGGTAAGGCCGGTACGATATTCATTTCATGGAATTGTACCGGGGTCTTTAGCCAAACCCATTGGTCAAGTTTCTCTTCCTTTAACGTTTGGATCACCAAGCAATTTTAGGACAGAGAAGGTCTCCTTTGATGTAGTCGATTTCGATACGGCATATAACGCCATACTCGGACGACCTACTTTGGCAAAATTCTTGATAGCTACTCACTATGGGTACCAATGTCTTAAGATGCGGATCCCAAAGGAGTGATCACGATATATTGTGACAAGAAGATGGCGCATTCTGCGATCGTCGTTCCTCGAGATGGTTGGACAACTACCAACTCGAGGCGAATCGACCTTCGACTAGCAAGTCGAAGCCTAAAGCTGCACCTAAGCGAACGACCAGGTCAAAGAGGTTCCTCCGACGCAGAGGAGCCCTCGAAGATCGCTCGCGTGGGGATTCTTCCGACCCCAAATAGGAAGACGCCCTCGTCACTTTCCTCCGAACAAGCGATGTCTTCGCGTGGCAAGCATCCGACATGCCCGAGTCCCAAGGAATGTGATCGAGCACAGGCTAACTACTACCGATAAACTACCCGTAAAACAAAAGTTACGTAGATTTGCCCCGATCGACGAGATGCTATTAGGTCGAATTGGACAAGTTGCTTAAAGGGCTTTATAAGAAAGTCAATCACCCGAGTGGTTGGCCAACCTCAGAATGGTTAGAAAGTCTAACGGCAAATGGCGTATGTGCGTAGACTTTCTCGATCTTAATAAAGCTTTTCCAAAAGATGATTTCCCTTTACCTCGCATCGATCACCGGTTGACTCTCTGCGCAGGATGTGAAATTTTGAGTTTTTTAGATGCATACTCTGGTTATCATCAGATTAGTATGCATCGAGAAGATGAAGAAAAGACCGCATTTATTACACCGTTTGGAGTATTTTGCTATGTCAAAATGCCATTCGGCCTAAAAAATCTTGGAGCTTCTTTTCAACGTTTGATGCAAACGACTTTTGCTCCTCAACTAGGCCGAAACTTGGAAGCCTATGTTGATGACCTAGTCGTAAAAAGCACCAAACGACTCAAACATGTCCGGACTTGCGGGAGACTTTCACAACCTCGAAAAACACCAATTGAAACTAAATCCGAAAGTGTGTGTTGGGGTCTCTTGAGAAAATTGCTTGGATTCTGGGTTTACGAGCGAGAATCAAGCAAATAAAAGATCAAAGCCATCACTCGATCGCCCCAGACCACGAAAAAGAAGTCCAAAACTCACGGGGTGCATGGCGGCGTTAAGTCGTTTCATAGCACGATCGGGAGAAAAGGACCGCCTTTCTTCAAACTTCTAAGGAAACATGAAGGTTTCGAGTGGTCGAAGAGGCTAACAGCCTTTGAGGAAGTCAAGAGGTATCTTACGAGTGCTCGGTCCTAGCTTCCCGGCTAGGAGAAACACTCTTAATTTACCTAGCCGCCACGCCACAGCGATAGCGCGATCTTTGGTCGTAGAAACGTGAGAACATACAACGACCGGTATACTACGTGAGTGAGGTTTTGCACGGACCTAAGGAGCGTTACCTCGAGTTCAAAAACTTCTTTATGCCCTCCTCATGTCTTGAGAAATGCGGCATTATTTTCGACGCACAAACTAGTCATGCCGCCCGAGTTTCCCTGGGAGTGATCCTCGAGAATAGGAAACAAATGGGGCGCATGGCAAAATGGTCGATTGAACTTGGGGCGTTCGACATCCATTTCGTATTCGAACGGCCGTTAAATCCCAGATCTTGGCAGACTTTGTCGCCGAATGGACAAATCCTGAACCTATTCAGGATCCCAAGTACGATTCCCACGATCAGTGGATGATGTACTTTGACGGGTCACTTACGATAAGTGGCTCGGGGGCTGGGGTGGTCCTGGAATCTCCTACCGGAGAAACCTTAAAGTATGCCATATAATTAAACTTTCAGGCCACTAATAACGTGGCGCGTACGAAGGTTTGCTAATCGGCATACGAGTGCGAAGCACTTCGATTCGACGATCGCCGTAAGAGAGACTCTCGGCTAGTCGTGAATCAAGTCGGAAGGAGTACGATGCTCCAATTCGACCATGTCCGGCACCTATCGAATCACGAAAGTTAGAAAAGCACTTTTGGGCTTTGAGGTACAATTTATCCTCGAAGGATAATTTCTCGCATGAATCGCGGCTCGTCTAGCTTCCTCCCGATCCTTAGTACCGAAAGGGGTGTTCTTGGAACAGCTTCAGAAACCGTCCATAGTCGACGAACTGGAGACACCTTCTATAGAAACAACCTCTCTAGAGTACGAAGATACATGGATGGCGCCCATTTATGACTATCTTCAAGCGGGTTCCTTACCCGATGACGATCTAGAGTCAGATCGATTATCCCAAAAAGCCAAAATATATACTTTGGTCGAAGGTGTTCTTTATAAAAGAGGAACCCAAGGGGTGCTCATGCGATGTATTCCGCAAAGCGAAGGATTAAAACTCCTTCACGACATACACGGAGGATCTGTGGAACTCATGCTTCCTACAAAACACTGGTTGGTAAAGCTTTTAACAAGGTTTTTATTACAACAGACCCTACGATGCCAAGGAGATGGTTAAAAATGTATACGATGCGGTTCATAGCCAGCAAATACACCAACCACTCGAGCGTTGCAAACAATTCTCTGTCATGGCCTTTTTGCAACTTGGGGTCTTGATATCCTAGGACCGTTACCCGAGCTCGGGAGGTTTTGAGTTCTGTTTGTGGCTATTGATACGTTCACAAAATGGATAGAAGCGAACTCGTGGATCGATAACAACTGAGCGACAAAGCGGTTCATGATGAGATGCGTGATCACTCGATTTGGAGTACCAAGTCGAATTATCACAGATAACGGTAAACAATTTACAAGCGCAAAATTTCAGGAATTTTGCGACGAGTTGGGAACTCGTTTGTGTTACGCCTCTGTCGCACACCCCCAAAGCAACGGAGCAGTCGAGAGAGCGAATGGCCAGATAATGAAGGGAATCAAGACCCGAGTCTTCGATCAGCTTGTAAAGCGCTCGGGGGCTTGGGTACAGGAATTACCTTCAGTATTATGGGCAATTCGTACGACAGCTAGCCGAGCTACGGGAGAAACACCTTTCTTTCTAGTTTTTGGTGCCGAAGCCATGCTTCCTCCAGAAATAAAGATCAGGTCAGAAAGAGTCGACAAGTTTCACGACTCGTCTCAAGAACATCTTCGAAAGCGAGACGACATCAACTCGCCGAAGAACGGAGGAACAAAGCTTTATTCCGTTCCGGCCTACCAACAAGCCTGCGAAGATACTACGATCGTGGTTCAACCTCGCGACCTCATTGCGGTGATTTGGTATTGAGACTTATCCAATCCCAGTCTAATCGGAACAAACTTTCCCCCAAGTGGGAAGGTCCTTACACTGTGGTCGAAGTAACGCGTCCGGGATCGGTACGACTTGCAATGGAAGACGGCCGTGTTCTCTCAAATTCTTGGAACATTGACCAGTTACGCAAATTTTATGTGTAACAAACTTCAACGGCAATAAAGTATGAGTTCTCCTATCTTTTTGTCTATTTTGAATCTCGCTTTTATTTTTCGACCATTTTGTTTCTCTCATCCTTCACGTAAAATGGTTAGCAAAGGGCGATACATTTAGTGAAGTCTCTCCTCTCGCATGTGGTTACGCTCACCGGAAGGAGCTTCCTAATATCGCCGTTCTTAAACAATCGATACAAAGCTTATTGAGCTCAAAAAAATGGTCGAAAGTTGTTAAGCGAATTCATATCACCTTAGCTTATTTCAAAAAATAAACTAAGAAGAGTAACTTTTTTTGAGATGCATTCAGCTACCTTTTCGAATAACTTGACTAGTTTTACTGGTCGAAGGAAGAAACACACTTAGTCGAAGCCTCTCCTATCTGCACGTGGTCCTGCCCACTAGAAGGAACTTCCTAATGTCGTTCTGTTTCCTACTTTTGCTGCCAGAACAACTGAGTCAGGAAAAATGAATGTAGTCGAATGAATCCTTAAGGTACTCGAGACGCTTGTTTCGCTCTAGTCGTCATTATCGAGTTAATTAATCTGGTGGAGATGGTAACATCACCTAGTCGAAGCCTTTTTCTCTGCACGTGGTCACGCCCACTAGAGGAACTTCCTAGCGTCGATCTGTTTCTACTCTTTCGACTAGTGCAAACAAGTCGATATTTGACAACTCTAAGATGAACAAACCTCTCTTTTTTTGAACCCTTTCTTTACTACTTACCTAGTTTATTGAAAATAAACTAAGTAAATAGTGAGAACTAGGATAAAGTTATAAACATGACTTCATTTCTTAGTCTAATTTTTCTAAAGATATCATCCTACGAGTTACTAACTACTCTATGAGATGATTCGCAGGAAAGATAAGGGAGGAAGGAGGAATCGCTCATATCTGGTCTAACTATTTCTTCTTTTATCTTACGAGTTACTACTTACTCTACAAGATAATTTGCAGGAAAAAGGATCATATATTTATGCGTCACTACCAAAAAAGACTTGTTTATACAAGAATATATTACAAGACTACTCTGTCTAGGGAGATTCTATCTGCATCTCCTCCGCGACCTTCTCGCCAACCGACTACATCTCTTGATTGACTTCTGGCTTCAGATTGGTGCTGATCGAAGTCGAAACTTCAACAGAATGAAGATTAAGGTTAGGATCGCGGGCCTTGAGTTTTGCTAAAACAAAACTCATAGCTCCTTTGATCGCTTCCCTTATTGAATCGTTCTGATTGGCCTTCAGAGTAGATATCATCTCGTTCAGAGTACTGACTTGTTCCCCAATGGTACTCGTATGAGCGGCCATCGTGTCATCGCGAGGAGCAACCCTCTCGACACGGAGCCCGTCGAGTACATTGTTTAGAAGTGAGATATTATCTTGAAGATTGATCTTCATTGATTTCGTCTCCTCCTGGGAATAAGTCGAAGCCTCATGGAGTCGCTTTATTTCAGTCAATCGGTCTGATAAGAGCGAGGATTGAATAAGAAAAACGATTCTATGAGAAGATAGAATGAATAAATAGCAGGTGAAAGTTCTACTTACAAGCTAATTGAAAACCTAAGTTTCCAATCTCTTGGTCTTTCTCCTTTGCGATACGGGAGATTTCACGGATAACGGAGGTCTTCTCATTAACCTCAGTCCGGAGAGCCCCCACATCGGCCTGAAGGGTCTTATTTTCGACTTCCTTTTACGCAAAGAATAAGAAGTCAAAAAGAGAGGAAAGCGAAACCGGATCGAAGCGATCGTAATAATACGTCTTGCTTATTCTTCTTTCCCGCAACCGCTTAGTTGCGAGTTAGCCTCTGAAGCTTCTTGGAGGTCGATGTTTTGTCCCTTAGCTTCTTTGACTCGGCTTTTTCAAAGTCGGCGAATCAACCAAGGTCTTTTCGTCGCTCTTAAACTCAGTAAAGATAAAAGAGCGGACATGAAAGCAAGAGGTCATAAGCATTTCTATGACCAATGGGTAGTCGTAAGTTATTCTCGACCACCCCTAGTCGTATGTTTTCTCACGACTAGCACAAGTCGTAATTTTTCTCGACAAGCGTTACGAGTGTTGAATAAATCAAAGCGATTATAATCGGTCACTCACCACCTCTCCTTGTTCACAGAGTGTTGCCTTTTCTTGTCGAAGCTTGACAAGTTGCCGATTGTACTCGCAAATCGTAGCGACTTGCTCAACGGCTCTCTGAAAAAGAGAGAAACGATAAGATAAAGAGATAAAACCCTAAGTGAGTATCGATAAATACTTACGTTCATGTTTGACCAAGCAAACATGGAGACTATTCGTGATGGATCCTTCAGCCCATCCATCTCCTCGACTCGCTTCCACCATACCCCTTCAAGTCGTTCATTGTCAAATACGTCTCCGCAATTGACAATGCTACTGGGGTGGGGAACTCGATCGCGGGAGCGGTAGGCGGAAGATCCTACGATGGAGTCAGGGCCAAAGAAGTCAGAACAAAAGTTGAAATACTCCTCTTCCTCTGACTCTGTGATGTGAACTCCACCTGGAGGGCCGGAGGGAACGTCCTCAACGACCTCCTTGCCGGCACGGCGGTCAGCGCTCTCGCCGCCGTCTGCCTCTGGTATCTCCCTCGAGGCTTGTGTGGCCTCCACCATAGTCTCTACGACACCACCAGATGTCGTAGCGACTTCAACATCATCGGCCTTCGCAGCGACTTCAGCAACTGCAGCCTCTTCTGCAGCAGGGACAGTAGCTAGATCTTCAGCTACTATCGTTGTCACACCTCCTTCGGTTGAAGGGGTGATGACGGGATCTTCTATGAGAGTTCCCCTGGGGGCTGAAGACGCCGGGCTGAGAATCGCAAAGCGCAACAATAAGTCAACAAATAAAACAGTAAGTAGTCATTACACTCATGTGTTTTATTTTACATACCTCTGCGTGCTGGACCTAACCCGAAATTTGGGAGCAACCTTCCCAACGGAAGATTTCTTTGACTTCTTCTCAACCACCATTGGTCGAGATGCACTCGGGGCAACAGGAATCACCTCCTCCCGACTTCCCGGGTGGGCGAGATCGATCTCGACCACCTTGAGAATCTTGCTTCCCGGCCTCGCATCCCCTGCGGCGCAGCTTCCTTCAAAAGACATGAACTCCTTCCGGTTCTCCTTTTCTAGCCGTCTTACAAAGCGCGAAGCGAAACTGCGAAGGACTTGTTATCGTAATAGAAAGGTACCTTAACTTTGGGGACCTTGCGCTTAAGAACAAGAGCCTCTTCTTACTCTCTTTTCTTGCAGCTTAGATGCGGCAAATTTAGCAAAAGGAGCAAGAGGAGCAGAACTTGAACCCCCCTTGTCGCCGACTTTTACCAGTCGACGCTTCTTAGATGGAGGGTACTTCGCTGGCTCCGTCTGCGTAGTCGCCCCCACAACCACCAACTCGACTTCCTCGTCGTCTCGGCGGTTCTCCATACCAACTTTCTGTTGAAGAAGGAGAAAAGTGGTCCGTATGATCAGCTCAAAAGTCGTAAGTATTTCTACAACATTATTTAATCGTAAGTTATTCTACGATTACGTTAAGTCGTAAGTATTTCTACGACAGTATCTAATCGTAAGTTATTCTACGATTACGTTAAGTCGTAAGTTTTCTACGACATTGTCCAATCATAAGTCATTCTATGATTGCATTCGGTTGTAAGATTTTCTACGATCAGTATCCAGTCATAAGTTTTTCTGCGACAAATCAGCTAGTCGTATACTATCCTACGACAATAAAACACCTAAAGGCAGAATCCTTCGATTACCTTTAGGCGCCTTTCTTTCTCCTCTGTGGCCAAAGCCGCGAGGATCTGAGGAGCCGTTGTATTCGCCGGGTGCTTCTCGCAAACGAGCCTGACACGTGCGTCAACCTCCGCCTGCGGAAGATCTGGGAGTATAGACAATACAATTAAGCAGACTAAACCAGGGTTAATCAAGGATAAAGCCAAAAGAGTAAGTTTTTCTACTCACCGTCCTTGTAGTCCCTGGTTGGGTCGTCCTTTCCTGAGTACCTCCACATGGGAGGGACCCTTGTCTTCAAAGGACTAATCCGGCGCGTGATGAAATCCTTCACCACGTGCCAACCGGTGAGCCCCTCCGACTTCAAGTCTTTGACAGCTTGAATGTAGGGGGCTATCCAATCGAGATTACTGGGAGTCGAGTCCCAGGAAGAAGATCGCTCGGTGGCCTGTCCGACGAACAAGAGGCTATCTTCCTGGGTAACCTCCCAGTAGAACCACCTCTTCTTCCAACCTGGCCATGACGACTGGGTAAACATCTGAATATACTCCTTCGACTTGCTGTCGTGGAGCTTCAGACCACAGCTACCAGCGATCCCGGCTTGACGAGCCATTCCATAATAATACTGGAACAACTCGAGGTCCGCCGGAATCCCTAGGTAGGCCTCACACAAGTACACGAATACACTTAACATCGTGATGGAATTCGGACCAAGGTTCACTAATTCCACCCTGAAGTGCTCGAGTATGAGTGAGAGGAAGGGATGAGCGGGCAATCGAAGGCCACACTCACAGTAAGCCTGGAAGACGGGAATTTGGTCTACCTCTCCCGAAGGCCAATGCTGCCCATTCGCCGCAATCCACTTCACGAAAAGACCCTCGGGGATCTTCTCGGCGGCGACCAAAGCAGTCATCTTTGCATCGTCCATCTCCAACTCGGCCCATTCAGAGACAATCCTGGCCATTTTTTCTCTCAAGAACGAGAAGATTTAAGGTTGGGAAAGCTTCAAGAAAATGTACAGAGTCACCGGCGGCGGAAGAGACGAGAAAGCAACCGACTGTTGGGTAAAAAGGTAAGAACCCTAAGTTCTTCCCCAGCGGCCCGTTTTATAACCACACAATTGAGACGAAACGTCGTGAAATCCCAGCAGTCGCCATCGCTTCGGGAATTGCTTCAACGGACAGGCTTTTAACCTGCCCGATGGAAAGTCCCAAGACACCTTTTCACACCTCAAGTGAAATTACCATCTTGACCCTCGGGTCAAGTGAAAGACCAACCGGGAAAATCTTATTTCCGGTTTTAAGGCTACGACTGCTTCGAAGTCGTAAGAAATCTCGTAGTCGTGATAACCTTAAACAAATTACCTCGATCAAGCATATTCCTGGTCGAGAGAAACAAGGGTTGAAGAGTTTTTCCTTCAACGTTTTCCTAACGACCCCTTAATGGTCAAAGGATCGTCTACGACCCTTCACTCAAGTAAGTTATTTTCACCTGAAGTTGGGGGGCTAGATGACGAGGATATAAATAATCCTCATTTATTTACTCCATAATCAAGAAATATGACGTCACAAGACATACCCCTTAAAATATCAAAAGGGAAGAACTAGTCAGGAAGTCGTAGGATACCCTACAACTACCCCCTGGTCGTAAGCTCTTCTACGACCATGGTATAATCGCTACGACTACTACCTAGTCCTAAGCTCTTCTACGACTATGGTATAATCGTTACGAGTACGTCCGGTCGTAAGTTTTCTACGATGGGCTCACATGTGTTCCTCACGACTTACTGGACCCACCCGTTTGATGGCCCATTAAACAGTGAGAATCTAAGCAGTCAAAATACGCAGTTATCTTTGACATAACTGCAGATAATTCCCACTATCTCGATCGGCAGTGATTGACAAGATGGGGAGTTACTACTCCGGTAATTACTCTCATTATTACATAATAATGAGCGACTAATTAGCCTGGAATGACAACGTCCACTATTGCTTAGTATAAATAGGTATCTGTTAGAGATAGAAAAGGAGGGAGGCTTTTGGGGTAGAAACAGAGCCTTTTACGGAGAACAGCTAGGAACTCCTTATTCGATTGTAATCCGTAGAGCAAATACAAGATACAGGGAGTAGGGTTGTTATTCTCACCTGAGAAGGCCCGAACTCGTATAAAAATCCCGTATCTTCTTCGCCTGTGTGATCAATTGTGGAGACCCCGAATCAAACAATCTTTACGTAAGATCGGTTCTAAAACACCGACAATACTCATATTCCCCAAGGCTTACTATGTATTCTCGACAACTCTAGAGGGTAAGGCATGACTACAACAATACTCTCTCGTTTGTATGTTTTGAGATCCCGAGAGGCGAGCGGACACGATAGGTTGTGGCCCCGGTCCTCCAGAGTGGGAATACTCTCTTGGATTCTCATGCGCACATCCGCTCGTATGCTCATGCGACGCTCAACTATATAGCTCGATCTATACAGTTTCTACTCTAGCTAAGGTAGGAGCTTTTTTCAATGAAATCGGGCAGACGCACTGCCTGTTATATTAATAGAGAAGGCGGAGCGAAGCGCCAAGTACAAGAGATTAAAAAAGGCCTTAATTACTAAGAATTAAAAGCTCCGCACAATTGGCCCCGCTAGGTATCAAGTTCTTCCCTCCTCTTTAATCGTCGCAAGGAGATCTAAGGGCGCGGCGGCTCTGTTGTTGAAGATTCTAGCGTTTTGTTCCTTCTAGATTTCTCAAAAAGTAAGGATCAGGATCGTTCTCCAGCTTTCCTAGAGAGCCTTTCTTCTCTAACGTAACACCCAAACCGACATGAGCCGGAATGCTACTAAACAAACTCTAATAATTCTAATCAAGACAATCTTAATAAATTTCGGCAAAACCTCCCTTGTAAGGTTAATTACACGAAGGTTCCAACATACAGATGATTCATATATTAACTAAAACTATCATCCAGAGACATCAAAAGATAATCAAAGACATGCTAAGTATCTAACATAACTAGAGAGGTGCAAGTTCCACTACTCATCATTATTACATTTAATCCGTTGCATGAGACAAAACATAATAAATCTTTGAGCAACTCGCTCGATTACTAAAAACAATTACTGAATCAAGATCATTCAACTTTATTTATGTGAGGACCCAGTTTATTTGGCTTGTAATGCTTAACCAACCACACGGTCCTAGCATCACAAATCAAATAAATCGATCTCTAGATATGTATACTTCCTGCGCATATACGCACTCGATACAAAATTAGACATCAACTCCATTCAAAACATAGAGTCCAAACATCACACTACAAACGGAAGATAAACAAATAGTAACAATATTACGGATATAGGCGGCTGTGCCACAAGATACACAAATAACAACAAAAAGACAATGAAGCAAAAGTGCCATAAGATGGCTATAAACAAAGCCAATCAGTGTGCCTTCAACCCACAAGGCATCCGACCGACCGCCAAGCCTAGTCGTCACCCACGGCGCGACAAAGACACTCAGTATGAGGACCACGAGGCTCACCTTCTTCCTCTGCAACAAAACATCAAGCAAAGCACCGAGTACAAAGATTGTCTTTGTACCCGCAAGACTCGACGTGTGAACTAGCGGACTGTTAATATGCTACATGCAAAGCTTATTTGGTGGAGGTCATATGTTTCATTTGCATAAAGCCAATTTTCATTTGCAATAAGGTAATACAGTTTAAAGGCAAGTTTGCAATTCATTTTAAGATTGAAATAACGATGAAGGATAATAATAACAAAAGCGAAAGATAAACAACCTAGAAGTGACTATCCCAATAGTCACCATTAACAATAGCACTAATCCCGCATTCGTACCACCCATCAAGTTTTAATTTAAATGTTGTAGTCTAACTCTTGAAAAGCTTACCCAAGCGTGTCCATCACCTAGACGAGGCTATTCGAATAGTTTTTAACCTGCGAGGTGTACCATCTGTACCCACACCTCGGATCGCTTTTAAGCCAAAGCACACTTCCAAGGTATGCTGCCACACTAAGTCCTCACGAGATCTGTTTCCAATATTGTGTATCAACTCGAGCCGCTCGTATGGGTAGAAACACCATACGCTTACATGGTAAAGCCGAAAAGACAACTACCCACTCAGATAAAGCTTTTCGGACAACTACCATGCTCCCACCTCCGTCCCTCCTGCGACCTCCTGCGACCGGGACCGATACGCCAAAGTACTAGGTCAAGAGAGGTCCCATATACTCTAGTGTGGTTAGCACGCCGAAATGCTCGGATAAAAATTCACTCACAAGATGTTCGGTCCTTAATTGACCGGGCACCTTTCCGATCACACCAGAAAGATCACACCAATCTTACCATTGTGCCGCGTCCCAAATCATTTTTCGTTTTCATTTTAGTTTTGCAATTAAACATAGCGAAATGCTGAAACATAAAGTTGTAGTAAATTTTGTGTGATCAAGGTTACCGACTAAAGTCGATAACCGCCCGCTTCTACCGATAGCTAAGCATGTCTAAGCAAGTTGAAATCGATCTACTAAGTGACAAGAGATCATCCAACATCTCTAATCACAAAAATAACCTAGGCTCGAGTAGTAGAGATCAATATTTTGGCTCAGGATATGCAGCTACGGATTTAACTAATCAATTTAACACAAATTAAGCAATGCATACATACAAATTTGAAACAAAATATTAATCTTTAAAATACCGGATTAAACATGATCAAACCGCTTGTTCAGTCACATGTTGCTCAAGTTGTTATGAGGATCGTCCTCAGGGTTGCCGCAAATATCGAAGCCTAACGATCGAACATAACAGCAAATAAGAACGAATAACACCGACAAAACTCAAACATCAATACCAACACCAACATATACACCAAGGCTAGACTATCACAAAGAATGACAAATAATTGCTACAGAGACCCATCCACTCATTTGCTAGGTTAACCACAAAATCAAACTTCTAACATGCTTTAAACTTTGGACAGGCTTTGATGGTGATTGTGTGCACATCTATTATTTAATCATCAAGTTAATAAATCAACAACAGCTAGCTTCTCTAACTCAACTATTATGTCGATATTACGTAACCTACAAAAGCTACTGACAATACTAATCAGTCAAATATCCAACTATGAGATGCTAAACAAACTTCCAATTGAGTTTGGGTATTTAATAAGATTCAGCTACTCATACTCCTAAGCAACATGCTCACATTATGCAAGGTTATCACAATACAGCAGGCTATGGCATCAAATCTAACTGCATTGATAAATCCAAAGTATAGAGACAGTAACATGATCAGCTAACTATCCCATGATCAAACATGACAACAAGAGCTTAGAAGCATGAAGATACTAACTACTGATTTCATACTAACCATCACGACAAAAAGGAGGCAACAAACCTAACAAAACCTATTAGCAAGCATGATACAAATTTTTTTTAGATTACTGACAACAGATAAAAATGACAACAGAGAAAAACTACAAGGAAACTTGCACTAATATACTTTCAAACCTCAATTACAAACTTCGATCATGCATGAGAGTGGACTAAAGAACAATCATAAGCATGATTAGCAGCTAACTAATTGGTTTTGAAGGAGTGGCCCCACCGCTGCATGCATGCAGAGGAGCACAACCGAAAAAGAACAGAGGATCTCGGGCGGCTCGACTGGATTAAATCGCGGCGGTGGAGGCGCGGCGAGGTGGAAACCAAGGCCAAAATGGGTCGCTTGAGGACCACTGAAGCTGACAGTGGTCGCGGGTTCGCCGGAGAAGCACGGTGGCGGCGCTGCGACGGAGCTTGGCGGCCGGCAGTGGGGGTGACAAGACGTGACTGCACTAGAGAGGAAGACAATGAAATTTAGCGCGCGCATGGGCATCCGTGAGTTACCAGGAACTCACCGGTGTGCTTGGCGGCGGCGAGAGGGCACCTGAGTGGCCCGGCGACGAGAGCCCACGGCGGCGCAAGGTGATTAACGGCGACAGGAGCCTGGGGTGAACGAGAGGACACGAGAGTGAGTGGAGAAGAAAGGTGGAGTCCAGGTGGTGCTCACCGAGCGAAGAATTGTGCTGGAGCTCACCGGAGAAGACGTGGCGGTGGAAAAGGCGGTTTCGGCCGGACTTGGAGAAGAAAGGCCACGCGCAGCTCCACAAGCGATGAAACCCGAAATTCCTTGAGGGGTTTACTTCCCAGGGATGTGGAACATGCCGTGACGCGGCCGGCGATGACCGGAGCCCACCGGAGCGGCCGAATGCTCGAGGCGTCGCGGCGACGCCACGGCTCCGGAGCTCGGTGGAGAAGAACGGCAATGGAGACGAAACGAGGTAGAGAAAGCCTTCGAGGGTTTTGTAGGAGCGGCGGAGGCGGCGAGGTGAGGCGGTGGGCGGTGAAAAGACCGGTGAGGTGGGTGGTGGCAGACGCATGTAGGCGCGGCCGGCGAGCGCTGCGGCGAGCGGCGCGTCTGAGGGAGGCGGCGTGGCGTGGCGGAAATGGCCCGACAGGTATGGCCCACAAGTCGCGGAGACAGCAACAAAACGGCGCGAGCCCGAGTTAGACTCGATCAATATCGCGTACCCGCTTGGATCTAAAACGGACGGTGAGATTGGTGTATGCATTCGGACAGTCGGTTATGCGACGCGACGTGGATCGCTCGATCTTCATCGGACGGTCACGATCGATTGGACTCACGCGGGTGCAGCTAGTTGACGCGACCGAGTCAAGTGGCGCGGTCGGACTCGAGCCCGAGTTGGGTTCGGGCCCGAGGAACGATGTTTGCGATTTTGATTTTAAAAGACAGAGAAGGTTTGGGGAATTTTTATAGGTAGCTCTTAAGCTCCAAAAATTTCGAAATTTTTATGGTAGCTACTAGGGACAGAGGACAACCTTGTATAATTTTTCCAGAACTTTTTATGCACTGCATTGTTCTAGAGAAAATTCACAAGCTGCTGTCCAGGGAGTTTGACCAGATTTCAAACAGAGTTGACTTGGCCATTTGAAATAGCAAACAAAATCTAAAATTGTGAAATAATTCAGGGATGTAGATAGGATGATCAAGATGCTAGGAAAAATAGTTTCAGAGGATGATCACAAGTTTGAAGGCTAAGAATCTGATAACAACAATTTCCAATCACAAGAATTAAATTCTACAAATTGGAAATTGCTAGGAAAATTGTAGAAACTTTCAAATGATTTGAAGAGACAACAAAAGTTTTATTTCTCCTCAAAATTTTACATTTGAAATACAAACCCTAAGTTAGGGCTGTTACAAATCTCCCCTTACAGAATCTCGCCAGAGATTACGATCACCGAGAAGAAGGATGGGTAACTGCTCGAAAGCGATCTTCCCGCTCCCACGTGGCTTCATCCTCGGAGTGGTTCGACCACTGAACTTTAGGAACTTGATCACACGGTTCCTTGTTCTCGCTCACTTCTTCGAGGATACTGAACGGGCGCTCACGATAAGACGAATCTTCACGCACATCGATATTTTCCAATGGTGTTTCTCAACCGAACACGGAGGCACTTCTTCAATTGTGACACATGGAAAACATCATGCACCCTTCAAGTGTAGCCGGCAACTCCAACTTGTATGCAACAGCTCCCACTTTCTTGATGATGCGATACGGTCCGACATATCGAGGAGCGGTTTGCCCTTGACAAAACGACGATGTCCTTCAAAGGTGAAACTTTGAGATACACAAAGTCATTGGGCCGAAACTCAACTCACGGCGACGCCGACCGCATAGCTCTTCTCGCTCGATTGAGCTACGCGCAAGTGCTCACGAATCAATCGCACTTGACTTTCGGCCTCATTAATGGAATGCGGGCCAAAGAACCGCCTTTCACCGGGCGACCAGCTCAATGGTGTTCTCAGCGCGCCCATACAAAGCTTCAAACGGTGCCATACCGAGACTAGCTCGAAGTCGTTGTTGTAGGAGAACTTCGGCAAGCGGTAGGCACTTCTCCCAATTCTTCCCATAGGAAAGAACACAAGCACGGAGCATATCTTCAAGAACTTGGTTGACTCGCTCGTCGACCATCGATCCCGAGGATGATAGGCCGAGTGAAGGAAAGACGGTACCCATGGCCTCCTGCAGTCGTGCAAAATCGGAAGTGAAAAGAGAGCCACGATCGACACTATCGCTCGTGGCACACCATGCGGACTCACGATGCGGGATATGTAAAGATCACCTAGTGATTCACATCAATCTTCGATCGCCCGAAGGAAATGGGCCACCTTCAATCGATCAATTATAACCTATAACGCATCCTTCCTCGAAGAAGTACGGGTAGACCGGTGACGGTCCATACCAATCAATCCCACTTCCATTCGGTATAGGTAAGGGCTGAAGAAGACCCGACGCTGATGCTCGGCTTTGACGCGACAACATATGTCACATCTGGCCACGAACCTGGCAATCTCGCGCTTCATGCGAGTCCACCAGAATCTCTGACGCAGATCTTGGTACATTTTAGTGGCCCCGGGATGGATGGATAAAGGCGAATCATGGGCCTCCTGCAGAATCAAATCCCGCAACTCGGGGATCTTTGGGACCACAAGCCGCTGCCCAAACCATACAACACCGTGTTCATCTTCTGTGAAACACTTGGCTGAACCATCCCTGATGTTCTGCTTGATTTTACCCACACCATCATCTGATTGCTGTGCTGCCTTGATCTGATCCACCAAGGTTGGTTGCACAACCAAGGCAGCAAGGGAACCATGCTCAACCAAACCCAAGTTGAGACGAATGAGTGCAAGAAGCGCAGTTGCCGCTCTTGGATCATCAAAGTATTGCAATACACCT
The DNA here is from genome assembly GCA_036346255.1 of Ampelocalamus luodianensis. Taxonomy (NCBI): domain Eukaryota; kingdom Viridiplantae; phylum Streptophyta; class Magnoliopsida; order Poales; family Poaceae; genus Ampelocalamus; species Ampelocalamus luodianensis. Next base: position 364,208 of record JAYEVH010000275.1, on the reverse strand, counting down.
TTCGACTAAGTGCATCAAGAACTACATTGGCCTTGCCGGTGATATTGAATACCCATGTCATAATCTTTGATCAATTCCACCATCTCCTCCGCTCGAGGTTCAGATCGCCGAGTGAACAAGTATTTCAAGCTCTTGTGATCGGAATACACCTCACGGCGATTCTGATCAAATAATGCCGCCAAATCTTGAGTGCATGAACCACCGCAGACAAGCTCTAAATCATGGGTGGGATAGTTGAGCTCGTGAGGTCTCAATTGCTGGATGCATAGGCAACGCCTTGCCTTCTGCATAAGAACACATCCGAGCCCCGACGAGAGGCATCGCAATAAATATCGAAGCTCTTGTGGATATCGGGAAGAGTAAGGACTGGAGTCGAAGTCAATCGCCGCTTGAGCTCCCAAAGCTCTCATCACAAGCGAGGACCATACAAACTTCTTGTCCTTCTTAAGCAATTCACCATCGGCTTTGCGATCTTGGAGAAGTTCTCGATAAAGCGCGATAGTAGCCACTAAACCAAGAAAACTCCGCACATCGCTGGATCGACTTGGCCGCCCCAAGATAGAACATCGCCGACCTTGCTGGATCCACAACTATGCCTCCAATGAAAGAACATGGCCCAAGAATGCCACTTCCTTCAACGAACTCACATTTGCTGAACTTCGCATATAGCCGGTGCTCCCGCATTTGCCCAAAACAATCTTCGGATGCTCAAGATGCTCGCTTGATCTTGGAATAAATAAGAATATCATCAATGAAGACCACCACAAATTTGTCCAAAAACTCCATGAATACCGAATTCATCAAGTTCATGAACAAAGTCGAGCATTGGTTAATCCGAAAGACATGACGGTGTACTCGTGCATGCCATAACGAGTAGTGAAAGCCGTCTTGAATATCCTCACCGATCCGACTTGATGATAGCCCGATCTCGGATCAATCTTGGAGAACACCGAGCTCCGCATAAGCCGGTCAAAAGATCATCAATGCGGGCGAGAGAATATTTGTTCTTCACCGTCACTTCATTGAGAGGACGGTAGTCAACACATCACGCAAAGTCTTGTCCTTCTTCTTCACAAAGATCACCGGACAACCCCAAGGAGATGAACGGACGGATGAAACCTTTGCTTGGAGCTCACCAAGCGCTTCTTCAATTCTTCTAGCTCATTGGGAGGCATCCGATATGGTGCCTTCAAATCGGAGCGCACCGGCAGCAACTCGATGACAAACTCCGATCTCGAACCGAGGCATCCTGCAAATCTTGTGAAAGACATCCACAAAGTCGATACTATGGGAACATCTTGAATTTGCAAGGTCGGCTTTGCTTCTAATGCACACGCACACGGGCCCGGAAGCGCGAAACCCGACTTGCTCACCCGGCGGGTGGTAAGATAGACAATCTTCCCGCACAATCGATTTGCCCCAAGTGTTGGGACAACCAATCCATGCCAAGAATCACATCCGACTACAATGAAAGCGTAATGAGATTTGCCAAAAATCCCTCCTTCAACTATGATAGGAACATCCCGACATCAGAAATCGCCTCTCATTTCCGAACCCGAGAGCGGATGAGCAAAGGAACTTCCAAAGGAACACGTGAAGACCACTAACAGCAGCAAATGATCTTGAAATAAAAGAATGCGATGCTCGTAATCAAATAATACCGCAGCAGGACGGGAATTAACAAGAAGTGTACCAATCACGACATCCGGCGCCTCCCGAGCCTCCTCACCGAAGGTGGTTCACCCGACACGCCGCACTCGGTCTTCTCGACAATCTTCGTCGGTGGGTGACCACTCCTGCCGCGCCCTCCATTAGGACGAGGGCTACCGCAACACTCGAGGGCGAGCATTCGCATAATGGCCCTTGTTGTGGCAGCGGCTCAAGTCACCTCGGCCGCGGATTGCGGAGGCCGCTCTGCTGGCTGGATCACAGCGCGCGTGGCTGAAACTCACGGCCTGCGGTGGGCGAGGAGCTGGTGCGAGATGGTCTCGGCGCGGTGGAGCACAAGAGCGGCCATCGTGCCGCCCACCCGAGGACGAACGAGGCCGTGTGAGTAGACCGATCGCCTCCCATTTGCGCTATGCGGGACTCGCCACGCCTTTGCCTTATGCTCGCAACAATGGCCTTATCTACCAAGGCACGAAAGTCCGAGAAGTCCACAATGGATAGCTTGTCCTGCAGCTCCTCGCACAAGCCATCCATAAACTTCTCTCGCTTAGCCTCATCTCGAGGCCACCTCCCGGAGCATAACGAGCCGGATGATTGAACTCGCATGTGCACTCAGTCACAGTTTGCGCCTTGCTTGAGCGCGAGGAACTCCTTTTTCTTCACCTTCATCGTGCCATCCGGGATGTGGGCCCGACGAAAGCTCGACGGAACTCCTCCCATGCGACCACATGGCCCGCGGGCTGCATGGCGCAGATAGTTCTCCCACCATGAGAGTGCCGCGCCTCAAGCCGTGGGACGCGAAAGTGCCTTATCCTCGCTCGCATCGAGCTATGTTGAGCTTTCGCCAACCATGCGTAGCCAATCGTCCGCACGAGAGGTCCTCGAGCGGAGAAAGTCGGTGGCTGCGCACGGAGGAACTCTCGCAAGTCCCCGCGAGTCCGTGGCCGCCACCACCGGCAGGAGTGGAGGTATTCCTAGCAATAACCTCCAAGATGCGCGTCGTCCATGCGGTTTCGCTCGATCGGCGAGAACCTCAGCCATGGTCGGAGGAGGGGAAGCCTCATCATGACCACCCTGCCGATCGCCACGCTGCTCTCCGGCCATCCTGCTTTACTAAGACAAGTTAGCAACAAATTTAAGAGCAAGAAAGCCCAAAATTCATGAAAGCAGTCAGAAACAAACACAAGGCGGGATAAAGTTCGACCAAAGACAAATCGGACACATAACTACTCCCTTTACATCTTACCCTATTATCCCCACAAGTTTTAGTTGGATTAAACTTCATGGTTCTCCCAAACTAATTCCAACCAGTAGTAACTATCTTTGAAAGGTGAAGAGAGAAACCAAGTTTCAAAACTTAAATTAGAGTAAGATGAGAGTAGAAAGCTAAGATAGGTAAGGAATAAAATCTGAGATTCGCCTAGGTTTTCATAAACCTTTTATAATTTGAAAATAAGACTTTCAAAATACCCTAAGGACGACTATGCTTGGGTTATTACGGTCGAATGGCTCGATACCAACTTTGAGGACCCCGGTTTATTTGGCTTGTAATGCTTAACCAACCACCGGTCCTAGCATCACAAATCAAATAAATCGATCCTCGAGATATGTATACTTCCCGAAAGCAAGATACGCACCTCGATACAAAATTAGACATCAACTCCATTCAAAACATAGAGTCCAAACATCACACTACAAACGGAAGATAAACAAATAGTAACAATATTACGGATATAGGCCGACGTGCCACAAGATACACAAATAACAACAAAAAGACAATGAAGCAAAGTGCCATAAGATGGCTATAAACAAAGCCAATCGGTGTGCCTTCAACCCACAAGGCATCCGACCGACCGCCAAGCCTAGTCGTCACCCACGGCGACAAAGACACCACGTATGAGGACCACGAGGCTCACCTTCTTCCTCTCGCAACAAAACATCAAGCAAAGCACCGAGTACAAAGATTGTCTTTGTACCCGCAAGACTGACGTGTGAACTAGCGGACTGCTTAATATGCTACATGCAGCTTATTTGGTGGAGGTCATATGTTTCATTTGCATAAAGCCAATTTTCATTTGCAATAAGGTAATACAGGTTTAAAGGCAAGTTTGCAATTCATTTTAAGATTGAAATAACAAGAAGGATAATAATAACAAAAGCGAAAGATAAACAACCTAGAAGTGACTATCCCAATAGTCACCATTAACAATAGCACTAATCCCGCATTCGCATCACCCATCAAGTTTTAATTTAAATGTTGTAGTCTAACTCTTGAAAAGCTTACCCAAGCGTGTCCATCACCTAGGACGAGGCTATTCGAATAGTTTTTAACCTGCAGGGGTGTACCATCGCACTCCACACCTCGCATCGCCTTTAAGCCAAAGCACACTTCCGAAGGTATGCCTACACACTAAGTCCTACGAGATGTTTCCAATATTGTGTATCAACCCCGAGCCACTCGTATGGGTAGAAACACCATACGCTTACATGGTAAAGCCGAAAAGACAACTACCCACTCGGGATAAAGCTTTTGGACAACTACCATGCTCCCACCTCCGTCCCTCCTGCGACCTCCTGCGACCGGGACCGATACACGCCAAAGTACTAGGTCAAGAGAGGTCCCATATACTCTAGTGTGGTTAGCACGCGAAATGCTCGGATAAAAATTCACTCACAAGATGTTCGGTCCTTAATTGACCCGGCACCTTTCCATCCACACCTAAGATCACACCAATCTTACCATTGTGCCCGCCCAAATCATTTTTTCGTTTTCATTTTTAGTTTTGCAATTAAACATAGCGTAAATGTGAAACATAAAGTTGTAGTAAATTTTGTGTGATCAAGGTTACCGACTAAAGTCGATAACCGCCCGTTCTACCGATAGCTAAGCATGTCTAAGCAAGTTGAAATCGTATCTACTAAGTGACAAGAGATCATCCAATGATCTCTAATCACAAAGAAATAACCTAGGCTCGTAGTAGAGATCAATATTTTGGCTACAGGATATGCACTACGGATTTAACTAATCAATTTAACACAAATTAAGCAATGCATACATACAAATGAAACAAAATATTAATCTTTAAAATATGGATTAAACATGATCAAACTGCTTGCTGGTCGCTGTTGCTCAAGTTGTTATGAGGATCGTCCTCGTGGTTGCCGCAAATATCGAAGCCTAACGATCGAACATAACAAAGAAATAAGAAACGAATAACACCGACAAAACTCAAACATCAATACCAACACCAACATATACACCAAGGCTAGACTATCACAAAGAATGACAAATAATTGCTCAGAGACCCATCCACTCATTTGCTAGGTTAACCACAAAATCAAACTTCTAACATGCTTTAAACTTTGACAGGCTTTGATGGTGATTGTGTGCACATCTATTATTTAATCATCAAGTTAATAAATCAACAACAGCTAGCTTCTCTAACTCAACTATTATAAGTCGATATTACAGTAACCTACAAAAGCTACGACAATACTAATCACCAAATATCCAACTATGAGATGCTAAACAAACTTCCAATTGAGTTTGGGTATTTAATAAGATTCACTACTCATACTCCTAAGCAACATGCTCACATTATGCAAGGTTATCACAATACAAAGAAAGTATGGCATCAAATCTAATCGCATTGATAAATCCAAAGTATAGAGACAGTAACATGATCAGCTAACTATCCCATGATCAAACATGACAACAAGAGCTTAGAAGCATGAAGATACTAACTACTGATTTCATACTAACCATCACGACAAAAAGGAGGCAACAAACCTAACAAAACCTATTAGCAAGCATGATACAAATTTTTTAGATTATCGACAAATGATAAAAATGACAACAGAGAAAACTACAAGGAAACTTGCACTAATATACTTTCAAACCTCAATTACAAACTTGATCATGCATGAGAGTGGACTAAAGAACAATCATAAGCATGATTAGCAGCTAACTAATTGGTTTTGAAGGAGGGCCCCACCGCGCATGCATGAGAGGAGCACAACCGAAAAAGAACAGAGGATCTCGGGCGGCTCTGGACCTGGATTCGTCGCCGGCGGTGGAGGCGCGGCGAGGTGGAAACCAAGGCCAAAATGGGTCGCTTGAGGACCACTGAAGCTGACAGTGGTCGCGGGTTCGCCGGAGAAGCACGGTGGCGCACGCGACGGAGCTTGGCGGCCGGCAGTGGGGGTGACAAGACGTGACTGCACTAGAGAGGAAGACAATGAAATTTAGCGCGCGCATGGGCATCCGTGAGTTACCAGGAACTCACCGGTGTGCTTGGCGACGACAGAGGGGCACCGGAGTGGCCCGGCGACGAGAGCCCACGGCGGCGCAAGGTGATTAACGGCGACAGGAGCCTGGGGTGAACGAGAGGACACGAGAGTGAGTGGAGAAGAAAGGTGGAGTCCAGGTGGTGCTCACCGAGCGAAGAATTGTGCTGGAGCTCACCGGAGAAGACGTGGCGGTGGAAAAGGCGGTTTCGGCCGGACTTGGAGAAGAAAGGCCACGCGCAGCTCCACAAGCGATGAAACCCGAAATTCCTTGAGGGGTTTACTTCCCAGGGATGTGGAACACGCCGTGACGCGGCCGGCGATGACCGGAGCCCACCGGAGCGGCTGAAATGCTCGGAGGCGTCGCAGCGACGCTCACGGCTCCTGGAGCTCAGTGGAGAAGAACGGCAATGGAGACGAAAACGAGGTAGGGAAAGCCTTCGGAGGGTTTTGTAGGAGCAGGCGGAGGCGGCGAGGTGAGACGGTGGGCGGTGAAAAGACCGGTGAGGTGAGGTGGCAGCACGCATGTAGGCGGCGAAGCCGGCGAGAGCGCGCGGGCGAGCGGTGCGCTGGAGCTGGCGAAGTGACGTGGCGGAAATGGCCTGACAGGTATGGCCCACAAGTCAGCGACAGCAGCAAAACGGCGCGAGCCCGAGTTAGACTCGATCAATATCGCGCCGACCGTTGGATCTAAAACGGACGGCTGAGATTGGTGTATGCATTCGGACAGGTCGGTTGCGCACGCGACGTGGATCGTTCGATCTTCATCGGACGGTCACGATCGATTGGACTCACGCGCGGTGCAGCTAGTTGACGCGACCGAGTCAAGTGGCGCGGTCGGACTCGAGCCTGAGTTGGGTTCGGGCCCGAGGAACAGTGTTTGCAGATTTTGATTTTAAAAGACAGAGAAGGTTTGGGGAATTTTTATAGGTAGCTCTTGAGCTCCAAAAATTTCGAAATTTTTATGGTAGCTACTAGGGACAGAGGACAACCTTGTATAATTTTTCCAGAACTTTTTATGCACTGCATTGTTCTAGAGAAAATTCACAAGCTGCTGTCCAGGGAGTTTGACCAGATTTCAAACAGAGTTGACTTGGCCATTTGAAATAGCAAACAAAATCTAAAAATTGTGAAATAATTCAGGGATGTAGATAGGATGATCAAGATGCTAGGAAAAATAGTTTCAGAGGATGATCACAAGTTTGAAGGCTAAGAATCTGATAACAACAATTTCCAATCACAAGAATTAAATTCTACAAATTGAAATTGCTAGAAAATTGTAGAAACTTTCAAATGATTTGAAGAGACAACAAAAGTTTTTATTTCTCCTCAAAATTTTACATTTGAAATACAAACCCTAAGTTAGGGCTGTTACAATTTAGTTCATGTGGCAAGTGTGTGACTAGCAGACTACTTTCCCCCATGCATGTCGTTCTTGGCTCGGGTACCTAAAACAACAATAAAAGCAAGAGTGAGTCCACAGACTCAGCAAGTACAGAAAGAAACCATAACATCAACATCCATGTAAAGGAGATCAACAATAAAACATCTCACATGCAAATGCAATGCTCAAGGGTCCTTTCTCTTTATCTTTCTTTGTGCATTATACCGATAATGCAAAGTATGCAACCGCCGCCATACCCATGCACATCTGGCGCCGCACGCACAGAACCAATTGCCCAATACTCGCAAGTATTGGGGACCTCATGCCCACACTCCACGAGTGTGGGGATCTCAAGCCCGTCACATTCATGACGGGGACCTCAAAGATGTGCATGCTTGGTCATCACAAGACCAGGCCTCAACATGATATCAAAATGCAAATGCACCATCTCTTTTCAACATCAAGCACCAATGGCGGTAACAACATTCATGAATAAAGGCAATAACGACATTCATGAATTAAGGCGATAACAACATTTATGTATAAAAGCAATAACGACATCATGAACAAAGCATATCCATACTTTGAACATTCACCACTCTTATTATGCACACTTATCAACAGCCATACGACATTAACAAGCATCAAACCCGCATTCCGGTCCAAGCAATCACAAACAAGGATCAAACGATGCACTTGCCTTAACCGCGTGCGAATGGAGGTCGTGAAGACGGTGCTGCATCCGGTACCAATCCCCCACCTAATACATTAAGAATACAAACTAAGACCCTAGCAACGAAAACATGAATTATAAAAGCGAACACATCAAGTAACAGATTGCAACGCGATCTCGACCCCGTTTTCTTAAGTACTGAAATGCCCTCTGTGAACAGTCAAGTTCTAAAATTCATATCTTTCCGTACAGCGGTCCAAATTAGGTGTTCTTGGACTTCATTGAAAGGTAATCAAATTTCCCAACTAAACCTAGTTGGTGAGCCTCCCTGATTCGGCCATCTAAAATCACTTTTGAGCTGATTAACAAAACATCGATTTCACATCACCCTTTCTGGACAGAGCACTAAAACTAACATAACTTTCAGCTCGTTTACCCAAATTTTACGTTCTTATGCTTCCCTGAAAGCTACGACAATTATCTACAACTTTCGTTATACTGAGATCCTCTAATTCTCTCTTTAACTGATCGCAAAGGTCAGAGCACTAAAACCTGTCCAGAAACTGACAGGGTTGCAGAACAGCCGCACCAATAAAATCATATCTTTTGCTACAGAGGTCCAAAAATTACGTTCTAGCACTTCATTGAAAGCTATTGACGTCCTCTACAACTTCCTAGGAGACGTCCAAGACTAAATCCGCACTTAATTATATCAAAATATCCCTCTAACACGATCTGCCCTTAAGCGACAGAATTACCGACATAGAACAATTAAGCGCTAAAGCATCTAAACGAGGGGAAAACGAGGTTACCCTTGAAGAACCGATTGCCGGGCACGAAGAGCACCCTCCAGAGAACTCTCCCCTCAAAGATGGTCCCAATCCCTTCCTCTTCTTCCTCCCCCAACAGCCGACCACCACCAGCGATCTCCTTCTTCCTCCTAGTCGGCAGGCGTGGAGAACGGACATTCTTCGCCGGCAGCAATGGAGACGTGGTGGGGAGGGTGCAAGGACTAGGAGGGGTGGCCTAGGGATGCGCACAAGGGGGAGCAGGAGGGTGGCGGCTGCCTAGGGGAGAGGGAGGGGCGCAAGGGAGATGGGGAGGGAGTATGGGCGGCTAGGGTTTGGGGGGGGCAAAAGGTTGCCTTTCCCCCCATTGGCCGGCCACCACCTGGCCTTATGGGCTGCAGCCCAGGCCCAGGTTGCCAGGAATTCGCCGCTAACCCCTTCTCTATTTGTTTAATTGGTTATTTTCTATTAGGTCCTTCTCCCGATTCGATTTTCAGCTACTCGTATCCTTTAAATCTTTAGGTTTTCTCCCGAATCCTATTATGGGGTATTACACTCTACCCCCCTTAAACTGAATTCATCCCCGAATTATTTCCATCGCTCTACCTGAAGAACAATCATAGCTAGGATTTACGAACAAAACCACACACCTGCTGTGAACAATTCCGAATATTGCTCGTGCAAGTAAGACTCTAATTCCCAAGTCATTTCCCTCTTGGACATATGGGATCACACCACCTAGATGGATACCAACATCTTTCGCCTCAACACTAGCCTCGACCTTTACAAGTACACTCAACACACGGGACTCAAAGGTAAGGTCTTACTTCTTGGCCAACAGCTCTAACAAAATCTCATACTCCGGACCTCTCATGTGCTCTATCAGCACCGAAAAACACAAGACATTGTGTACTCCACGCAAGTACTCGAGACGGTCCTAGTGATACGCCAATCTACAAATTCCCGTGACAGGGAATCTATCCGACACACCTTTGGTTAAACTTCCTTTCGGTACCGAAGTACACCGTCTACACAAAACATATAGAACTCTTCTTCCAACTCTCAGTCGATCACTTTACCTATGGAAGCAGCATCTCCTTGACCAAGGGACGCACAAAGAACTCGCCTACCAACTCACTTATCTGAAGAACTCAACTGAGAACAAAGGAGTAAAAAAAATGCATCCAACTCAAAGCCATCTTCCCTTAGAAGAGCCTAATCCAAAATCAATGGATTTACCACGAAATCTTTTTTTTTTCTCTTTCCAAAATAGGCAGTTTAGAAATAATACCGCACAAGCCAAAAACAAAAACACTCGAAAAACCAGTTTTACCCCCCTTTTTTTTTAACTGGAAGGAATCACACATACCGACAAAAACCAACTCAATTTGTAATTGACATCCGTCATAACCACATAGTTCAAGTAAGAACTAAGAAAACATCTCACTATCCAAGATCACACGCTTTACCACAATCTTTCTTTTAAGAAATCAACTTTCTCTTAAACCATAGGATCCCAAATCATCGCATAACGCATTAACTCATCTCTCTTAAATTGGCAATCCCAAACCTATGCTCTACCGAACACAAAATCCACAATTATGCAGGGAGACTCTTCCAATCCATAATATCGTACTCTAGCCAACTTCCCCACCGAATGAATCACTTGTCAAAATAATTTCCAACACAACTCAATAGATTTCACCCACCATCACATCCCTTAATCCGTTAAGGATGAGCAATTTGAAATTCACATCACACACTCTCATATACTAGCCTCAAAGGATACTATCAATGATCATCCCACTACTCGGAATCCACTCTTATTCTACCATCCCTACACATAATCATTGGCATCCAAGGTTCTAACATGAGAATGCAAAGCCTAAAATCAACCTCGAAGTCTCCTACAATGAATTTCTGGTATGATTGATAGGAAATCTTCCAATTCATTTACTAAAATTTCACATAGCTCAACAATAACCTCAATCATTAACATCCACGTTCCTCACTAATCAAGTAACCGCTCAAGGCGTTTCATGTCACCAATCTTGGACCTTCACTAAACCACACTAATCAAAATTCAACTACACGACCACAATATACCCATTCGTCATACCCTCACTATATGACTAAGATTCAAACATACCCAATCACTAATGTCAATAAATAAATATCTTCTTTGACCAAGATATCCTCGAAGATAATTTAACTCTCATAAGGTCACTTACTGAGGCCGAATCATACCTGACAATAGCTCAACAATTCCTGCTATCCCTCTAATTAGCATGACACTTAGGTTCCTCCACACCGCGACTCTTATTAAACTTCACCACCACAACTCTTCTGCACAATCATACTAAGTACCCAATTGTGACACTCTAATAAGTTTATCAAAAGTCCATAATTTCAATAGTCCCAATATTTCAACATGGACAAAGGTTATTGGATCATAATTCACCATAGGTTCCACTAGTTGTAACACTAATCACTTTTATCTCATCGACAAACTTTCCATTTAAGTAGAATTCTCTCCAGGTGTTGTAAGTCGAAACCAATTCACTTTATACTGCTCTTCAAATAGATTGGTTCCCAAAAAAAAATATCAACAATTCCAAATACTTGACCACCTCCAACCAATCACCATGCTACTCTTTATAACACTTGGCAACACAATTTGGTTACTTCCTTATTCAAAAGAAAGAAATAAACAGATACAAAGTTCGACGCATAAGAAATCATAGCTCCTCGAAGTGAGCACGAGACCAAGAGAAATAGTCAAATAGAAATGATCTCAGAAAACAAAATGCAAATCCACAGTCGAGGGCATAAGTCCCACAAGAAGAAATTTTCCATCTCCATAACTCATAATAAAACATTGCTATGCAAACCCAAGAAACTCTTAAGCTGAGACAACAAGAAAGTTGCGAATTACATTTTTTTTTTTAGCTCCAACCTCAAATACTTATGGTAAACATTTTTCGTTAACACAACGAAAGCAATATCTTTGATTACAACATTACTTGCCAAACCAAACAAGAGATGCTTTTAAAACCAAATCACATTAATTACATAAGAACCAAATAGAACCTTCCAATACGTCACATTGCTCAAACTAATATCATCTACTACATAAATCATGAACTCCCAAAAGTCCACGAATACAAAACTCCAAACATTTCATTTGACTGACATTACGAAAGGCAATAAACTTTTCTTTCTAGAAGAATCATCACCACTACGACGAGTCAGAATCTCTTATAGACAAACTTAATAACATCAAGAATGATCTACCCTTGACAATACTCGTTATCGTCAACTCTTACTTTTATTAAGCCCTCCAAAGGCTTACCAAAATGTTACAAACCCCTTTTATCATCTCATCCTCAAGTGAATGTATTCCAAAATCTCATATTCCCACTACAACAACCACTTTATTTTAGAGGAAAACTACTGCACGAATTAAAAAGTTATTCCAACATCTTTTCATCAAAAACATACTTTTATCTGATAGTTCTATCATCACGTAAACATTGGTCATCCGTTAAATCCCATAATTTATCTCTTAGTGATGCTCATCACCAAACATTAATAGACATTATTTGCACCTAGCCATTACTTATAATCACCGAGTATCCACAAAAAAGGTTACTTCAAGATTAATATCCACTAAGACAATTTTCTAACTCCGTTGAACTTAACCATCCCAAACAGTTAGATTAATCCATTGCGATCTGTTTATCCAATTTACCAATGAAGTTTACCAAATGTATCACCCTTAATGATCAACTTAATTCAACAATGTTCCACACTTTTTATTAATTTTATTGATTACAATTAGGTATAACCATACTCTTAATCACAGCTCCTCGAGAACTACTACAAGATACTTTCAAATTAATCACCTTTCTTTCATGGATCTTCGTTAGGATCGTTCATACAAACACTATAGATTTAACATGATATCCCGTATCATATCCATTAATTGCTTTGGTTAAAACCTCTCACTTAACCAAGACAAAACATCGCTAAAGGGTTTAACATCTTCTTTTATAAAAGAGAACCATCAATCTTCAACACTCAAAATACCCAAGAGAGATACATTGAGTCGAAGCCTCCACGTTCCAAAGGACTTGCAAAAGGAAACTTTCATTAAGCAAGAACATCAACCGGATATATGGGTCATGCTTTCCAATGAGAAGGACAAAACTCCAAAATAAAGGTCAAACTTGACAATCAACTCAGTTCACCACCATAAGAATAACTCATCGCTTGGGAAAATAATGATTGCTTTACAGACAAATTAAGCCAAAGAAAACACACCAATTTTTTTCTCAAAGCAACCCATCAACCACAAGAATAAATAACCCAAGAGAAACTCATCAATCTCAACTGGATAAGAGTTGACCAAATTCAAATTCGGGAAGAGAACAACTCTTTTAAGTATACTCACTACCAACGCTTTGTACTACGATCTCTCATGTGGATACTTCGCTATTCCTATACCACGAACGGTGGTGTAACCTGTATAGCCCGGACCACAACCACTACCTCCACCTCTCAACATGGGTTACCCCACACATAATAACCATAGTATTATACTATAGATATATCGATCATCTCAAACAGAATCATTAATACAACTCAACGGATGCATAAATGCAATGCTTCACCCATCCCATCCTACTATGCACCAAAGGTGTCGTTTATAAGTTCATTAACCATTACAAAATTTTAGCAATTTAAGTTGCCTAGGTTGTAAATCCAATCACCACGGACCTCGCTCGCTCGATACTAATCAGAACACCCTGACCCGACATGAGCCTGGAATGCTACTAAACAAACTCTAATAATTCTAATCAAGACAATCTTAATAAATTTCGGCAAAACCTCCCTTGTAAGGTTAATTACACGAAGGTTCCAACATACAGATGATTCATATATTAACTAAAACTATCATCCAGAGACATCAAAAGATAATCAAAGACATGCTAAGTATCTAACATAACTAGAGAGGTATGAAGTTCCACTACTCATCATTTTTACATTTAATCCGTTACATGAGACAAAACATAATAAATCTTTGAGCAACTCGCTCAGTTACTAAAAACAATTACGAACTGAAGATCATTCAACTTTATTTAGTTCATGTGGCAAGTGTGTGACTAGCAGACTACTTTCCCCCATGCATGTCGTTCATGGCTCGGGTACCTAAAACAACAATAAAAGCAAGAGTGAGTCCACAGACTCAGCAAGTACAGAAAAAAACCATAACATCAACATCCATGTAAAGGAGATCAACAATAAAACATCTCACATGCAAATGCAATGCTCAAGGGTCCTTTCTCTTTATCTTTCTTTGTGCATTATACCGATAATGCAAAGTATGCAACCGTCGCTGCATACCCATGCCTGTGCACAGCCCCAACAATTAAAATGGACCCCTAATCCCATGTCACAGCCCCAACAATTAAAATGGATTATTATGTATTTCATTAGCATGCATTATTAAATTCAAATCCTCCCATAATTTATTGCACTTGGAAAATCTGTTAAAAACATGAACCTACCCTTCAAATCTGAACTTTAATTCAAATCAGTGATAAAAGTTGTGATCATCATCTGAATCAATTTATTTAAAACTAAATTAATTATCACGAATTAATATAATTTTTCCCAAATTTTTGGGACTAGTTTGAACCTAATTAAAATTCAAACAACATTTATAGACATACAACATGTTTGAATTTTTAATATCACAAACTGTATTATGAACAGTAGGGTTTTATAATTTTTATGGGAACTATATACTCCCAGAACCCCATAAATTATTTCATGATTTTATGAAATTTATTTCTATTTATAAAGCACCGGTCAAACTAGAATCAAAAGAAATTCAATCGGTCAAACCCTAGTCTGCTCAACCGACCAACTGCACTCGACTCGGACTCGAGTCGCACCGGCGGCGGACTCGGCTAAATCAACTAGCGTTCCTTTAGATCCCGGCCGTCCGTTTTCAATCAAAGGCCCGAGTCACACCGCACTCGCTCACTCCCGAGTCGGCCGACATGGTGGGCCCGCCTTGTCAAACCTCTCTTCAACCTCGCAGAGAGCTGCTCCACGCGGCCGGGCTTTTGCGGCGACCGTTGGGGAGATTCTTACTCCGTGAATCCACCGCCTCCATCCACCACTCCGGTGTGTTCCTCGCCTAACACCGCCTCGCTCCGCTATCTCCCATGCATAAGACCTCTCGAACCCTAGAATGCACTCACTCTTCCTCTCGGTGGTGAGGAAGGGAAACTAGCTTGAGCTCATTTCTCTGTAAGCTTCCCACCTCCGGTACCCTCGGCCCTCCTTTGCATGCCTTATCCATTTTTGCTAATGCGAGCCTCTCTCGTTGCTTGTAGTTCTTGTTCCCACATCGTGCTCTCTGCGCTCTAGAGCACGCACCATGACATCTTCAAGCTTTCTTCGTTGTCAAGAGGTATTATCCTCCAACCACCGCGTCACCTGTATGCTTTAGCTCACCGATTAAAACCCCTCACCTTGTTTCAAAGAATGCACGACGAGCTTAGTGCAATTTGAAGATTTGATCTTTTCGCCATAGCACGAACCCTTCATCTCCTACCTTGTTCAGTAAGCTCCTCTTGATTCCTTGCTCCTAGAGTATCCTCTGTGGATCTTTGAGCTATACCTAGCTCTAAGTTACCTCCTTTTGGCTTCGTGCATCCTCTCCACGTGAAGCCGTGTCGTGCGCCTTCTCGCCTTCTCCAGACCGAGCCTCCTCCACCGACTTCCACTTCCTCAAGCCCTCTCCTAGCTTCGTAGCTCCTAGTTAGTCTCTAGGATCTCGGCGCTTGCTTGTTTGTCGCCGCAGCTTCTTTAGCCGCATGCACTTTTGCCGTATGACTCGCCGCCGCTCAACTCCGGCTAGCCTATTAGGAGCGCAGCACTATTGTGCACCTAAGCATACTCTTAGTTCACGCCGCCGTGGCCGGAATCGCCGACAAGCCGTCGGTGGAACGCGCGGGATGAAATCCCGTTGTCGTACGCCGACCGTCACTGTAGCATGTCATTAGCCGTTAAACTCCAATCATTAGCATTTAAGTGTTGTCTTAAGCGGCGCTGATGAGTCTATTACATGCGGGCCCCACTCACAGAAAACAACACGTTTAGTAAAACGTTGGAGCCACTGACGTGTGGGCCCAAAAATTTAAACACGTGCGATGTATTGGCGCCCTTCCTTACTCTTGGATCGTTGTGGACCGTCCGATGCGTTGTCGACGGTCCAGATTGGTGGCTTTTCGGAATTTTCGATTACGCTATGATCATGGGCCGTCAGATGCGAAAGGAACGGCCTGGATTTGTGAGACATTCGACCGTCCTATTGCATCTCGAATGCGGACCGTTGGATCTTGATCCAACGGCCGCAACTATCGCCCTAGCACGCACATCGCGTGCGCGCTTAGCAATGGGCGACGAAGCGGGCCCGCTGGTCCGATGGATCGACTAGCGCTGCACTCGGTGAGAAAAGTTGCAAATGTCAGTAAAATCCAAAACCCTTTTCTTACACACCAAAAATATGTATAACTTCTAAAATGCATAACTAAATCTTTTCGACTCCAAATTGCCTGAAACCACTTCTGGAAATTTACATTCTTAATGTACTTCCTATCAAAATTAGTTTCATGCATGTCTCTGTGGCAGAGGGCTTTAATTGGAAATTTATTCATTAAAATCATTATCTCTACAATAGGAAAATGGACTGAAATCTTTAAAAATGCATAAGTAATTTTTGGAACCTCCAAAAACAGTGAGACCACTTTTAATAATTTTCATTTTTAGTGAAATCAATTCTAAAAATGGTCTCCATGTTACCTCTGTCACAGAAACTATTTTGGGAGAATATACTCCTTAACTCCATTATTCTTATACTATAAAAGGCTGATAACTTTGAAAATCAATAACTAAATCATAAAAACTCCAAAAAGGACAAACTCAACTGTTTTTAACTTATAATAATATTGCCTAATTATCTATGTGATCCATGTACTCGCCACTATTCTACAGAATTTCACCTCATAATTAAATTACATAATGACGGCTTATTGAAATCTGAAATTCAAACCATTATAACTTTCACATGCTAAATCAAAATGAAATAATTCTTTCACCAAAAATCATTTAAAATCATGACCTAACTACTGTAGAAAAATCATGCATTTTTGAGCATTTTGGTTTTTGAGATGTTTTCTCGGTATTTATTTGATGTTATAATTATATAGATCCCGAGCATATTGACATCGACACTTACGCTACTGAGAGCGAGCAGCTACTGTACCAGCAAGGCAAGCATCATTTGAACTTTCTTTTGCATCATATTTGATCCCAGTTTTGGTTAAGTTAGTGCAATGATAATTGCTTGCATGCTATTTTGATTATGTCAATATTTTTGTGATGCGTAGTTTAGATATGTCCTATGCTTGAGGTTAATCTTGAATTATGCCAACTCCTATATGCTTAAGATAGGATGTGTGAACTATGGGTGATAGAATCGCTTAGCCATGCAAGTCTAGACACGGTAGTTCGATCGTCGGGAATAACCCGATGGTTTTGGGATACACACAACTCTTACCTTATGTTATTACTTCAGATCTTTGTAGCTGTTTTATGAGTAAAACTTTGTCATTTTTAAATGAGATTTGGTCCGGACAAGTGTTGGTTAGTGATGGTGTCTTTGTGCACGAGAATTGGGTATGCGGAAGGACTTGTCTGGACAATTGAGGACCGAACTTTGGTAACGTCGTTAATTCAAGTACACTCGTGCTGCCACACGCGGTTTGGGAGCCGTATGGTTAAGTAGGGGGACGGTTTTATTGTGTTAAGTCCTTGGTGGTGTAAGGGGCATAGCGACCGTGAAATCCTATGTTCTTTGAGGAGCCGATGTAATCCTTTATAGTGTGCAAGGGAGCACCAATTCTTTTGTTTTGATTGCATCGGTATTTCCAATATAACTTGTGAGCCCCTAGCAAGTGCTATCGACGCTTGTACTAGGCAAGGAACCATCTCACAAGGGGACTTAGCCCAATAGGGCTTTCTTCTTGAAAATGACTATATCTTGATTTACCCGACCGGCATACCATAGGAAGTATGCTATTTTGGAGGCATCTGGAGGCTTACGGGCTAATCAAGTCGTGTGGGTAAAATAGTACACCCCTGCAGGGTATCAATCTATTCGAATAGCCGTGTCCACGGTTATGGACAACCGCTTGAGTTCGGGAGTTACTATTGTTAGACTTTCAATTAAAATTGTGGTTAAACTTCGATTCGTCATGAACGGGTTGTTCATGTGTTTAGTAAATCAAAGTGGGCTGCCACTTTGGTCTTTTTATCATTCAATTGTTTGTTACTGAAATGCTTTACTACATGTTTTACTTCTACTTCAAATCTGATTTTAAAAGGGCACATGAAAAACTAGTATGTGTAGGATGTTAATTGTTGCGTCTTTTATAAAACTAAACCAATATGAGCCACCCTTTGAATGACCCTTATGCATAACTATTTTTATTTGTGTAAGACTTGCAGTACACTTGTACTCACCGGATGCTTGCTGGCCTTTTCGGTGAGGAAGGTTATGATTATGACGATCTCGCTAGTGTTGACTTGGGTGACACTAATGAGTAGTGTCTTGCCATTTAACCCCATCGGTTGTCGATGGGTGATGGGCATACCACTGCTGGTCTTTTGCTTTATCTATTTAATTCCGCTGCTACTTGATACTCTACTTTAAATTTGGCCGGTCGGCCGTTTGTAATAAGCTGTAGACCTTAACTATTATGCAGTATGTCTTTTATCTCTTGTTGTATGCGTTGTATGGATGTAATCAACGTTGGATGAGAGTATGAGTATATTGGTCGTTGATCTTGGGAGCCAATATATATCATACTCGTTGTTGATGAATTCCCATTTAACTCACCAAGGGTAGTGCTTCGAATC
This sequence comes from Ampelocalamus luodianensis, assembly GCA_036346255.1. NCBI lineage: Eukaryota > Viridiplantae > Streptophyta > Magnoliopsida > Poales > Poaceae > Ampelocalamus > Ampelocalamus luodianensis. Next base: position 345,412 of record JAYEVH010000275.1, on the reverse strand, counting down.
GAGGGAGAATCGACAATCATGTAGCGCTCGCAAGGGAGCAGCGCGCATGATCGTTGAGGCTCCAGTATTCGGCTAAGCCTCCCACTTGGATAGAGTTAAATTGGAATTCATTTACCGGAGACCCGTAATTATGTCCCTAAGACCTTGTCTAATCTCGGTCTTATGGAGATAATTACCGGGGTCCCCACAAGTTAGTTGATGCATACATGGTGATCAAAACTGGGAAAGAGATGTGGGATGCACTTGATGCCAAGTTTGGGGTTTCGGATGCAGGCAGTGAATTGTATCTCATGGAGCAATACCATGACTATAGAATGGTTCACAGCCGTTCTGTAGTTGAGTAGGCTCATGACATACAATCCATGGTCAAAGAACTAGAGCACTTCAAATGTGCGTTACCGGACAAGTTTATCGCGGGAGGCATTATTGCCAAGCTTCCTCCTTCTTGGAGGAATTTTGCTACTTCCCTGAAACACAAGAGACAAGAGTTTTCTGTTGAAAATTTCATTGGGTCTCTTGATGTTGAAGAGAAGGCGAGGGCAAAAGATACACACATTAGAGGTAATGAGGGACATTCTAGTGCCAATGTGGTACAGAAAAAGAATGGCCAAGCTCAAAAGTTCAAAGGCAAGAACAAGACCGCACAAACAACTAGCTTCAAGAAGAAGAAGAAGAACACAAAAGATATCCCTTGCTTTGTGTGTGGCGAACCTGGTCATTGGGCCAAGGATTGCAGTCAACGCAAGGGTGGGAAGAATCAGCAAGGGCAGAATTCTAAGTCTGCTAATGTTGTTGTTGTTACTACTGAGACGGGAATATCAGGGTATGGTAATTTACCTCTTGTTCTTTCCGTATGTCAATCTACCGATTGGTGGATAGATATCGTGCTAATATACATGTGTGTGCTGATATTTCATTGTTCTCTTCTTACGAGTCACTCGGGATTCACCGTTCTAATGGGGAACGGGTCACATGCCACTGTTCATGGTGTTGGCACGGTCGATCTGAAGTTTACTTCGGGGAAGATTGTGCAACTGAAGAACGTGCATCATGTGCCATCTATCAATAAGAATCTCGTGAGTGGATCTCTTCTGTGTAGAGATGGCTTTAGACTGGTATTTGAGTCCAATAAATTTGTAATGTCCAAGTGTGGACAATTTGTTGGTAAAGGCTATGTGTGCGGAGGCTTATTCCGCCTATCTCTTTCAGATTTGTGTAATAATGTGTTGTGAACCATGTTTTCAGTGGTAATGAGACTACTATTTGGCATTCACGACTTTGTCACATAAATTTTGGTTGCATGACGCGTTAGCCGCTTTAGAGTTAATCCCAAATTCATCCTTGCCAAAGGTTCTAAGTATCAAGTTTGTGTTCAATCAAAGCGACCTCGTAAGCCTCATAAGGCGCGGAGGTAAGAAACTTGGCACCATTAGAACTCATACATTCAGATCTGTGTGAGATGAATGGTGTGTTGACAAAAGGTGGTAATAGATATTTCATGACTTTGATAGATGACTCCACTAGGTTCTCGTTATGTGTATCTTTTGAAAACTAAAGATGAAGCTCTTTACTACTTTAAAATCTATAAAGCGTAAGTGAGAACCAACTTGAAAAGAAAATCAAAAGGGTTAGGTCCGATCGTGGCGTAGTACTTTTCTAATGAGTTCAATTTATTCTCAGAGGAACATGGAATAATCCATGAGAGGACGCCTCCTATTCACCCCAAATAAACGGGGTTCTTGAAAGAAAGAACAAAGACTCTAACAGATTTGATTAATGCCATGTTAGAAACAATGGTCTTTCCAAAGCATGGTGGGGAGGCTATATTGACTTCATGCCATGTCCTAAACAGGGTTCCCACAAAGAATAAAGAGATAACCCCATATGAACAATGGGAGAAGAAAAGACTATCACTTTCATACTTGCGCACTTGGGGTTGTCTGGCGAAAGTCAATGTGCTAATTTCCAAAAAGCGTAAGCTTGGACCAAAAATCGTGGATTGCGTTTTTCTAGGCTATGCTCATCATAGCGTTGGATATAGATTTCTAGTGGTGAAATCTGGAGTACCTGACGTGCATGTCGGTACAATTATGGAGTCCAGAGATGCTACATTCTTTGAGGATATTTTTGTAACACCCTGGCTATCCGGAAGCCAAGATGTCACCTAAAACATCTAACATACATCCATAATGCGGAAGAATTTGAAACAAGTATATCAACTAAAGACAGCATTAAGTTAAACAGATATGATGAAGGTATCCTTCCTTCACCTTTTAAGTTATTTAATTCGATCATCAATAAAGAAGGTTCACACGCAGTAATAAATCAACATCCATGTGGAGAAGGTATCCTTCCTTCACCAATTATAATTTAATTATTACAGTTCATCATCAACGAATGTAAGATAAAACTAAATTTAATCTTGAACATGAATAGGATGATGTGAGCGAGTAGTGCGTGTCTACTCCCTCCCAAGTGAGCCAACATCGGGGTTACCTAAAATAAACAAACAACGCAAGAGTGAGTCCATGACTCAAGCAAGTGCTGATGAAAGAGAAAGAACACATATACAAACAGACATCACCATTTAAGAATGCGAACCTTGCATCGAGTGAACACTTATGAAAACATGAAATGAATGAATGTAATCAAGGATGGACTGCACACATGCATATACTGGTATAGTGGTGACACACCGTGGTGTTCACTTAAGCCCGCACCTTAACAAAAGTGCGGGGATCCAAGTCCTATATGAAGAACGTTTCATATAGGTGTCCAAAGCTGCCCATACTGGAATTGATGGGTCTTACGTGCCCATACTGGAATTGATGGGTCTTTCAATCCACTCCCGTGGACGGGACATGACAATGTCCAAAATTGCCCACATTGGAATGGTGGGACTTACAATCCACTCCGTGGACATAACATGAATAAAAGGATGCATGATATGAACATGAACAGTGATAATACCATCTCTCAGTATATACTCCACATAATGAAAGAACATAACCAATTCAGCATCTCGGGTAACACAATATGTCACACTATATTCATGAAAACATTCACAATCATAACACTCAAAAGCAACAAAGTACTTGCCTTCCGCGTTGCGACGCGTTAGCAGCAAACGATGGCGCCCCAAACCGGTAGCCTCGTGGCTAAACAATTAAATAACCGAAATAAGAACAACATAGAATCCAACCCAAATTAATAGTCTACAATACCCCCTTGAACTCCCAAGGAATCACCATAAAACCTAATCTGAAAAACAGGCTGCAACCCAAAACGTGTCGGGACAGCAGCACGAAAATGACAGTAGTTAATGACGTGGGACTCGAAATGAGATGAGTCCAGATCCTACCTCATCTTAACGAACATATCTATAACATTCAAGTTGATGAGATTTCCCAATTCGGCCAATAAACTTCTCTAATAAAGAAAACAAAACAGCAGCACAGCTTCTGTCGAACAAACAGGACAGCAATACTAAAACAACCATAACTTTTAATCTACAACTCCGAATTGAGCGTTCTTTAACAATATGAAAAGGTTATGAAATTACCTACAATAAACTAGTTGGCACAACATTCAAATTTTGCCTTTAACAAAAAGTGGCACACGGGTCAAAACTAAAGATAGAAACCGACATACAATCTGGACAGACTGACATACAATCTGGACAGTCACAAAGAAAAGTGCATAACTTTTGATCTATAACTCCAAATGAAGTGTTCTTTATCAATCCTGAAAGCTAGTGATATCACCTTCAAAATTTGTTATATGGGCAAGACCTCTGAATCACCCTCTAACTAGGCCATAAATCAACCTATACAGAGACTGCTAATTCTCGTCAGGATTCTGGACAGCAGATAGTAAATCTATCATAACTTTTGACTCGAAAGTCGGAATTCAGTGTTCTTGGCGGCCACCGAAAGCTAAGATCAATATCTACAAAACTCTAGGAGATGGACAACCCAAATTCGGCCTCTAAGATCACGAAACAGGCCACGCAACATTCAGGACAGAACTGAAATTCTAACGGCAGCAATTCAATCCAATCAAACTAATCGAATTCGCATCCGAAACAACCTAAACAGCGAGGGAAATCGATCATTACCCTTGTAGAACCATCGGAGATCGCTGATCAAATCCCACGAAGAAATTCTCCTTCAATCCTCTCTTCCTTCCTCTTCTTCTTCTTCCCACGGTCGGCCAAGCAAGCAGGAAAGATGGCGCCGGGAGAGGAGGAGCAGCAAGCGGCGAGGCACCAGAGCACGCCGCTATCAGAGCACGGGCTACTGTAGCACGGCGGCTACTGTAGCAAATGGGGCTAGGTTTGGTCCCCTCCTCCCCTTGCCTTCTAATGGGCTGCGGCCCACTCATGGGCCTTGGGCCACTATGGTCGGCTCCCCTCTCTCGAATATGGGTTGGCGCCCATACTTCTCCTAAAATTCTGAATTTTAACTTATTTCCTCTCTAATCTTACAGATTCGATATCGAATAATCGGGTATTACATTCTACCCCTTAAATAGGATTCAACTGAATCCTCACACCGACTCTACGAAAGGTCGGTTGCAACTAAAAATTAATAACAGTAACATGTACTCGATATGAACAAATCAATAATGCTCGTGCATGCGAGCCTCCACTCCTAAGTGGCCTCTTTCTGATGAGGACACCACAACATCTTGACGCAAATCGGCGTCGTCTTAACACTCGTCCCGACACTTCCGGCTATACTCATCGGACGAGACTCGAAGGTAAGATCCTACTCGATGGTCAACGTTGTTAACGAATAACAAACTCCGGATCTCCCGTACTCACTCCACACCAAATGAAACCAAAAGTGAGTACAACGTAGGAATCCGAGACGGTCTTAGCGAAACGACACTATCGAAAACAACCCAATGAACACAGGGTTAACCTTCTCCTTGAAGTCGAACCACACAACAAGCACATAGAGCACGGAAATCTTGTTCCACCTCTCCATTGAACTCTTCACCGAACAAGGATCACCCTCTTTAACCGGAAACATACAATCGAATTCTTTTAAGCAAACTCTTTTACCGCAAAACACATCCGAATAAGAAAATTCACATCACAACTATACGTTACCAATCGAGTATCAAGAGTAAAATCCAAATCGAATTTCATCAAGAAAACCTTTCCACTCTCCAAGTGGCAAATTGCGAATAAACGTCCACGAAAGCCAAAGGGAGATCACTTGAACGCTCAAACCAAAAACTTCTTTTGTTTTGCTCGAATTGGAAAGAAGCAAACATGCCAACACAACACCAACTCACCATGCGAAGACACCATCCAACAACATAAAGCTCAAATGAGTAACAAGAAAACGCTTCAATACCCAAGGTAACATCCTTTTTTCAATTCCTCTTTTAGGAATAAAATTTCTCTCGAGACATTGGAATTAATTCATCGCATACCACAGGGCTCAAACCTCTTAATTTAACAACCTCAAATTAGGCTTAAACCGAAATACATCATCCACACCTTTGTGGAGAGACTCTATTGATTCCATCAACACTCTGGACCACTCCTTCAACTGATGACATTAATTTGATAGAAGGCACCAAAGCCCTCAAAACCCATGCAATCTCATCACCTCCAACTTTCAAGAATATCACATCGAATTTTCAGTACACCCGCCATAAACTACAACAAAAGGGTTCTATCGACAATCATTCCACTACTCGTAGTACTCCAGTTTTCTATCTCCTCTACACACCAATCTTTGGGTGACCAAAAGTTTAGTATGAAAACGGAAAGCCCAAATTTAACCTCCGAGACCTCTACAACGAATTCCTCTTATAACAAATAGTGAAATCATCGGATTAAATCTCTATGATCCCCACAATTCGATATACTCACTCATTGACATCATCAGAATCACTCATACCACATCGCGATACTTTCAATAGTGTTATCAGTATAAAATTGATTACGATTTCCATACATTTGATAATCCCCAACATTTCAACATGAACCAAGGTTCGGAACTACACTATACCATAGGTCCTACTTAGTCGAACAATATACGATTTTACCTCGAAACCAAACATTCCATCTCGAATCAACTTCCTCCAAGAGATTCAGTCAAAACCAACTCATCTTCTATTACTACTCCAATAGTGGGTAGCAAAACTCACCCCTACAATCACTTAACCACCACCAAACAAACAACAACTTACGAGTTGTAAACTTACAACACAAAACGGTTGATCCTTTCTCAAAAGAAAGAGGCGAATAAGAACAAATTTCACCACACAGGAAATGTTATCGCTCACAAGTGAGCACAAAACCAAAAGAAATAACTGTAATAAAGATCCGGAAAACGAAAGTTGAGTTCACAAATGGAGGGCACGCATCCTCGAAAAGGAATAGCAAATAACCACTAATAAGAAGAAAAAATGACATTGCGATTGAAACTCGACAACTCTTGAGTGAAAAGAGTAAAAGTTTATGAACAATTCGAATAACTACAAGTTACAAAACTTGACTCAAATTCTCAAATATTCCTACTGCACTCTTTCCTTAACACCGAAATTAATTCTTTGACTAACATCGCTTTGCCACAACGCACAAGATAAGATCTTTAGTCCAAACCACAAGGACTAATTAAGAACCAATGAAATTCTTCCATACGTCATATTTGTTCGTAATAGTCAACTACACAAGAAACATGAGATCCAAGTAATCTCACCACCAAACTCGAGACATTTCCAATTACAGGATTTCGCGAACGCAAGTAGATTATTCTCCTCTTAAAGGAACCAACATAAGTTCTTTGATTGCAACCTCACGTTGCCAACTCGCACAAAGAGCCTTTAAAATTAAATCACACAAATCTCTTAAGAAGCAACAGACAATCCAATACCTTAATTTATTTAAAATAATTTCAGCTACGGATGATTCATGGGCTCAAAGAAAATATCACGAAAGCTAAACTTGAATTATTCTCATCTGAACGATATCACCAAAGGCGATCAAATTACTATAGGTATTAACATCAATTTCACAACAACAATTAGAAAACACTTCAAAAGACCCACGTGAAAAGAATGAATTGATTCTTTCTCAAAAGAAGAGACAAATGGAAACGATTTTCACCAACTAGAAAACTCATCCACCACTCACACTGAACACGGGACCAAGGAAGAAACCAATTAAGCAATGAACTTATAGAACATAAGTGGAGTCCACAGTTGAACACTTAAGCCTCACAAGAAGAGAATATCGAACCTTAATGAGATAAGAACAAATAAGTACTCAAATCAAAGCACTTGCATTATCAAGAACCATTATAACTTTGCAACATATCGCTACTCGATAAACTTCATTTACCACATAAAGCTTGAACCCCCAAAGGATCATGAACACAAAACTTAAAATTTGATCATTTAGGAAATATCACCATAGGTGATCAAATTACTATAAGAGTTAACCTCATTCTCCCATTTTGACGATTCAAAAACATCGACAACATATACTAGTACCAAGAATCATCAAACTTTATTACTCCATCCTAAAACTTCCCAAAGGGAACACAAACAAAAGGTTGAAACAAATTTATTATAACAAGACTATGCTAAGCAATAACAATATCACAAGGCACGATATCAAAGACTACTTACGAAATTGCCTACTCCACTGTGGGTGTTGCTCTACACCTTCTTTAGCGCTAAAAACAAATGATGATTGTATTAATCATGTATGAACATACGGTACTAATTCCATTTGCAAACACATAACCATATATAAACATAGAAATCATTTCAAAACATGATTAAAGATTCACTAACATAATTTTCTATAAACAAGGTTTCCCGAATCGATACACCGGCACCCATCCGGTCCTTTATACAAGTTTCAACAATTTTAGCATACCATGGAATAGATAAATCTAGCTCTTATGTAAGATCTATAGGTTCTGAACAGATATGGACAGTCTTTATTTAACATACAAAGATGTATCAAATACAAGGATATTTCAAATTAATCAATTTCACCTTCATAGATAGTAGTTAAGAATAACCGATTTGCACCATGCTAATAACCCAACTTGATAACTCATATCGTAACAATCTATTCGCTTAGTTATAACTTCTCATTTTAAGCATGACAAGACATCACAAAAGGATTCTAACACCTTACTGCAGCAAAAGAGAGACTTCAAACCTCAACGTCAAGTAATCCAAAAGAAACGATAAAGCCAAAGCTTTCCCGTGCAAACGAACTTACAAAGCAGAAACTCTCACTAACCAAGCTATCAAACGAGTAAATGAGTCATTCTTTTTCAATGAGAAAGAAGGAGCAACCAAGAAAACATCAATCTTGCCAATTGACAACGATCATAAGTAGTAAAAGCAACTCAACAATAAAAGCAATAATTGTTTCAGAGAACCAAGAGGGATCTATGGAAAACCATAACTATCATGGACCACAAACCCGGAGAAATTCATCAACCACCACAGACAAGAATTGCCAAATTCAGAAATGAAAGAAGAGAACAACTTTCTAAAGTAACTCATACTTAGTACCCAAACGATGATACTGGGTAACTACTCCTCTAACCACGCATCGCGAACAAAGGTGTAACTCGTGAATCCTGAGTAACAACCACGACCTCCACTTCTTATCATCCGTTAACAACACGCTTCACCAAAATACTCAATTATGAATATGCAGGATCATCTCACGACAATCAAAGTATTAGTTCATAGATAATGAATATCATAGTAGATCATAGATTAACAACAAGAAAGATAATACAAAAGCAACTCAACAATTGCTCAACGAATGAAACATAACAATAGAAATGCGGAAGCAATAGATTCCCAACCCCACCTACATCAGGCACGCGGTGTCATTTTAATGTTCTTCTATTAACCACGGAACTAAAGCCCGCTCGATACCAACAGAACACCACGGCTATCCGAAGCCAAGATGTCACCTAAAACATCTAACATACATCCATAATGCGGAAGAATTTGAAACAAGTATATCAACTAAAGACAGATTAAGTTAAACAGATATGATGAAGGTATCCTTCCTTCACCTTTTAAGTTATTTAATTCGATCATCAATAAAGAAGGTTCACACGCAGAATAAATCAACATCCATGTGGAGAAGGTATCCTTCCTTCACCAATTATAATTTAATTATTACAGTTCATCATCAACGAATGTAAGATAAAACTAAATTTAATCTTGAACATGAATAGGATGATGTGAACGAGTAGTGCGTGTCTACTCCCTCCCAAGTGAGCCAACATCGGGGTTACCTAAAATAAACAAACAACGCAAGAGTGAGTCCATGACTCAAGCAAGTACAGATGAAAGAGAAAGAACACATATACAAACAGACATCACCATTTAAGAATGCGAACCTTGCATCGAGTGAACACTTATGAAAACATGAAATGAATGAATGTAATCAGGATGGACTGCACACATGCATATACCAGATAGTGAGTGACACACCCGTCGGTGTTCACTTAAGCCCGCACCTTAACAAAAGTGCGGGATCCAAGTCCTATATGAAGAACGTTTCATATAGGTGTCCAAAGCTGCCCATACCGGAATTGATGGGTCTTACGTGCCCATACCGGAATTGATGGGTCTTTCAATCCACTCCCGTGGACGGACATGACAATGTCCAAAATTGCCCACATTGGAATGGTGGGACTTACAATCCACTCCGTGGACATAACATGAATAAAAGGATGCATGATATGAACATGAACAGTGATAATACCATCTCTCAGTATATACTCCACATAATGAAAGAACATAACCAATTCAGCATCTCGGGTAACACAATATGTCACACTATATTCATGAAAACATTCACAATCATAACACTCAAAAGCAACAAAGTACTTGCCTTCCGTGTTGCGACGCGTTAGCAGGCAACGATGGCGCTCCCAAACCGGTAGCCTCGTGGCCTAAACAATTAAATAACCGAAATAAGAACAACATAGAATCCAACCCAAATTAATAGTCTACAATACCCCCCTTGAACTCCCAAGGAATCACCATAAAACCTAATCTGAAAAACAGGCTGCAACCCAAAAACGTGTCGGGACAGCAGCACGAAAATGACAGTAGTTAATGACGTGGGACTCGAAATGAGATGAGTCCAGATCCTACCTCATCTTAACGAACATATCTATAACATTCAAGTTGATGAGATTTCCCAATTCGGCCAATAAACTTCTCTAATAAAGAAAACAAAACAGCAGCACAGCTTCTGTCTGAACAAACAGGACAGCAATACTAAAACAACCATAACTTTTAATCTACAACCTGAATTGAGCGTTCTTTAACAATATGAAAAGGTTATGAAATTACCTACAATAAACTAGTTGACACAACATTCAAATTTTGCCTTTAACAAAAGTGGCACACGGGTCAAAACTAAAGATAGAAACTGACATACAATCTGGACAGACTGACATACAATCTGGACAGTCACAAAGAAAAGTGCATAACTTTTGATCTATAACTCCAAATGAAGTGTTCTTTATCAATCCTGAAAGCTAGTGATATCACCTTCAAAATTTGTTATGGGCAAGACCTCTGAATCACCCTCTAACTAGGTCATAAATCAACCTATACAGAGACTGCTAATTCTCGTCAGGATTCTGGACAGCAGATAGTAAATCTATCATAACTTTTGACTCGAAAGTCGGAATTCAGTGTTCTTGGCGGCCACCGAAAGCTAAGATCAATATCTACAAAACTCTAGGAGATGGACAACCCAAATTCGGCCTCTAAGATCACGAAACAGGCCACGCAACATTCAGGACAGAACTGAAATTCTAACGGCAGCAATTCAATCCAATCAAACTAATCGAATTCGCATCGAAACAACCTAAACAGCGAGGAAATCGATCATTACCCTTGTAGAACCATCGAGATCGCTGATCAAATCCCACGAAGAAATTCTCCTTCAATCCTCTCTTCCTTCCTCCTCTTCTTCTTCCCACGGTCGCCACAAGCAGCAGGAAAGATGGCGCCGGGAGAGGAGGAGCAGCAAGCGGCGAGGCAGCAGTAGCACGCCGCTATCGTAGCACGGGCTACTGTAGCACGGCGGCTACTGTAGCAAATGGGGCTAGGGTTTGGTCCCTCCTCCCTTGCCTTCTAATGGGCTGCGCCCACTCATGGGCCTTGGGCCACTATGGTGGCTCCTCTTCTCGAATATGGGTTGGCGGCCCATACTTCTCCTAAAATTCTGAATTTTAACTTATTTTCTCTCTAATCTTACAGCATTCGATATCGAATAATCGGGTATTACAATTTTTCCGATGAAAGATATGCCTATTTCATCAAGTCAGGAGCCTGATACAACTCCTGAACCTGCCATTCCAATGGAATATTTTGAGCAAACCCCTGAGCAAATTCCTGAGAAGGAAGACAATGAAATTCTGAGGAAGAGTAAAAGACAAAGGACTGTAAAGTCTTTTGGTCCTGATTTCATTGTGTACCTTGTGGATGATACTCCAAGTACCATTTCTGAAGCATATGCTTCTCCAGACGCTGAATACTGGAAGGAAGCAGTCCGTAGTGAAATGGATTCCATTATCTCTAATGGAACTTGGGAGATCACTGAGCGTCCTTATGGTTGTAAACCTGTAGGATGTAAGTGGGTGTTCAAAAAGAAGCTTAGGCTTGATGGTACTATCGAGAAGTACAAGGCACGGCTTGTGGCCAAGGGTTATACCCAAAAGGAAGGCGAAGATTTCTTTGATACTTACTGTAACATCCCAAGTTTCAGACTTGTGTTTCCAATGTAAGAAAATGAGTAGAAATTAAAACTTTTTCTTACATCTTGTATTTCCTGTATGCTTTGGTCAATCGTTGTAAAGAGGTTATGGAAATACAAAGATCACAAGTCATTTTGGGCAACATCCCAGTCTTCCAAAGCATTCTTGTTAAATCTTGTGATCATCTCCTGGAAATATTTTTCTAAGTTCTAGGGTTGTGGTGAGACACCTCTGAAAAATTTCACAATCTTTGGAAGTTGTTTGAATCCTTTTGGAGGCAAGTCAAACCAATTTAAACCCTGGTCAAACCTTGGTCCAGCACCTTACAGAATTTTTGGAGAAAAATGCACTGCATAAAAACCTGTGAACATTTTGCACAAGGTTGATATCTTAGTCAGCAAGCTCCTGTAAAAATTTCAGAATTTTTGGAGTTGTATTGCTACCTCAAATAAATTCCTAAGTCTCACTCAATTTAAAACCCCAAAACCTAGGGTTCACTGCTCCTTGGTGCGGACTGGACTGGGCTCGAGTCAAAGCCCGATCACCCGACTCGGTCGAGCCAAGTCCACTGGTGACTTTGGGTGCGTGTGTTCGGCCGCCGGATTAGGATCCAACGCCCACGACCTCCCCACCATTTCTAAGTCCGGGCGATCTCGGTGCTCGGACCGTCCGATTTTGATTGGAGGGCTCACGACCTCCCGACCTCCTCCGCTGTTCTTCTTCTTCCTCCTTCCACAGACGCGAGTGTGCGCGTCTTGCAGTGAGCAGGGCGGTGTATGGTCAACTTGTGGGGCCCGACAACGGCTCGAGCCTCGCTTTTGCCCATGTCGAGAAATGCTACCCCGACCTTACCGCTCTCCTCATTTTCTCGTGGCAAAGACCTTTGTCCCGTCGCCATTAAGCCTCCGTCCTCGTGCCCCGTTGGACTTCTGGCTACTTGAGCACCTCCGAGGTCCTCCTCTAGCCCCTTCACACTCCCAGACACCCCAGCTTCCTCTCGTTGTTAGTTGGGTGCAAAACCACCGAGTGCCTCTCACCCCACCATTTTCGAGCCGAGCTCTTCACGGTGGCGTGTTCCAATGGATCTCTTGCACTAATCTTTACCCCTCTGAGCACCTCTGGTCGTCGTCAAGTTGTGCCCTAATCCCATTTTGGTTTGCCTCCCCAGGAGCAGCTGGATTTGGATTTTCGGGTTTCGCGCCGTAGGTGGAGCTTCGTCGTTCCCAACTCCGGTGAGTGTCCCCTGTGCAATTCCTTTCTCCTGACCACCACTTGGTCATCGTGAAGCTATCCTAACCTTTCTTTTGCCTCTGTTGACTCGCAGCACTTTGTCGCCGCATCTTCTCGATTCCGGTGAATCGCTCCGCTGGTCTCCTCCGATTTCCTCGATCCTCCCCGCACTCGGGTAAGTTCACATTAGTCCTTTAGAGCTTAAGGTCTAGCTAGCTTAGCTCGTGGCGCTTGTTTTGCCGCTTCGGTTTTGCGTAAACTTGTCCTCCGCCTTCTTCGCTCGCCAGCGATTTAGGCCCGCTCCGCCGTCGAGGATACCTCCGTTAGGTTCGCAATAGTATTGCGCTCGTTTTGGTACCTTTAGTTAGCTCCGCCATGGCCGTGGTCGTCGGCGGCGTGCCGCCGAGCAAATCGCGGAGTTCTGTACTTTGTCGGGTTTCCGACAAGTCCCCAGACCTCCTCGGCTTCGTCTAGACCGTTGAGAACCTCCCTAGGACTAGATCTGGACCCTTAGATCTTTTCTGTAAAACCCTTTAGTGCAAGACCTCCCCCTAGCTTGATCCTGACCTTTGAGACCTCCTTAGGTCGAATCTTAGCCGTTGGATCTAGCTCTGTGAAAAATCTTAAGTGCTAGGACCTCCCCTGGTTAGATCCTAGCCGCCCATGACCTCTTTAGAGTCAATCCGAGCCGCTAGGACCACTCTCGCAAAAAAGACCTCCTGGGTCTTTTGGTAAAACCACCCCGCATACCACCCTTGGGGTTCTCTTTGTAAGAAACCACCCCTGGTCTTTTATAAAGAAAACCCCGGACCTCCTCGTCGAGTTGATCCTGGCCTTAGACGACACTCCCAGGTTTAGATCTGAGCGTTAGATCTTCTTTGCTAAGTCCTTGGTCCCAGGACCTCCCTCCGCGTTAATCTGGACCGTTCAGGACCTCCCTAGATCTATCTGAGCCGCCCGCATCCTCCCTGTTAAAACCCCATGCATAGGACCTCCCGCGTAGATCTTGACCATCCATGACCTCCTGGTGAGATCCCAACCGCTCAGACTTCCCGACAAACTGGATGGCCAAGACCTCCCCATGAGATCTTGGCCGCCAGACCTCCCTCGCTTAAATCCCAACCGCCCAGACCACCCTGTAGATCTTGACCGATCAGACCTCCTAGGGGATCTGAGCCGTTAAGATCTCGTCTGTTCAAAAGTTGACCTTAAGACCTCCCCTTGGAGCTCTGGACCGCCCGATCTTGATCGATGGTCACGACCTCCTCCGTGCGATTGGAGATCTTTCGCGCTGCGGCATGCACCGCTTGTAACCGTTGGATCTCGTCTTAACAGCCACGACCTCCCCGTTTTCGTTAAGTCTGTTAGACCTCCCGAGAGCTCAAATTTTCAAAGTATTTGGATTGTTCAAATTTCAAAAGTGCATAACTTTGTCATTTAGCTTTTTTGAATGATTCCAGCTTGCTTTAGCTCTGTGTAGAATAAACCTTAATCTAAGAATAAATTTAGGCAATCGTTATTTAGCGAAAATGATATAAACTGCATGAACTTGTTTAATATAAAATGGTTGTCTAGAAATTCATTGAAAATTTGTAAAATGCATAACTTATTCTCTGTAATTCCAAACTGAGCAAACTAAATTTAGTTAAAACCCACTAGGAATGTACTGTAATGTAGAATAGGTCTTAATACGATCCTTGCCACTGAAGTTAATGATCTACTAGTTTTAGAACTTAGAAAAATCATAAGTAATTCATTTCAACTCCAAATGAAGTAAACTCAACTTTGTGTTCTTAGGATGACCTTATCTACCTACCATAAAAATTTCAGTTCCAGATCATTCTAGAAATTTTTGCCATGAACAGAGTCAGAATTAATTTAATAAGAATTTTTCAGGCTGAGAGAAATTGATTAGGTCATAACTTTTTCATGCTAAGTACATGTCGGGACCCAAAATGCACTCGACCCTCTGTATACCGCACTAGTCCAGATCACGCTAGTGCACACAAGTGGCAACATCGATGAAATATCATTTCCATATGCAAAGATGACTAATAAATAGGCAAATAACAATAAATATCGAGTAAAGACCTTAAGGTCAAAGCTTACAATTAATGCCTCGTATGCTTAATAGCTCAATGAAGTCAGCGGCGAACGAAACGGAATAACTCAGTGAAGCCCATCCATATGCCCACAGGCAATCGGTTGGGGTGCGCGACCTAGTTCTTCTCGATCCTTGAAGTAGAACTTGTTGACCGACGATTCCTCCATTTCTGTAGGTTTGGGCGCAAGTTTTACAACAAGCGTGAGTACACAACCGTACTCGCAAGTCATACCACAGAATGCAAATTATAGATGATGGCTTATTCCAAAGGAAAAGGCTTCTGTGGTTACTTTGCAGAAATGCAATATTTGCAATTGAATACAAGTAATAGATTGAAAACATAATTCAAAACAAATAGACAATAATAATTTAACATTGTTTTCACAAAGACACACAAATTTAACCAAATTCTTTCACACACCAAATGACTTAAATCACACAAATTGTCCCTTCCCAAAGGTTTTATGAAAATCTACCCTCGTGTGAAATCCCCGAGCATGTCCATGACCATGACGCGCTATTCGAATAGATTGTTTAACACTCTGCAGAGGTTGTACACTTTACCCACACGATATAACCGGTGTGGCCGCACCGATCATAACAAAACAGTTCAGAAACTTCATCTCAAACATTGACATTCCCAGTGTGCTTACAAACCGTTATACATATCACAAAGCCCATGCATAACACACACCGTTGGACAGGGACGACGAATCCTCCCGCGATGCAACCACCAAGTAGTCACACCTCCACCCTATCACAAAGCCTAACCTACCACCGAACATCAATGCCGAATCCATAACTTACTAAGTTAGGCCCGTCCCATACCAGGCATGTGGTCGTACTGTAAGGCTCAGTTCAATGGCGCACAAAGTTAAGTCCTTAATTGACCAAGGCAAGACTTCCATTTTCTAACTAGATCACAAAGATTATCATTCCCATCACAAAGTCCACCATGTCACACGGTCTCCACCACTTGCCTCACCCAAATCCTTTACCACCCAGTTGGTTTTAGTGCAACACATGCCATCACGGAGTAATAACACATAGCACACAGTTTTACACAAAGTTCCATAGTCACTTAGTCAAATTTATAATTGCAACTCAGGTGATGATGATGACTCGTTGCATGACTAAGCAATTGTACTCGCATCTATCCAACCCACGTTGGTAATACCATAGCACCAACTAAATATGAACCAATCTAGGGTGACAAAAGATTATGACATACAATAGACAAAGTGGATATAACAAATTGGATTAATAGCTAAACCCAAAAGCATTTAAATAATTACTTAAAGTAAATGCAATAATTTAAATCAAAGTAATTTTAAAAACTGGGATTCAATATGATCAAAGGTATAACTTGCCTTGCTATAGCAATGGTGATCTTAATTTATCTTCAATCTTCTACTTGCTTGATCTTCACTCCTTTAGACGATTTCCGGGACTTCGGCGTCTAACGAGAAAGAAAGCGCAAAACAAACTAAATTCAAAAGACAAATCAAATAAACTCCAAATTGAAATTGAATGGTACTGGAAGGTAGATATTGAATTTAGATGAATTTAGAAACTTGAATGGGTTCAATCGGAATTCGGATGAAGAAGATATGACTTTTGGAAGATTGGAATTCACATGAAATAATGAAAAGGTCTACGGAATATTCTCAGAATATTCTATTCCGAAAATATTAGATAAAGAATGAGTGTATGATAGGTGGGACCGACTGGTATTTATGGATTTCTAGAATTAAAATAATTCCAGAAATAAAGTAGAGAGAGTGACAAGTGGGACCAATAAGATAAAAGGATTTTCAAGAATTAAATTAATTCCCAAAAATAGAATTAGGGGTTGACATGTGGGCCACTGGTCTATGGACCAGGTCCACGAGGTATGCTAGTCCACGGTGGACCAAGCTCATGAACAAGGTTTGACTGGTTGACTGACATGCGGACCCGCATGTAAGTGAGATAAATAATCTAGATTTAATTGAAAGGATGACACGTGGGGTCTACAAGTAAGATATATATATATATATACATGTATATATATATGGATGGCAAAGGATCCACATGGAAGTGAGAGGAGATAATTAACTATTATCTTGTATGACATATGGGACCCACTTAATAAATAGAGAAGATGGACAAAGAGAAACATGCTTCTGCCAACATGCCTCAACATAGAACATCAAACAACAGGGAAGATATATTTTACTTGGACCCATATGAAAGAGAAGAAGTGAGCATCAACAAGAATTAAGAAGCAATAGGAAGTAACAGAACCGAACACACGTACTGCTTCATATGCATGAACAGTAAACAAGGGCGTGGCTAGTTCATGGCGCAAAGGGTGGATGGCAGCCGAAGTCGAACCTGTGGTGGCGAAGGGGCAAAACGGAATGGAAACGACGAGCCGGAGATGATGACGTGGTCCGGACGTCGAGATTTTGCTCCATGCGACGGCAGCGACGCGAAGAACGCCGACGACGGTGGCCTCACGGGCGCGTAACACTTCCGGCGACAATCTGCGAAAAAGGAAGGTGAGCACCGCGTAGAACGCGGCGACGCGAACTCAACGGTGGTGGAGTTGAAGGCGGGGATCAACGGTTGCGAGTAATTGACCGGAGAAGGACGACGAACAAGAGGCGAGAGAACGCCAAATTCTCGGCGCACGGTGGATGAAACTTGAAGCTACAAGAGGGAAAGATAGGTATTGACGAGGCACAAGATGACGCGGTCGGATTTTGGAGAAACTCACCGAGGAAGCGAGGAACGCGATGAACACGTTTCGCTTTAGGGCTTGACATGGCCGACGGTGCTCGGTGATCTTCGAGCGAAGAGGAAGGAACCATGACGTAGAACGCGACGATGCGGTTAACAACGCGCAGACGGTTCGCCAACGGACGTCGGACGGCCGCAGTCGCGGAGAAGAACTTTGGTTGGAGCTCGGTTTTCCGGAGATTGCGGCGAAAATAGATCGGTTTGGAGGAAACCAATTCAGGGATTGGAAAAGGAGATCAATACGGACGCGTGGGACGCAAACGGCTCGCTTTTATATGCACCGTGAAAGAAGATATGGAAATTTGAAGTTTAGAGTTTGAAACGGATACGCATCGGAGATGCGTTCGGTTCGCCAGAGGAACACGATGAACAGTAACCCACGATTTACTGTAGCATCGGCAGGAGAGAGAAAATCTGGATTTTCGGAATTAAAAGAAATCCCAAAAATCAAGGAGGTCAAATAAATAGCAAACAAATCCGAAAAATCTCAGAAAATACCCAAAAATTCCTTGAAGGACAAGGAAGCCAAATAACACAAATTTTTATTTAATTAATGTTTATATTAGTCAAATTAAATATTTTTAATTTAGGAAAAATCCAATTAAGCTTTATTAATTCAAATAAAATTGGTGAAATTTTCCAGGGACCTAAACTACTCAAAAGATTTTTGAAAAGCCAAATTTTGGGACGTTACAAACCTCCCCCTTAAAGGAATCTCGTCCCCGAGATTCAGGCTGACTATAGAATAGGATAAGGAACTCAGCCTTCGGGTTCACTTCTTGCTTTCAAATTGCTTTGACTTTGACAGAATCGCTCTTCTGACCACTTACAGAACAACGCCTTACTTTTTGCTAAACTTCTCGCTTCACTGAAAACTTGACGAACTGGCTTTTGGCTGGAAGGCATCTTGAAACTTGATTGCTTCTACCGGGGCTTCTTGATCGGTGCTTGAAGGCACTTCTGGAGTGGAGGAAATCTTGCTGCTGAGTGGTAACTCGGGTTGGCAACTATCTCTTCTTCCGCGCTCGAATCGAACTAATCGACATATTTTTGTCAACTCACATACAATTCTTAGCACGTAACTTCAACAGTATTCAAGATAGACATGGCTTCAAGGTGATAATCAGATAGTGCTCGTAGCTTTCCTTTTGAACACCGCTACTTAAATTCCGCTTAGGATTAAGGACCCTTGGTCTTCGCTTCATGATTAATGCAACATCCACATACTTTGTAATTTGATCCGCTCCTAATCGAGCGATGACTTACACGATCAACCACTCAACTTCGAGGGTGACAACTACGATCGGCCGACATCCGGGTTGTAGAGAAACTCTACACATAACACTTACTTGCTCGACTTGGTACTGAAAGTTAAGGCACAACTCATTAATCTTTTCAATCGTCTATTGATTCGTATGATTCACACATCGAATCGAAATGATCACCCAAGCATCATGCGCACTCTGTCGCTAACACAAGATAAGCCGATCCTTGGTCCGACACTAACTTCTCCGACACGCCGTGCAATTTGACCATCTCAGATCTAACATCGCACCCATGCCGACGAATGTCATATCCGCCGATACAACCTCCGCCGTATACCACTCGCTAGGCGATCTCAAGCGGGTGATATTGACAGGAATGAAGTGACAACTTCCTGTCAAATGATCAACAATCACTCTTCAAGAAATTATATCCCGATTGGGTCCTAGGAGATCCCTTATCTGAATTCTCATGGATAGAAGTACTCTGACTGGCCTCCAACATTTTGGCTGACTTTCTGACATACCAAACACATGGTAACCCATTCTGCGATATTTCGCTTTATTTTGGATCATCACAATGCAACTTTGAGATCTTCGTACACCTTGGTACTTTCAAGGAAAATAGAATGCTTGTACTCAAATGTTGGTTTGAGCATTAACTACTTGAGTTTCTCCCCATTAGATATGCAAATATGTTCATTGATCCATGGATCATCCAGTCTGCCTTCACGGGTTCTCACGCTTTCCTTGGCTTTACGTGAGGACGGATTTCCTTGGCAAAACTGTCATTCCACTATCTGGTCAACACTGATATCTAGCATCAGTTCAAATTCTGGGTTTCAACAGATATCCTTGCAACTGACTCAAGATCCAACTTCTGAATTTCACAAGTAACCTTGGTTGACTAATCAACAGATGTTGCGGTAGCTCTTCTGTTTCAAAGTATCTGCCGCTGTACTGGTCTGGCTAGAGGGAATGGATTTCAACTTCACGGTTCTCAATCCAATAACCGTCTTTGCTGCCCCATGGTAGCAACTTCGAATTATGACTAAGATAATTCACCACCTGAAACTTCTTAACACACCAATTCTTGGATGTTCCGTGATAAAAGCTATCAAGGTTCTTTCTGGTATCTGGCAATACAAACACTGGAGTTGCGATTAATCTCTTCTGAAATTCTTACAAACACGGTTCACTTCTAGCGGCCTGGGCGAACTTCTCTTCTTGCAACCGGTGAGGGGTCTTGGCTAACTTGAAACGACTGTCTCACTTATCTTCAACTAACACTGTCTCAAAATGACTGTTTCACTGGTATTCAACTGACACTGTCTTTATCTGATAAAGTCATCGGATCTGCTCTATCATTTTTGCAAACTCCTTTGCAACTTTTGCCAATTATCCTTTCTGATGTAATTCCTTCTGGAATTGGCTGATCTTGGGTACCAAGTCAGAGACAAACTTGACTTCTAATACAGTTGCATGCTGTATAGATCATTTGCAATGGCAATTGCATACTCTCTTGCGGATAGGGACATTATCCAATGATTAGATTCTTCAATCATTTACCATTGTCTCACTGCTATGCAAAATGATAAGTTGGAATTCAACATCACATTCCATAGTTACGGCTCTACGGCCTTCAATCATCATGACTTAACGCTTGATTACTCAACTTGCAAAGGCAGACTCTTGGAAAGGTATCCAATGATTTAATATCCAATAATTTCTTTTTCTCCGTAACTTGCATGCAAAGATGTCCACATTTTTTTCTTTCTAACAAAGGAAAGGTTACAATGATTCCCTGATTTTACTGCTACTAACATAGGCATGACACTGCATGATCTGGTATCACCAATCTAAACTTTCTTGGTAACATCATCATTCAAACGTCTCTTCTTTGACTACTTCATTGGGCAAACGGATCCTGGTGTGTTACCAACTGCTCTAGGAGTTAAAATCTTAACTGAGCTGACCTCTGGTATTCTTGCATCTGGAGTGAGTGACTGGTTCCACTGAGGACACTAGTTGATGTAGTGACCTTTTCCATGATTGTTGTAGCATAGACATGTCGAACCTTGTGACTTTTTCTGAAGAGGTCAAGGCAGAACGATTATTTTGGTGTTCTTCAACCTTCAAGAAGGATAGTCGCTTGTAGGACATCTCTTGGCATAGTGGCCTTGCTTACCACACTTGAAACACACTAGTGACGAGGCGGCTTGTTTCTCTTTGAGGTGGGTCACGAGGTCAATATTCTGCTTTGTAATTCTTTAGTCGACATATCTTGTAATCGACAATGGTTTGCCTTCTCTTGCTAATGTTCGACAAGAGCTCGAAACTTTTCGCGACGTTGCATTGCGTAAGTCAACACGGAATACATAGGACATCGCTCGGACAATGATCATAGCTTTCACACAAGAAACATGTGATCTTACTCATAGGACATTTTCCAACGAATGGTTTCTTCGCAATTGGAACAATTGATATTGTGCTCATCAAAGACTATGGCCTATTTCTCCACAAAGGTACATGCACAATCTTCGACTTATCCGGTTGGCGCATTTCAACCGACAACGGTTAGATTTTATGTAGGATATCGAAATAGCGGGTTTTTCTTGATCACTTATGCTTGATATCGCATGCTGTTGGCGAAAAGCAGCGAGGAACTCTAACCATGTGATGGTCTTCTGGTCCTAATGGACGGCATGAAA
Organism: Ampelocalamus luodianensis; assembly: GCA_036346255.1. NCBI lineage: Eukaryota > Viridiplantae > Streptophyta > Magnoliopsida > Poales > Poaceae > Ampelocalamus > Ampelocalamus luodianensis. The sequence goes on along the minus strand of JAYEVH010000275.1, from coordinate 323,535 downwards.
GTTTTCCCATCAATCTAATGTAACTCCTTCGAATTGATGAGCGGCATAGAGAACTTTCTCATTATCGTTGCATTGCACAACAATTAACTTTTCTTCTCTTATGCGAATCCAAGATTCTCGTGATGGTTTATCCTTCAAAGATGACGGCTTGGTCATCATGAACTTTGAAGATTTGAACGAGGTGCGTCGTTGGGATGGCAAAGAGTTGTGCACCATTGCAAACATTACTAATGTCCGACGATCGCATTGTTGCTGGCATGAGTTGATTCTGGTGGTAGAAATCGCTCGGTCCCGGCGTGTCACTATCGCACCGAGATTGTTGTTGGTCATCGTCGCTCTTTACCGACATCGCGACGATGCGATGACTTGCTTGATTATTCGATTCATCAAATTGAACTAAGGTAGCGTGGTCCGATTCTCGCTGGTCATCTCGTTGTTCATGTTCGCATCATCGCATTCAAGAGTTGAGTCTGAGCTACCAAGAATTGTTTCATGACTGGATCTGCTACTCCTGGTACTGATAACTGTCCACTAGGGTTGACAACATCTGAGCTGGCACAGACTGTCTTGAGATTACTGACAAGGTTGGCTTCACTGGGGTTCTCCATCTGCTGGCCGACTGTACTAATAGATGCGAGGAAAAGCACAAGGTAAGGGAAGAGAATCTACTAAGGGGAGCGGTTTAACCCAAAGAACACCAAGGAACACACAAATAGCCGGAAAGCTATTAAGAAGCATAAAACTCACAACCAAACTACACCGAAGAAGGGAAACAAAGATCTAATCGTCTAGTCGATTAAACTCTAACTTAACAGGCGACTTGGTTCAACACACGGAGGAACCTACACCGATTTATCCTATATGGTTGGTCCAAGAAAACTCGATCCGATCACGGTCTTCATCAAACGTTGACTGCTTGCGATCCTTGGAGGCGAAGCTTGGAGAAAGATGGGGGCGACATACAACTTGTTCTTGGTCTTGAATTCTTGCGACGAGCTTGTCTTGAACACTTGGGAAGATGTCGACACGTTATTGTTGGTTGCGTGGTCTTCAAACAGTTGCTCAAAACTGCTCTTGGGCATCCACCAAGACATTTGACATGGATAACGATGACTATAGAAGTTATGAGGAAAGAGAGAGTCCAATTTAATACTCCAAATGGTGACAAAGAATATAGATGAGAAATGAATAGAATGGAGGAGTATTAGAATAGACAAGGTGAGAATAGCACATCATTAAGATTTTCCATTTGTAAAATAAGTTTTGAAGTTTTTCTTACAACGCCATTCTAACTAAGGTCACGACCTACAATGATATGGCTCGATACCACCTCCGTCGGGACCCAAAATGCACTCGGACCCTCCGTGCATACCGCACTAGTCCAGATCACGCTAGTGCACACAAAGTGGCAACATCGATGAAATATCATTTCCATATGCAAAGATGACTAATAAATAGGCAAATAACAATAAATATCGAGTAAAGACCTTAAGGTCAAAGCTTACAATTAATGCCTCGTAGGCGAATAGCTCAATGAAGTCGCAATGAACGAAACGGAATAACTCGGTGAAGCCCATCCATATGCCCACAGCAATCGGTCAAAGTGCGCGACCTAGTTCTTCTCGATCCTTGAAGTAGAACTTGTTGACCGACGATTCCTCCATTTCTGTAGGTTTGGGCGCAAGTTTTACAACAAGCGTGAGTACACAACCGTACTCGCAAGTCATACCACATGTGAGGACCCGGAATATTTAACTAGTAACACTTAACCTCCAAATGGTTCTAGCATTACTAATTAAACATTCTAAGCCTCGATGGACATATGTTTCCCAGAATTGCAACATATGCGCATCATCACAAAATTACACATCATTTCCATACAACATAAATCACTAAGTTCAACAACGACATAAAGTAAAGTTAAGTTATTACAAAAGAGAGCCGACCGGCCAAATAGAATAATATACAAGAATGACAGCGGAAGCAAAATGTGCCATAAGATGGCTAGAACAAAAGTCGACCGGTTAGCCACACACCCACAAGGCAACCGACCGGGCCGCCAAGCTAGTCGCCCCGCAAGCTACCACAACACAGCTCACAAAAGTGAGGCCCTTCAGGCTCACCTTCTTCCTCTGCAACAAAACAATTAAGCATAGCATCTGAGTACAAAGATTGTCTTTGTACCCAAGATCGACGTGTGGAATAGCGAGACCTATTCATAGACTACATGCAAGCTTATTTAGGTGGAGGTTGTATGTCTCTTTTTGCATGAAGCCAACTTTATTTGCAATAAGGTAATACATTTTAAAGGCATGTTTGCAAATCTGTTTAGTTTTCAAAGTAACAGTAAGTAAAGATACATACAAGTAACAACCTGGAAGTGACTACCCCAATAGTCACCACAACATAGCACTAATCCCGATTCGTACTCACCCATCAAGTTTTAATTTAAAAGGTTGTAGTCTAACTCTTGAAAGACCTCCTGCGTGTCCATAACCTAGGGCGAGGCTATTCGAATAGTTTTAAACCCTGCGGGTGTACCAATGTACCCACACTTCACCGCTTTTTGCCAAGCTATTAAGCACACTTCCTTTGGTATGCAAGACGGCTAAGTCCTACGAGACATTTCCAATGGAATGCGTTAATTAAGAGTCGCACGATGGGGTTAACCCTTAGTGACCACCATGGCGAAATGAGCCACTAGGACCACACGTTGTGGTGGAGTCAAGCAAAGCCGGAGTCAATAGTTACTAGCCTGACATTACAAGACCCGGCTGGGTGGAGGACCTAGAAAGGAACCACCCTGGCCACGCCTTAGTGATCCTTTTTCTCTATAAGCTACAACCAATGACTCATTAATTAATGCCTCCCAAAGTACTAATTCAAGAGAGGTCCCATACCCTCTAGTGTGGTTAGCACGCACAAAATGCTTGGTTTAGTGTAACAAGATGTTCGGTCCTTGTTGACCCGGCACCATTCCATCACACCCACAATCACACCATCTTACCATTGTGCCCAAGTCTAAATCATTTTGTTTTCGCTTTAGTTTTTCATAAGTAGACAAGGCACAAGGTGGAAATCATAATCATAATAATATTTATGTGATCAAGGTTACCGACAAGTCGATAACCGCCCATTTCTACCGGAAACTAAGCATGGCTAAGCAATTAATTCGCAAACTACTAAGTGACAAGGGCTCATCCAACGAACCCTAAATCACAGCAATAACCTAGGCTCATGGTAGTAGAGGATAATCATTTGCTAAGGAAATGCATCTACTAGGCCAACTATTAAAACAAAGTAGCAATGCATACATAGAATTTGTAATCAACATAAATACTTAAAATACTGGGATTAACATGATCAAACTGCTTGCCTTCTTGCTGTTGCTCGATTGGTTGCGGAGGATCGTTCTCGGGATTACCGCAAATGTCGAATCCTAAGCGAAGGCAAAAGAACCAAGAACAACCAATAAGACGAGCCACGAATAAACAAAAGAGCAAGCAAAACTTAACCAAATGCGACGAAATTTACACATAAGGTAGAATACGAATATACCTAGACATAGAAACTGGAAAAACCTAATTTGGATTTGTGGTGCAAAAGATAATGCATAAAAATACATTTTCGGCTATAATTAGCACTGTAGCAAAAATATTTTCTAGAGAGATTTTGAAGCTGGAATTTTTATGGTAGCTACCTACTGGTATAGAGGTAACCCATATAAAATTTCAGGTCATTTGGAGTTAAAGTGATTTAGTTATGATTTTTCTAAGATGCAAAATTAGCATAATGCACTTTCCAGGAGCATAAATATGTTCAAAACTAATTTTACAGTGAAGTATACCAACAGAGGGGCTTTCTAGAATTTATCAAATATATTTTGCATTTACAGAGAATTACTTGTGCATTTTATAAGTCTTCCAGAATTTTCTAAATGCTAAAAATAGGTACTAACTCATTAATCAAGGTTTCATCCCAATCTTGGACCTACCATCATTTTTATATTAACATTGGGTTAATAACAAATTTATCAAGGTTGGAATCATTCATTTTGGTCATACACAGAGCAAGATATGCATTTTCTAAAGTTTTATTCATTTTCTGGAATATTCAAAATGGCAGAAATCAAGTTATTCCTAGTTATACAATTTTCTGCTACTAGAACATGCTTAAATCCATTTTTATAATAAGCTAAAGTGATAACATAATTTATTACAGTTGGAATTAACTAAAAAGTAGCTAAAATGAATTAGTTATGAGTTTCTAAAGTTTTTACATCATTTTCAGTCGTTAAATAAATACTTACCGAAATACAGAACAACCCAAAACAAAGAAAACGACGTGGACACCCGCGGGCCGTAGATTTAACATCCAACAGCCCACGCACGCTGGAAATAGCGCACGCGCGCCAAACCTAATCGGGGTCCACCGTTGGATCAAGATCCAACGGCCCAAACGAGTGCATGCAACCGGACGATGCGGTTGCCTCGGTGAACCACGACCGCAGATCTAAAGATGAACGGCTCAGAACCCACATCTAACCGGAAGGTCCGATTGCACACATGATCTCAGCCGCAGATCGCAAGATGGACGGTCCAGGATGATGAGGGGAACCGGATGGTCCGAATGCACTCACGATCAAGACCGCAGATCTAAAAATGAACGGTGGGTGATGATCGTAGTTCAAACAGGGATGCTGACATGTGGGACCGCATGTCAGTGACTTCGAGTCACCCACGCGCTGGTTTACCCCACGTGCACAGTGCACTGGACCCACTTGTCAGCGACTGAGAGTGGTGGTTAGGACAGAATTAATGGCACTAATGATGATCATTAACTAGACACTAAAGACTACTGGAATTTGATTTCAATCCCTCGCCCACCACCAATACCCGCAGGTTAATTCGGCGGCGATTAAATGCCGACTCATTTAATTAAGCAATGATTGACATTAATGATGTCGGAACAGTGCGGAGTGAGCCAGAGATTGATTTAAGGATATTGGGCCCACTGGTCAGTGGCTCAATAATAATGATTAAGACACAATTAAGAACTAATGATTGGTAATTAATGTGTCCAATGAGTCGACAAACGGAGCGCTGTGTAAACAAAAAACCCGAGTGGCTTCAACGGCGAATCGCGGCGACACCGCGCATGGCGCTCACCAAGTACTAAATGGAATCGCAATAGCACAACGAGTCTAATGGTAGCATTCGCCGCCGCGAGGATCTAACGCGCGGCCAGCCGGAAAAACGAAAATGGAGCTTCTCGCTAAACACGAAAATCGCGATGAGCTCCAATGCAAACCTAGGATGCGGGTGCCATAGCTTCTAAGGACTAATAAGAAGCTACCTTAGCGAGAAGAGGCTTCAAGGACGGCCGGAGAAGCTTGACCACTGTGGAAGCTCATGGGACTTGAAGAAGAAAACCGAAAATGACACCACAGCCAAATGAGTGATACCAAAGCTTCAATATAGCTTCATAATGATTCACGAAGCTACATGAGCAAGTAATTGGAAAATGGAGCACTCACAGAAATGAGGAAGAAGATGACCAAATTCGCCGAATTTGAACAAACTAAAATTGGACAATTCACGAGAATCAATTCCAAAATTAAGTGAGGGGAAATGTCCAAGGTGATAAATAGATGAGGTTAGGGCAAAGAAACATGAAGGAGGACCACTGGAACACCAAGAACACCAATGGAGCTTCACGGGTCAACAATGGCGGTTTGCCATTTTTGAGGTGTTACGCTCCAATATTGTGAATGAAGCTTGATGGTGGTCTAAAGAAACTCCAGGAAGGGGTTTGGGTGCTTATAAGGCCATGAAAGTGTTAGGGTTTGCACCACTCCTCTCTCGGGCGGCAAAACACAAAGCACAGGGTGCGGCCGACAAGGAAAAGAGGTGAAGGCGTGCATTAAGGCATGGCCTAGCTCAGTGTACCTCCCATACTCCTACACGTCGGCTAGGGTGGCTTTAGGGAGCAAGAAATGACCTCACCATGCCTTGCACTGTTTTCGCACGGCGGGAGGTTGAAGATGACCAGCGCAAAAGCTCGGGCGATTCACAGCCCTACGATCTAAATCGGACGGCCACGAAAGCACCACGCCTCCCAGGTTTAAAACACAACGGGGAGATTGCGAGCCTTCAGATTAGAAATGGATGGCTCAGATTGCCCCACGTCGCAATTCTCTTTTACAACGAAGGGGTACGCGAGCGTTGGATCCTAATCCAACGGCTCAGATTCAAAAATGCAACCGGAGGGTCCGAAAGTCTCGGCGCATCTCGACGGTTGGATGGGGATCTAACGGTTGACAATCAACCTTGCAACCGGAAAGTCCGAAGTCTTACGCTGCGGCGCGTGCGATTTAGATCTAACGGACGAGATCGATTGCGCGTTTTATAGAGTGGCTCGGTGCGTTTAGTTGACTGGACCAAGTCGATTGGCTCGAGCCCGAGTCTGACTCGAACCCAAGTAACAGTAAAACCTAGTTTGACTTTGAAATAAAAACAGAGACTTTGAAAGATTTGTTTGAGGTAGCAAAATAACTCCAAAAATTATGAAAATTTTACAGGAGCTTGCTAACTCAGATATTAACCTTGTGTAAAATTTTCAGAGATTTTTATACTGCGAATAAATCTCCAAAATTCTGCAAGGCTCTGTTTTAATGTTTGACTGAGAGTCAAACAGTTTGATCGCCTCTAAAATTTTCAAACAATTTCTAAAAATTGTGAGATTTTTCAGAGGGGTCACATACCATCACAGAGACTTAGGAAAAATATTTCAGAGGATGATCATAAGATTTGACAAGATTGTTTTTGGAATAACGAGATTTGGACCAACCGGACTTGTGACAATGTATTTCCATAATTCCTTGTACAAGAATTTCTTGGCACCACAGGAATTACATGATGTAAGAAAAAGTTTTAATTTCTACTGATTTTCTTACATTTGAAACACAAGCCTAAAATTGGGATGTTACAACTCTCCCCTTACAAGAATCTCGGCCCGAGATTCCGCTTACTGAGAAGAAGGAAGGAAAATCTGCACGGCGGCGATCTTCTCGCTCCCAAGTTGCCTCATCTTCGAATGGTTTGACCAGAACCTTAAGGAACTTGATGACACGGTTCCTCGCCCTCCGCTCGATTCTCAAGAATACGAACAGATGCTCGTGGTAGGTCAAATTCTCACACATCGAGAACCTCCAATGGAGCTTCTCGGTCGGGACACGAGGGCACCTCTTCAGTGTGAAACATGGAACACATCATGCACACCTCAAGTGCGGTAGCTCCAATCAGACGCGATCGCTCCAACTTTCTCGATGATACGGTGGGCCCAACATATCGAGGAGCCAACTTGCCCTTGATGCCAAAACGCCGATGGCCCTTCAAGGGTGAGACTTTGAGGTACACAAAGTCATTGGGCTCAAAGCTCACTCACGACGACGACGATCGCGCATAGCTCTTTTATCCGGGTGGGCCGCGCGCAGATGCTCGCGATCAATCGAACCTCGCTTTCGGCCTCATTGATCGAATCTGGGCCGAAAAATTGCCGCACCGCCTCCTCGACCAGTTCAATGGGGTTCGCATCTTCTCCCATACAAAGCCTCAAATGGTGCCATGCCAAGACCGGCTCGAAAGCTGTATTGTAGGAGAACTCAAAGAAATGGTAGGCACTTCTCCCACTTCTTCCCATAGGAAAGAACACAAGCACGGAGCATATCTTCCAACACTTGGTTGACTCGCTCCGTCGGCCATCACCCGAGGATGAAAGGTCAGATCGAAATGAAGGGTCCCCATAGCCTCTGCAGACTATGCCAAAACGCGAGGTGAAAAGTGCACCACGATCGAAATAATCGTCTTTGGTACACCGTGAAGACTCACAATCCTCGAGACATAAAGTTCGCCAAAGGCCCCACACGGCCGAGTCTTGACAGAAGGAAATGTGCCACTTTAGTCAACCTGTCGATCACGACCCAAATAGCATCATTCCCTTTGGACGAGCGGGGCAATCCGGTGATGAAGTCCATGCCAACGGAATCCCACTTCCATTCTGGCACTGGCAAGGGCTGAAGAAGACCTGCTGGACGCTGATGCTCGGCCTTCACGCGACAAAGACACGCCGCACTCGCCACGAACTTGGCAATCTCGCTTCATTCGGGTCCACGGTAACCTCGACGAAGATCCTGATACATCTTGGTAGCCCCGGGATGAATAGACAAAGGAGAATCATGGGCTTCGCGGAGAATCAAATTCCGCAATTCCATGACCTTAGGAACCACAAGGCGCTGCCCAAACCATACAACGCCATGCTCATCCTCTGAAAAGCACTTGGCCATCCCATCCTTGATGTTCTGCTTGATTTGGCTCACACCAACATCTGTCTGCTGTGCCGCCTTGATTTGGTCCACCAAGGTTGGTTGCACAACCAACGTAGCAAGAGAACCGTGCTCGGTCAAACCCAAATTGAGGCGCTGGAATTCTGAAATGAGGGTAGGCTGCTGCTCTTGGAGCATCAACATGTTGCAATACACCTTCCGACTGAGTGCATCCGCAACGACATTGGCCTTGCCCGGATGGTACTGAATGCCCATGTCATAGTCCTGATCAATTCCAACCATCTTCTTTGCCCGAGGTTCAGATCTGCCGGGTGAACAAGTATTTCAAGCTCTTGTGGTGAATACACCTCACAACGGTTACCAATCGTAATGCCGCCAAATCTTGAGTGCATGGACCACGAAGCCAACTCCAAGTCATGAGTAGGATAGTTGAGTTCATGAGGCCTTAATCGCCGCGATGCATAGGCCACAACCTTGCCCTCCTCCGCATAAGGACACAACCAAGACCCGACGAGAAGCATCACAAAAGATATCAAAACTCTTGTGAATATCGGGGAGAACAAGCATCAGGGAGGTCAACCGCTTCTTGAGTTCCCGAAAACTCACATCACAAGCAAATGGACCACTCAAACTTCTTGTCTTTCTTGAGTAATTCGGTCATAGGCTTTGCAATCTTGGAGAAATTCTCGATGAAGCGCGTAGTAGCCACCAAACCAAGAAAACTCCGCACATCCGTGGATCGACTTGGGCTGACCCCAAGATAGCACATCACCGACCTTGCTCGGATCCACGACCACACCTCCCGCACAAAGAACATGGCCCAAGAATGCCACTTCCTTCAACTGTAACTCGCACTTGCTGAATTTGGCATACAACTGTGCTCACGCAGCTTGCCCAACACAAGTCAAGATGCTCGGCATGCTCTTCTTCACTCATGGAGTAGATAAGTATATCATCGATGAATACCACCACAAACCTATCCAAATACTCCATGAATACCGAGTTCATAAGATTCATGAATAAAGCAGAGCATTAGTCAAACCAAAAGACATGACGGTGTACTCGTAAGGCCATAACGAGTAGCAAAAGCCGCCTTAGGAATATCCTCGGCCCGATCCCGACTTGATGATAGCCAGTCTCAAGTCAATCTTGAGAAGACTCGCGCTCGGTCAATTGATCGAAAAGATCATCAATACGGGCAAAGGATACTTGTTCTTACCGTCACCTCATTAAGCGGACGGTAATCAACACACATGCGCAAGGTCTTGTCCTTCTTCTTCACAAAGATAATCGACAACCCCAAGGAGATGAGCTAGGGCGGATAAAACCCTTCCTTTGCACTCACCCACCGCTTCTTCACTCCTCCAACTCATTAGGAGGCATGCGATACGACCTCTTAGAAATAGGGGCGCACGGCAGCAACTCGATCACAAACTCGGATCTCGAACCGAGGCATCCTCGCAAATCTTGAGGAAGACATCCGCGAAGTCACACACCGTGGGGACATCGCGAATCTCCAATGCCGGCTTCTTCAAGGACATAAAGATGGGGTTCTCGCAATCGCGGTGAAAACCCAACCTGTTCACCAAGGGTCGGTGAGGTAGACAATCTTCCCGCACAATCGATTTGCCCCAAGTGTTGGGACAACCAATCCATGCCAAGAATCACATCCAAGCGTCTTGAGTCGAGTAGGATAAGATTCGCCAAGAATCCCACTCCTTCGATGTGGATAGGAACATCCCAATACTTGGTCGACTCTCAATTCCGAACCCGAGAGCGAATCGAAGTGGAATCCCCAAAGGAACACAAAGAAGTCCACAATCAACAAAGAAAAGACCTCGAAATAAAAGAATGCGAAGCTCCAGAGTCAAATAAAATCAGCAGGATGTAAATTAACAAGGAGCGCATCCAACACAACGTCGCGCCTCCGTGCCTCCTCACCGAGATGTGGTTGACTCGACCACTCCCGACACCACTGGTCTTCGGATCACCTTACGGTCGTGTGTGACCATTCCCGCGTCCTCCATTAGGACGAGGGGTGCTCGATCCTCCGAGGGCAATCGCTAGCATAATGGCCCTTCTTGTTGCGGCGTAAACAGTAACATCGCACTGGGTTGCGGGCGCAACTCGCTTCTTTGGTCGCAGTGCACGTGGTCAAACACGCCGGCGGGACGAGCAATCGTGCCGACGGCCTTGGCGGTGGTGAAGCCAAAGCACGAGCCCTCGTGTGGGCCCAACACGGGACGAGTGAGGCCACCGTGCGCACCGATGTGCCTCCCACTTGCGCTATGCGGGACTCACCCAGCGCCTTCGCCTTGTGCTCGGCGACGATGGCCTTGTCAACCAAGGCCTCGGAAGTCAACAAAGTCCACTATAGATAGCTTGTCCTGCAACTCCTGACAACCCATCCATGAACTTCTCTGCTTAGCCTCATCGAGCCACCTCTCCGAGCATAACGAGCCAAGTGGTTAAACTCGTAAAGATACTCCGAGACAGGACTTGCGCCCGCTAAGCGCAAGAAACTTCTTCTTGAGCTTCATCAGGCCATCGGAATGTGGGCCCGACGGAAGCGGATCGAAACTCATCCCACGAGACAACGTGTCTCGCGGGTGCATGGCGAAAGTTCTCCCACCAAGATAGTGCCGCACCTCAAGCCGATGGGATGCAAAGAGTGCCCGCTCTCGCTCCGGCATCGAGCGATATTGAGCTTTTAGCTCAACAAGACGCAGCCAATCATCCGCGCGAGTGGATCCTCCGATCGAGAGAAAGTGGGTGGTCTGCAGACGAGAAACTCCGCAAGCCCACCACGAGACGGTGGCCACCACCTCCAGATCTGGCAGCGGCGGAGCGGAGGTGTTCCTCGCAATGACCTCCAAGATACGGGTCCGGTCCATGCGATTCCGCTCGATCGAGCGAACCTCACCATGGTCTGAGGAGGGGAAGCTCCTCATCGAACCACCCGGTGATCATTGCGAGTGGTTCTTGTCATCCTGCTCCACCAAAATAGGTTAAAACACAACTCCGAACAGAGACAAAGAAAACTACTAACCACTTAACAAAACAATCCTTAAAAGCTCAAGTATCAACATAAAATTGCAGCAAGTTCACAAAGATAACAACCATCTTCTCATATGACTAACTCGTATGGAAAAACGAGTAATCAATTTTTCAGGAAGACAAATTTCAGAGCACTAACTTCTTCGAGACAGCTAGGAGCAGGTGAAAATCATACTACAGGAGGGTTAGATACTAGGCTAACTCATATCACTTCTTACCCTGTTAACCCTACAAGTTTTTAGTGGAATTAACCTCTCATTTCAGCACTTTTACTACCTAGATGCTAGCTGTCCAGAAATTGTCTTGCTTGCTGTCCAGATTTCTCCATTCAACTTATGGCCGAAATTTGTAGCTCCCAGCAGCCCCTAATCTTCTCAAGACAGCCATACTTTTTATTTTATAACTCTCATGATGTCCCCAAAACCAATTTACTCGATAAACAACTATCTTTTGAAAGAAGATGAGAGGAAAACTCAGCTTTCAAATTCAGTTTAAAATGAGGTGAGATGAGCAAACTAGGATAGATGAGAAGTAAAAGCTGAAAACTTACTTAAGATTTTCAGGAAAGCACTGATATTTGGAAAGTAAGTTTTCAAAATATACTAGGGACGACCAAGCTAGGGGTTTCTACGGTCAGTATGGCTCTGATACCAACTTTGTGAGGACCCGGAATATTTAACTAGTAACACTTAACCTCCAAATGGTTCTAGCATTACTAATTAAACATTCTAAGCCTCGATGGACATATGTTTCCCAGAATTGCAACATATGCGCATCATCACAAAATTACACATCATTTCCATACAACATAAATCACTAAGTTCAACAACGACATAAAGTAAAGTTAAGTTATTACAAAAGAGAGCCGACCGGCCAAATAGAATAATATACAAGAATGACAGCGGAAGCAAAATGTGCCATAAGATGGCTAGAACAAAAGTCGACCGGTTAGCCACACACCCACAAGGCAACCGACCGGGCCGCCAAGCTAGTCGCCCATAAGCTACCACAACACACTCTCAAAAGTGAGGCCCTTCGAGCTCACCTTCTTCCTCTGCAACAAAACAATTAAGCATAGCATCTGAGTACAAAGATTGTCTTTGTACCCGCAAGACTGACGTGTGGAATAGCAGACCTATTCATAGACTACATGCAAGCTTATTTAGGTGGAGGTTGTATGTCTCTTTTTGCATGAAGCCAACTTTATTTGCAATAAGGTAATACATTTTAAAGGCATGTTTGCAAATCTGTTTAGTTTTCAAAGTAACAGTAAGTAAAGATACATACAAGTAACAACCTGGAAGTGACTACCCCAATAGTCACCACAACATAGCACGAATCCCCGATTCGTACCACCCATCAAGTTTTAATTTAAAAGGTTGTAGTCTAACTCTTGAAAGACCTCCCCAAGCGTGTCCATAACCTAGGACGAGGCTATTCGAATAGTTTTAAACCCTGCAGGGGTGTACCAATGTACCCACACTTCAGACCGCCTTTTTGCCAAGCTATTAAGCACACTTCCTTTGGTATGCCGGCACGGCTAAGTCCTACGAGACATTTCCAATGGAATGCGTTAATTAAGAGTCGCACGATGGGGTTAACCCTAGTGACCACCGAAATGAGCCACTAGGACCACACGTTGTGGTGGAGTCAAGCAAAGCCGGAGTCAATAGTTACTAGCCGGACATTACAAGACCCCGGTCGGGGTGGAGGACCTAGAAAGGAACCACCCCGGTCACGCCTTAGTGATCCTTTTTCTCTATAAGCTACACCAATGACTCATTAATTAATGCCTCCCAAAGTACTAATTCAAGAGAGGTCCCATACCCTCTAGTGTGGTTAGCACGCACAAAATGCTTGGTTTAGTGTAACAAGATGTTCGGTCCTTGTTGACCCGGGCACCATTCCAGTCACACCCCACAATCACACCATCTTACCATTGTGCCCAAGTCTAAATCATTTTGTTTTTAGTTTTAGTTTTCATAAGTAGACAAGGCACAAGGTGGGAATCATAATCATAATAATTTTTATGTGATCAAGGTTACCGACAAGTCGATAACCGCCCATTTCTACCGGAAACTAAGCATGGCTAAGCAATTAATTCGCAAACTACTAAGTGACAAGGGCTCATCCAACGAACCCTAAATCACAGCAATAACCTAGGCTCATGGTAGTAGAGGATAATCATTTGCTAAGGAAATGCATCTACTAGGCCAACTATTAAAACAAAATAGCAATGCATACATAGAATTTGTAATCAACATAAATACTTAAAATATCGGATTAACATGATCAAACTGCTTGCCTTCTTGTTGTTGCTCGATTGGTTATGAGGATCGTTTCGGGATTACCGCAAATGTCGAATCCTAAGCGAAGGCAAAAGAACCAAGAACAACCAATAAGACGAGCCACGAATAAACAAAAGAGCAAGCAAAACTTAACCAAATGCGATTTAAATTTACACATAAGGTAGAATACGAATATACCTAGACATAGAAACTGGAAAACCTAATTTGGATTTGTGGTGCAAAAGATAATGCATAAAAATACATTTTCTACTATAATTAGCAATCTGTAGCAAAAATATTTTCTAGAGAGATTTTGAAGCTGGAATTTTTATGGTAGCTACCTACTGGTATAGAGGTAACCCATATAAAATTTCAGGTCATTTGGAGTTAAAGTGATTTAGTTATGATTTTTCTAAGATGCAAAATTAGCATAATGCACTTTCCAGGAGCATAAATATGTTCAAAACTAATTTTACAGTGAAGTATACCAACAGAGGGGCTTTCTAGAATTTATCAAATATATTTTGCATTTACAGAGAATTACTTGTGCATTTTATAAGTCTTCCAGAATTTTCTAAATGCTAAAAATAGGTACTAACTCATTAATCAAGGTTTCTGTCCCAATCTTGGACCTACCATCATTTTTATATTAACATTGGGTTAATAACAAATTTATCAAGGTTGGAATCATTCATTTTGGTCATACACAGAGCAAGATATGCATTTTCTAAAGTTTTATTCATTTTCTGGAATATTCAAAATGGCAGAAATCAAGTTATTCCTAGTTATACAATTTTCTGCTACTGGAACATGCTTAAATCCATTTTTATAATAAGCTAAAGTGATAACATAATTTATTACAGTTGGAATTAACTAAAAAGTAGCTAAAATGAATTAGTTATGAGTTTCTAAAGTTTTTACATCATTTTCAGTCGTTAAATAAATACTTACCGAAATACAGAACAACCCAAAACAAAGAAAACGACGTGGACACCCGTGGGCCGTAGATTTAACATCCAACAGCCCACGCACGCTGGAAATAGCGCACGCGCGCCAAACCTAATCGGGGTCCACCGTTGGATCAAGATCCAACGGCCCAAACGAGTGCATGCAACCGGACGATGCGGTTGCCTCGGTGAACCACGCATCGCAGATCTAAAGATGAACGGCTCGGAACCCACATCTAACCGGAAGGTCCGATTGCACACATGATCTCAGCCGCAGATCGCAAGATGGACGGTCCAGGATGATGAGGGGAACCGGATGGTCCGAATGCACTCACGATCAAGACCGCAGATCTAAAAATGAACGGTGGGTGATGATCGTAGTTCAAACAGGATGCCGACATGGGGACCGCATGTCAGTGACTTCGAGTCACCCACGCGCTGGTTTACCCCACGTGCACAGTGCACTGGACCCACTTGTCAGCGACTGAGAGTGGTGGTTAGGACAGAATTAATGGCACTAATGATGATCATTAACTAGACACTAAAGACTACTGGAATTTGATTTCAATCCCTCGCCCACCATCAATGACCTGCAGGTTAATTCGACAACATTAAATGCCGACTCATTTAATTAAGCAATGATTGACATTAATGATGTCTGAACAAAGCGAGTGAGCCGAGATTGATTTAAGGATATTGGGCCCACCGTCGCTGGCTCAATAATAATGATTAAGACACAATTAAGAACTAATGATTGGTAATTAATGTGTCCAATGAGCTGACGAAAACGGGAGCGCTGTGCCGGCAAAACCCGAGTGGCTTCAACGGCGAATCGCCGGCGACACTGGCCGCGGCGGCGCTCACCAAGTACTAAAATGGAATCGCAATAGCACAACGAGTCTAATGGTAGCATTCTCGCCGGCGGCGAGGGACTAGAACGCCGGCTAGCCAGAAAAACGAAAATGGGAGCTTACTGCTAAACACGAAAATCGCGATGAGCTCCAATGCAAACCTAGGATGCGGGTGCCATAGCTTCTAAGGACTAATAAGAAGCTACCTTAGCGAGAAGAGGCTTCAGGATGGCCGAGAAGCTTGACCACTGTGGAAGCTCACGGACTTGAAGAAGAAAACCCGAAAATGACACCCTGAGCCAAATGAGTGATACCAAAGCTTCAATATAGCTTCATAATGATTCACAGAAGCTACATGAGCAAGTAATTGGAAAATGGAGCACTCACCTGAGCTGAGGAAGAAGATGACCAAATTCGGCCGAATTTGAACAAACCCCAAATTGGACAATTCCTGAGAATCAATTCCAAAATTAAGTGAGGGGAAATGTCCAAGGTGATAAATAGATGAGGTTAGGGCAAAGAAACATGAAGGAGGACCACTGGAACACCAAGAACACCAATGGAGCTTCACGGGTCAACAATGGCGGTTTGCCATTTTTGAGGTGTTACGCTCCAATATTGTGAATGAAGCTTGATGGTGGTCTAAAGAAACTCCAGGAAGGGGTTTGGGTGCTTATAAGGCCATGAAAGTGTTAGGGTTTGCACCACTCCTCTCTCAAGCAAGCAAACACAAAGCACGCAGTGCGCGACAAGGAAAAGAGGTGAAGGCGTGCATTAAGGCATGGCCTAGCTCGGTGTACCTCCCATACTCCTACACGTCGGCTAGGGTGGCTTTAGGGAGCAAGAAATGACCTCACCATGCCTTGCACTGCTTTTACGGCGGAGGTTGAAGATGACCAATGCAAAAGCTCTGGGCGATTCACGACCCTACGATCTAAATCGGACGGCCACGAAAGCACCACGCCTCCCAGGTTTAAAACACAACGGGGAGATTGCGAGCCTTCAGATTAGAAATGGATGGCTCAGATTGCCCCACGTCGCAATTCTCTTTTACAACGAAGGGGTACGCGAGCGTTGGATCCTAATCCAACGGCTCGATTCAAAAATGCAACCGAGGGTCCAAAGTCTCGCGCATCTCGACGGTTGGATGGGGATCTAACGGTTGACAATCAACCTTGCAACCGGAAAGTCCGAAGTCTTACACGCGCGCGGGCCGTGCGATTTAGATCTAACGGACGAGATCGATTGCGCGTTTTATAGAGTGGCTCGGTGCGTTTAGTTGACTGGACCAAGTCGATTGGCTCGAGCCCGAGTCTGACTCGAACCCAAGTAATGATAGAAACCTAGTTTGACTTTGAAATAAAAACAGAGACTTTGAAAGATTTGTTTGAGGTAGCAAAATAACTCCAAAAATTATGAAAATTTTACAGGAGCTTGCTAACTCAGATATTAACCTTGTGTAAAATTTTCAGAGATTTTTATGCTGCGAATAAATCTCCAAAAATTCTGCAAGGCTCTGTTTTAATGTTTGATCGAGAGTCAAACAGTTTGATCGCTTCTAAAAATTTTCAAACAATTTCTAAAAATTGTGAGATTTTTCAGAGGGGTCACATACCATCACAGAGACTTAGGAAAAATATTTCCAGAGGATGATCATAAGATTTGACAAGATTGTTTTTGGAATAACGAGATTTGGACCAACCAGACTTGTGACAATGTATTTCCATAATTCCTTGTACAAGAATTTCTTGGCACCACAGGAATTACATGATGTAAGAAAAAGTTTTAATTTCTACTGATTTTCTTACATTTGAAACACAAGCCTAAAATTGGGATGTTACACCACAGAATGCAAATTATAGATGATGGCTTATTCCAAAGGAAAAGGCTTCTGTGGTTACTTTGCAGAAATGCAATATTTGCAATTGAATACAAGTAATAGATTGAAAACATAATTCAAAACAAATAGACAATAATAATTTAACAGTTGTTTTCACAAAGACACACAGCCTAACCAAATTCTTTCACACAGCCAAATGACTTAAATCACACAGCTGTCCCTTCCCAAAGGTTTTATGAAAATCTACCCCTCGTGTGAAATCCCCGAGCATGTCCATGACCGCGGACGCGGCTATTCGAATAGATTGTTTAACACTCTGCAGAGGTTGTACACTTTACCCACACGATATAACCAGTGTGGCCGCACTGATCATAACAAAACAGTTCAGAAACTTCATCTCAAACATTGACATTCCCAGTGTGCTTACAAACCGTTATACATATCACAAAGCCCATGCATAACACACACCGTTGGACAGGGACGACGAATCCTCCCGCGATGCAACCACCAAGTAGTCACACCTCCACCCTATCACAAAGCCTAACCTACCACCTGAACATCAATGCCGAGAATCCATAACTTACTAAGTTAGGCCCGTCCCATACCAGGCATGTGGTCGTACTGTAAGGCTCAGTTCAATGGCGCACAAAGTTAAGTCCTTAATTGACCAAGGCAAGACTTCCATTTTCTAACTAGATCACAAAGATTATCATTCCCATCACAAAGTCCACCATGTCACACAGTCTCCACCACTTGCCTCAGTCCAAATCCTTTACCACCCAGTTGGTTTTAGTGCAACACATGCCATCACGGAGTAATAACACATAACACACAGTTTTACACAAAGTTCCATAGTCACTTAGTCAAATTTATAATTGCAACTCAGGTGATGATGATGACTCGTTGCATGACTAAGCAATTGTACTCGCATCTATCCAACCCACGTTGGTAATACCATAGCACCAACTAAATATGAACCAATCTAGGGTGACAAAAGATTATGACATACAATAGACAAAGTGGATATAACAAATTGGATTAATAGCTAAACCCAAAAGCATTTAAATAATTACTTAAAGTAAATGCAATAATTTAAATCAAAGTAATTTTAAAAACTGGGATTCAATATGATCAAAGGTATAACTTGCCTTGCTATAGCAATGGTGATCTTAATTTATCTTCAATCTTCTACTTGCTTGATCTTCACTCCTTCAGCACGATTCCGGACTTCTGCCTAACGAGAAAGAAAGCGCAAAACAAACTAAATTCAAAAGACAAATCAAATAAACTCCAAATTGAAATTGAATGGTACTGGAAGGTAGATATTGAATTTAGATGAATTTAGAAACTTGAATGGGTTCAATCGGAATTCGATGAAGAAGATATGACTTTTGGAAGATTGGAATTCACATGAAATAATGAAAAGGTCTATGGAATATTCTCGAAATATTCTATTCCGAAAATATTAGATAAAGAATGAGTGTATGATAGGTGGGACCGACTGGTATTTATGGATTTCTAGAATTAAAATAATTCCAGAAATAAAGTAGAGAGAGTGACAAGTGGGACCAATAAGATAAAAGGATTTTCAAGAATTAAATTAATTCCCAAAAATAGAATTAGGGGTTGACATGTGGCCATCGGTCTATGGACCAGTCCACGGAGGTATGCTAGTCCACGGTGGACCAAGCTCATGAACAAGGTTTGACTAAGGTTGACTGACATGCGGGACCCGCATGTAAGTGAGATAAATAATCTAGATTTAATTGAAAGGATGACACGTGGGGTCTACAAGTAAGATATATATATATATATACATGTATATATATATGGATGGCAAAGGATCCACATGGAAGTGAGAGGAGATAATTAACTATTATCTTGTATGACATATGGGACCCACTTAATAAATAGAGAAGATGGACAAAGAGAAACATGCTTCGCCAACATGCCTCAACATAGAACATCAAACAACGAGGAAGATATATTTTACTTGGACCCATATGAAAGAGAAGAAGTGAGCATCAACAAGAATTAAGAAGCAATAGAAGTAATGAACCGAACACACGTCTTGCTTCATATGCATGAACGATAAACAAGGGCGTGGCTAGTTCATGGCGCAAAGGGTGGATGGCAAACCGAAGTCGAACTGTGGTGGCGAAGGGCAAACGGAATGGAAACGACGAGCCGAGATGATGACGCGTCCGACGTCGAGATTTTGCTCCATGCGACGGCACGACGCGAAGAACGCCGACGACGGTGGCCTCACGCGCGCGTAACACTTCCGGCGACAATCATGCGAAAAAGGAAGGTGAGCACCGCGAGAACGCGCGCGGCGAACTCAACGGTGGTGGAGTTGAAGGCAGGGATCAACGGTTGCGAGTAATTGACCGAGAAGGACGACGAACAAGAGGCGAGAGAACGCCAAATTCTCGGCGCACGGTGGATGAAACTTGAAGCTACAAGAGGGGAAAGATAGGTATTGACGAGGGGCACAAGATGACGCGTCGGATTTTGGAGAAACTCACCGAGGAAGCGAGGAACGCGATGAACACGTTTGGCTTTAGGGCTTGACATGGCCGACGGTGCTCGGTGATCTTCGCGAAGAGGAAGGAACCATGACGTAGAACGCGACGATGCGGCCAACGCCGCAGACGGTTCGACCAACGGACGTCGGACGAAGCCGCAGTTCGCCGGAGAAGAACTTTGGTTGGAGCTCGGTTTTCTGGAGATTGCGGCGAAAATAGATCGGTTTGGAGGAAACCAATTCAGGGGATTGGAAAAGGAGATCAATACGGACGCGTGGACGCAAACGGCTCGCTTTTATATGCACCGTGAAAGAAGATATGGAAATTTGAAGTTTAGAGTTTGAAACGGATACGTACTGGAGATGCGTTCGGTTCGGCCAGAGGAACACGATGAACAGTAACCCACGATTTACTGTAGCATCGGCAGGAGAGAGAAAATCTGGATTTTCGGAATTAAAAGAAATCCCAAAAATCAAGGAGGTCAAATAAATAGCAAACAAATCCGGAAAAATCTCAGAAAATACCCAAAAATTCCTTGAAGGACAAGGAAGCCAAATAACACAAATTTTTATTTAATTAATGTTTATATTAGTCAAATTAAATATTTTTAATTTAGGAAAAATCCAATTAAGCTTTATTAATTCAAATAAAATTGGTGAAATTTTCCAGGGACCTAAACTACTCAAAAGATTTTTGAAAAGCCAAATTTTGGGACGTTACAGTACAAATGAAGTAATTCTTGTTCCTAAAATTGTCTAAAATCAACCTCTCACTGTTGTATAAATTTCATGGGATTTGGATGTCTTTTGCCGTTGAGTTTTGTTTGGTGTTCTTCGTTCTTATCGGGTTTTATCGCATTTTCAAGTTAGGTTCCGAAGAGTTTATTGAACACGAGAATCCTCCTCTGCAAGAAGAGCAATTCCAGCAAGGCAAGCGGTTTGATCATGTTAATCCTGTATTTTCAAGTATTTATGTTGTTTACAAATTCTATGTATGCATTGCTAGTTTGTGTTAAACTATTGTCGTTAGTTGACATAGTAGATGCATTTCCTTAGGCAAATGATTATCCTTTACTACCATGAGCCTAGGTTATTCTTGTGATTTAGAGTTCGTGGATGAGCTCTTGTCACTTAGTAGTCTTATGGATTAATTGCTTAGCCATGCTTAGCTTCCTAGAAATGGCGGTTATCGACTTGTCGATAATCTTGATCACATAAAACTTATTATCACTTATGATTTCAACCTTGTGCCATGTTTACTTGTGAAAACTAAAACACGAAAACAAAATGATTTAGACTTGGGCACAATGGTATGATGGTGTGATTACGGGTGTGGCTGAACGGTGCCGGGTCATTAAGGACCGAGTTACTTGCGCCACCGTCTTGAGCATTTTGCGTGCTAACCACACTAGAGGGTATGGGATCTCTCTTGACTTAGTACTTTGGCGTGTATTGGCTTCGGTCGCAGGGGTCGCAGGAGGGATGGTCTTGGGAGCATTGCGGTGTCCAAAGGCTTCCGTGATGGTGGGTTGTCTTCGCTTGCAATGTAAGTGTATGGGTTTCTATCCATACGAGCGGCTCGTAGTCAATGCACAATATTGGAAAGCGTCTCAGAGGACTTAGCCGTGCGGCATACCTTCTAAGTGTGCTTTGTGGCTTAAAGGCGGTCCGGTGTGGGTACATTGGTACACCCCTGCAGGGTTAAAACTATTCGAATAGCCTCGTCCTAAGTTATGGACACGCTTGGATACGCCCGTGAGAACTAGACTACAACCTTTTAATTAAAACTTGATGGGTGGTACGAATTGGGGATTCGTGCTATGTTGTGGTGGCTATTGGGATAGTCACTTCCAGGTGGTTACTTGTATTTATCATTATTTCGCTGTTATTTCCACAACAAAATAGATTTGTAACCTTGCTTTTAAATGTATTATACTATTGCAAATAAAGTTGTCTTTGTGCAAAATGAGACATACAACCTCCACTTAAATAAGCCTGCATGTAGCATATGATTAGGTCTGCTATTCCACACGTCAGTCTTGCGAGTACCTTGTGTACTCATTGTTCTTGCTTAAATGTAAATTGTTGCAGAGGAAGAAGGTGAGCTCGAAGGGCCTCACTTTTGTGAGCTGTGTTGTGGCAGTATTCGGGGCGACTAGCTTGGCGGTCCGGTCGGTTGCCTTGTGGGTTATGTTGGCTAACCGGTCGACTTTTGTTCTTAGCCATCTTATGGCGCTTTTGCTTCCGCTGTCATTCTTGTATATTGTGTTATTTGGCCGGTCGGCTCTTTTGTAATAACTTTACTTTATGTATGTCGTTGTTGAACTTAGTGTCAAATGTTGTATGGAAGTGATGTATGATTTTGTGATGATGAGCATGCGCTGCAATTCTGGGAAGCACATGTCCATCGAGGCTTAGGATATTTAATTAGTAATGCTAGAACCATATAGAGGTCAAGTATTACTAGTTAAATACCCCGGGTCCTCACACTTACTCACCTGTGGCTAGATTGACCACTATTCGAGTACTACTATCTCTGGCTGCCTCACACGGTCTTCTCGTTCATCAGATGGACGTTAAGACGGCTTTCCTAAATGGAGAGTTGGACGAGGAAATTTACATGGAACAGCCAGATGGATTTGTAGTAGATGGTCAAGAAGGAAAGGTGTGCAAGTTGTTGAAATCTTTGTATGGTCTTAAACAAGCACCTAAGCAGTGGCATGAAAAGTTCGACAGAACTTTAACATCTGGCGGCTTTATTGTGAATGAAGTCGACGGATGTGTGTATTATCGCCATGGTGGGGCGAGGAGTCATTCTATGTCCGTATGTTGATGACATCTTGATCTTTGCGACCAACCTTAATGTGATTAAGGAAGTCAAGGATTTCTTGTCTCAGAATTTTGAGATGAAAGATCCGGGAGTAGCGATGTTATCTTGAACATCAAGTTGTTGAGAGGTGATGATGGTGGGATTACATTGTTGCAATCCCATTATGTGGAAAAGGTTTTGAGTCGTTTTGGTTATAGCGACTGCAAATCCTCTCCAACACCTTATGATCCTAGCATGTTTCTCAGGAAGAATCGGAGAATAGCCAGAGACCAATTGAGATATTCTCAGATAATTGGTTCACTCATGTATTTAGCTAGCGGTACTAGGTCTGACATCTCGTTTGCTGTGAGCAAACTAAGCCGTTTTGTTTCCAATCCGGGAGATGATCATTGGCATGCTCTTGAGAGGGTAATGCGCTATCTAAAGGGTACTATGAGCTATGACATTCACTATACCGTACCCCGTGCTACGGAGGTTATAGTGACTCAAACCGATATCGATCTCGATGAGATTAAGGCCACAAGTGGATATGTCTTCACACTTGGAGGTGGCGTTGTTTCATGGAAGTCTTGCAAGTAGACCATCTTAACGAGGTCAACAATGGAAGCAGAACTCACGGATTAGATATCGCCATCGTTGAAGCTGAATGGCTTCGTGAGCTCTTGATGGATTTGCCCGTGGTTGAAAAACTGGTACCGGCTATTCTGATGAACTGTGACAATCAGACTGTGATCGTCAAAGTGAACAGTTCTAAGGATAGTATGAAGGCATCAAGACATGTGAAGAGAAGACTTAAATCTGTCAGAAAAAATGAGAAACTCCGGAGTAATAGCTTTGGATTATATCCAAACAGCTAAAAATCTAGCAGATCCTTTCACAAAGGGTTTATCACGGAATGTGATAGACAATGCATCGAGGGAGATGGGTTTGAGACCCACGTGAGTTATACCATAGTGGTAACCCATCCTATATGATCGGAGATCCCGTGAAGTAGGATTGGCGAAACAAGCTTTTGGTTAACTGGGAGGAGAGTACTTTTATAGACCCACTCCATTGGAGATGCAATTTTCTCCTAAATCTGTATGGCGGGTTGATTATTATATTAATGTGTTCTGTGGCTTGTTTAAGCAAAGATGTTGTCCTACAGAGCAGTCTTGAAAGAACACACCTATATGAGCGTGACTGCTAGTCACAGTCTATGAGATAGGGTAATCTCTAGGAAGCTCATGAATAGGCCAGGAGTATGACTCATATGCTTCAACCCGCGGGGATGCTTGGCAGCCTGATATCAGTTAAGGACTTAAGTAAAACTTATTCACACAAAACTGCCAATTCAAGGCTCAGTCCATTGTGCAGTTGTGGATAAGTGTAGCTTCTGTTCTAGGTGGATGTTCAACCTTAACCGGTCTCCATCAAAACACCGTATATCAAAATAATCACGTGGATCAAGGCATTTGACATGTGCCCTTGGGATCTGGTGGGGGATTGTTGGAATTAATACGGGCTGGGCCCATGTTTAATCCTAATCAATTCCTGGAAAATCCCAAAGGCCCATGTGCATGTGCTAAAATTATTTAGTCCCATATGGAGAGTTGAATGGGAGTTATACCACTTTAAAAGGTGGAACGTGGTAGCCCCCTTGTGGAATTGGAGAGAGCCAATACACGCGCGCGCTCGCTCGCCTCGCCACGCCACGCCTCGCCTCGCCGAGCCGAGCCGTGCCGTGCCGTGCCGTGCCGTGCCGTGCGGTCCGTGTGTGAGTGTGCGCGCCGCGCGCTGCGCGCGTCGAATGCGTCGCGCGCTTTTTCTTTATCTATTCGAAAATCGAACGCGACCGACTCGCGATTAATGGTATTAACAAGCGGTGATGAATGCGGTTGATTACGATGAGTAATGGTGACCGTTTCTAGTCTCTTTGTTTTTTGCCATTAAGTAGAACAAGCTCTGTTTCAGAAATCGGTAGCAGTAATGGCTGCGGTTACTAGTGACTGGGTAATGGCTGCGGTTACTAGTATCTGGCTGAGTACAAAGGTACTCGCAAGTCTTACACAAATACAAATAGTTATGCATAAGGGTCATTCAAAGGATGGTTCATATTAGCTTAGTTTTGCGAAAGAGACGCAACAATTCACATCCTACACATACTAGTTTTTCATGTGCCCATTTGAAATCAGATTTGAAGTAGAAGTAAAGTAAGTGATACAGCATTTTTAATGGTAACCATTGAATCAAACAAACACCAAAGTGGCAGCCCACCTTGATACACTAAACACATGAATATCCCATTCATGACGAATACCAAGATCAACCATAAAAACTCAGTTCAAAATCTAACCCTAAGCAGCCACTAACTCAAGCGGTCGTCCATAACCGCAGACACGGCTATTCAAATAGATTTATACCCTGCAGGGGTGTACTACTTTACCACACGACTTGATTAGCCCGTAAGCCTCCGGATGCCTCCGAATATAACATACTTCCTATGGTATGCTTGTAAGGTAAATCAAGATATGGTCATTTTCAGCAAGAAGACCCTATTGAGCTAAGTCTCCCTTGTGAGATGGTTCCTTGCCTAGTACAAGCGTCGATAGCACTTGCTAGGGCCCCACAAGTTATATTGGATATACTGATGCAACGAAGGTAATTGGTGCTCTGCACGCTATAGAACATTACATCGGCTCCTACGGACGGATGATCAAACACAAGTGCCCCTACACCACCATGAGACTTAGACCAATAGAAACCTCCCCTACTTAACCACACGGCTCCCAACCCGTGTGGCAAAGACGAATGTTGCTTGAACGCGGTACTCAAAGCTCGGTCCTTAACTGTCCAGACAAGTCATTCCACATACCCAATGCTCGTGCACAAAGACACCATCACTAACCAGCACTTGTCCAGACCAAATATTATTTTAAAATGACAAAATTTAACTCATAAAACAGCTACAAAGATCTGAAGTATAAATCATAAAATGAGAGTTGTGTTTATCCCAAAACCGCCGGGTTATTCCCGACGATCGAACTACCGTATCTAGACTTGCATGGCTAAGCAATTCTATAACCCATAATTCACACATCCTATCTTAAGCATAGGAGTTGGCATAATTCAAGATTAACCTCAAGCATAGGACATAACTAAACTATACATCACAAAGATATTGACATAATCAAAATAGCATGCAAGCAATTATCATTGCACTATCTTAACCAAATCTGGGATCAAATATGATGCAAAAGAAAGTTCAAATGATGCTTGCCTTGCTGGTACAATAGCTGCTCATTCTCAGTAGCGTAAGTGTCGATATCAATAAGCTCGGGATCTATAATAATATAACATCAAATAAATACCGAGAAAACATCTCAAAAACCAAAATGCTCAAAAATGCATGATTTTTCTACAGTAGCTAAGTCATGATTTTAGATGATTTTTGGTGAAAGAATTATTCCATTTTGATTTAGGGTGTGAAAGTTATGATGGTTTGAATTTCAGTTTTCGATATGTCCGTTTTAAGTGATTTAATTATGAGGTGATAATTTGTAGAGCAATAGTGAGTACAAGGATTATATGGATAAAAAGGCAATATTATTACAAGTTCAAAACAGTTGAGTTTGCTCCAATTCGAATTTTCATGATTTAGTTACGATTTCTAAAGTTATCGATTTTCGATTACAAAAATAATACCTTTAAAGATCAATTCCCTCAAACTATAGTTTCTGTGCTAGAGGTAAGTTTGAAATCATTTTTATAATTAAGTTCATTTGAAATATAAATTACCAAAATTGATTTCACTGTTTTTGGAGTTTCCAAGAATTACTTATGAATTTTTGAAGTTATCAGCCTTTTTCTTTTGTAAAAATAATAGTGTTAATAGCCTATTTTCCAATTTAAGGCCCTCTGTTACAGAGACAAGGTTAAAACCAATTTTGATACAAAGTTTGTTAAATATGAAAATTATCAGAAGTGGTTTTACCCATTTTGGAGTTAAAATGATTTAGTTATGCATTTTAGAAGTTATACATATTTTTCAGTATGCACCTAAATGATTTCCGGATTTTATAAACCATTTGCTACTTTTCTCACCGAGGCTCAGCTAGCCACGGTCATCGACAGCGAGCCGCTCGTCGGCCTTCGCGCGCGCACGCGTGCATCCTAGAGCTACGATTGCGGCCGTTGGATCAAGATCCAACGGTCCACGATCAGTGCAATCGAACGGCCGAGCGTCCCTCGATCCAAACCGTCCCTTTCGCATCGGCGGTCCAGATCGACTCAGTTCATTTAGTTTCTTAGCACATGTTTAATGCCTTGGGTCCACACGTCAGTGGACTTAATCATTCATTTCCGACATCAATTAAATGCTAATGATTACAGTTAACGCTAATGACGTGCTACAGTGATGGTCGGCGTACGACAACGGGATTTCGTCCCCGCGCGTTTCACCGGCGGCTTGCCAGCGATTCCGGCCATGGCGGCGCCATCCAAGGGCAGGTACATGTGTAAAATAGCAATGCGCTCCTAACGGGGGTAGTCTCGACGATCGAGCCGCCAGAGCAGCGCTAGCGGAGTCAAGCGGCGGCACTAGATACGGCAAAAATGCATTTGGCAAAGTGAAGCTCCGCAGCGCAAACCAGCGGGTGCCTGGGGTCCTAGGAGCTACCAGGAGGTTACCTGAGCTAGGAGGAAGCTCGGGGAAACTTGAAGACGGCTGGGGCAACGACGGCGCCGGAGAAGAAGATGACGATGGCACGGCTTCGCGGGGAGAAGATTCCCTGAGCAAAACCAAGTAGAATGAATGATCAAGAAGGCCCACAGATCATCTGTGGAAGCCATAGAAGCAAGGAATCGAAGAAAAGGCTTACCAAAATGAAGTGGGAGAGGAAAGGTTGCTCCACGGCCGAAAATGGGACAATCTTCAATTCAATAGAAGCCTGTCATGCAACCACGAAATTGATCGAGGGGTTTAGATCAGTGGTCTAAAGCACGTAAGGTGACGCGGAGGATTGAGGATAATACCTTCTAGAAGTGAGAAATGGCACGAGGTGTCTTCGGGAGCACGCTCTGGACTCGACAGAGAGCTCGAAGATGAACCAGAGGCTACAAGGCAAGATAGGAGCTGAGCTTAGCAAAAATGGAAACGGCGTAGAAGATATAAGAAAGGGAAAACACCCGGTGGAAACTTACCCAAGCGAGGAGCACAGGCGAGCTTCCTCCTTCTCAGTCAACAGAGAAGAAGTGAGGGAAAATGAGGGGGTGCCAAGGGGTGTTATGCCCGGGAAGAAGACGGAGTGGAAGTGGCATGAGACGGGGAAGCTCCAGGAGTGATCAAATGGGGCGGTGGATTGACGACGTCGGAATCCCGCAACGGCTCGGAGCAGACGGCCTCGGCCGCGTGGAACTCATCTCTTGCGCGAGCGTCAACGAGAGGAGGAAGATAGGCCTGACAGCGCGGGCCCAAGGCGTCAGCGACTCACAGCACGGGGCAACGCAGTGCTACGTGGCTCAAAGCGGACGGTTAGATCGGGATCGAAGGGAGGAGATCTAAGCGCCTGTTTTGAACTAGCCAACGGTAGCGAGATCTGGATCGTCGAACCTTGATCCGACGATTGCATGCGAAGGTGCAACTAGTGGGCTCGACCGAGTCATGTGGCTGAGTCGGACTCGAGTCGCTTCAACAGTGCTCGAGTCTGAGTTTAGATTTGACTGAGATTTAAATTGTTTTTCCCACTTGACCAGGGGCTTAAAAATAGAAATAAATTTCCTAAAATCATGAAATAATTTGTGGGGGTTCCTGGGATAACCTAGTTTCCATACAAATTATTGAACCCTACTGTTCATGATAAAATTTGTATATTTTAATTTCAAACATAATGTTGGTTGTTAATTTGTGTTTGAATTTTCATAAGGTTCAAACCAGTCCCAAAAATTTTGGAAAAATTATATTTATTCATGAAAACTAATGTAGTATTGAATTAAATTGGTTTCAAGTGATGATCACAACTTTGTAACACTGATTCGAATTGAAATGTGAATTTTGATGTGTATGTTCACCTCAAATTAGATTTTCCAAGTGCAATATATTATGGAAATGTTTTAAAATCAATAATGCATGCTAATGAAATACATATTAATCCATTTTAATTGTTGGGGCTGTGACAAGTTGTCTTTTCAGTTGTTCAGCCCATCAAGGGTCTTTGGCGATTTTAATTCCCCGTCATGTAACAATCACTATATATCTTCTCCAATCGTAATCATGTTAAGCTGCAGTTCACCTTCAGCTCCTCTAATTTATAGTGCATGCGCCCCTCGTAGTTCAAAGGGAAGATAAACAGGGGATATCTAGACATCTGACAAAGGGTTAGATGTTTTTAGATCTTTTCAAATTAATATATCTATGAGACAACAATCAAATCTAAGCCTTTAAAATTAGGGTCCACCAATTTAAGGGTCAGATGTTTTCTTTTTTGTGAGAATTTCTAACATATTTCCCGTTTTTCTTAGCAGTTGTAAAAGCATGTCATCAGCTTTTAATATATAATAGATTATGCGTTAAGTTGCTTTTTCAGTTGTTCATGCCTTTTAAGAGTCTTTGGCGATGTTAATTATCCATCATGTAACAATCACTAGCGCGGGTGTTTCTCGGAAGAAACAACAGAGCAAGAAGAGGAAGGTACAGTGCCTACAGCAGAGGACATTGTTGCCTCGCGATGGGAACACCCATGAGATTGCAACGGTAAGTTGTGCACATATAGCAATAAATGCGCGTCCTTTTCACAGTAATTTGATAATATCATAGAATGTTATCCTTTTTTCATATCAACAGTAAACCTAAGTCATGAATGAAGTAATTAGTAAGCATGTTGTCAGTAAGACCGATGTTACGTCAAATGCAGGCTCCGCGCGATAGGAGGAAGGGACCTTGGACGATGTGCATCAGGGGCGCTCCTGCCCTCGTCATCGCAACCATCGGCGAGCTTACGATAGAGCCAGGGAATGAGGTCAAGAGGATGGGGTTCGACAGTCGGGGTTCGACAGTCTGTTGAAGTTCAACCTCGAGTGTTTGGAGAAGAGGGACATGCTCTGCTTCCTAATGGACAGGATTGACCCGGTCGAGATGGTCATCAGCACCGGCGGCAGAAGGAGCATCCCAATCATGCTTTATGCTGTTAGGTGCGTCCTCGGGATCCCTTGCGATGGTGGAGGCGTGCCGATGGTGACCCAAGTTGCACTACTCGGGGTACAACAGAACTCAAACATCAAGAACGAGACGCTGATCGTACGGATAGACCGGAGGCACATACGTGCTACTGATTAGGTGTTTTTTCCTCCTCGCATTCAGCAAGGTCCTTTTCCCGACCACCAACATCAACATAACAGGGATGGACGCTGTACTGACGAAGGATCTTGACACATTCGGCGGCGTCAACTGATGCAAGGCCGTCGTCGATGACCATCAGGAGTCCGTCCGCAACTGGGACAAGAAAAAGGGCAGCACCGCCAAGTCTATCAGCGGATGTGCCTCCTTCGTGCTTGTAAGCTACACAGTAAACTTATTTGTTGCATTTAGTAGTTTGCACATCGACAAGTAGTAAAATGTGTAGAACAGAATCACAGTAATTATCAGTCTTAGATCCTAGTAAAACAGATCGCAAACACTAGTAATTTTCTCGCACATAAAACTTAGTCTAACACACATAGTACCAATGTGTTCCAACATTAGTAAAACAAACACTAACAAGTATTAAAACAAGCAGGCCGTGACCACAAGAAATAGAAATCATCACAAGCCAAAGAAAAGCGAGAATCTGATGACTAACTTTCAGTAATACATATATTTAACAAGCAGTAAATTTGTACATGACAGATCTACTACCTCGACAACCTAAGGTGCGTCCACAGTGTGAGGACCCCGAAATCGAATCCGTTTCAAGTCAAGTGATTGCGCAGAAGGCACAACCCTAAACATGAAACAAAACCGATTTCAAGATTCCCGGATACGCATCTCATGTTAGTTCCCAAGGATCAGTGACTAACATGTACATATCCAAACAACATGGATCACAACCATGGTCAAACATGAAAAAAATATTAGAAGCATTAGTATTTCAATCTCAACAAATAGAACCTAATGGCCTGATTTTCGTATAAGGGCCAACCGACCAAATCTGATCATAAGACAATAAATTGCAGCGGAAGAAAACATGAAAATAAAGGTAAATTACCAGGTTAGCATGCCCAAAACCCACAAGCAACCAACTGGAGTTAAAGCCGATGCATCTGCTGCTATCACCCAGAACTGGTGCGATAGCTAAAACCATTTCGTGCGACGTTCTCTCCTGCAACAAGTGGTGAAAGCACCTGAGTACAAAAGGTACTCGCAAGACTTACACAAACTAATAAAAAAAAGTGTATGGGAGGTGCTATACAAAGGATATGAGATTATACATGATAAGGTTGTCCAAAGAATGGTTATAATGGCACAAGTTTTTGCATAAAGCAACAAGTTTGTTCCTACACATTCTAGTTTCCAAAAGCCATTTAATAAACCAATTTTTTGGACCAAAAGAATACAAGTATCAATAATTTCAATGTAGATCAATTCATAACCAAGTGGCTGCCCACTTGATAAACTAACACGCATGAACAACCATTCATGCCGATACCAAGTTATAACCATGTCAATTTTAATTTGAATTCTAACAAATGTTGTCTCGAACCTAAGTGTTTGTCTGTAACTGTGGACACGGCTATTCGAATAGTTTTAACCCTGCAGGGGTGTACATCTTTACCCACACGACTTGACTAGCCCGTAGCCTCATGAATAACGGCACACTTCCTTTGGTATGCTGGCTGGGGAAATCAAGACTCGGTATTTTTCAGCAAGTTGACATTATTGAGTTGAATCACCCATACGAGACCTGATCCCGCTTAGTACAAGTTTCTTATAGAACCTGCTAACCGGGGCACGCAAGTTGTACCGGGAATGCCGACCCAATCGACAGAAATTAAAATTTGTGCTCACTGCACATAATAGATTGCAGTCGGAGCCCTTAAGAACAACATGATCATACACATGCGTCCTTACCCTTAAGAACATATGATATAGGTACGAGACCAAACGCATATATCTTTATCCACCTGTTTTCCAACTCAATAACATCATCCCCTTACTTAACCAAGCGGTGCCCATACGGCGCGTGTGGAAGTACAATTGATACTTGTATTAACGAAGGCACAAAGTTCGGTCCTTGATGATCCGGACAAGACTACCACAAACCCGATTCTCATGCACAGAGGCACCCACACTAGCAATCACTTGTCCAGATCCGAACATGTTCAAATAACCAAATTTTAAACTTCAAAACTAGATACGAAGATCTGGACCAAAACATAAAGATAAATGGTTCAGTGTTTCCCACTATTGATGAGATAAGCTCACCAACCGAACTAACATTTCTAATGACTTGCAGGGCAAAGCATTCATACAGAGTATAAGTACTATCACAAGATATCCAACTTAAGCTTAATTGTATGGAATGATTAAGGATAAACCACAAGCATTAGGACATATTTAATCTAAACTCACAAGTTAAAATACAGCAAAAATAGCATGCAAGCAATTATTATTGCGATTCAAAATACTAAAGTACAAAAATTGGGATCAAGATGATGCAAGAGGATGCTTGCCTTGTTCAGAAGTCCACTTGTTCACTCTCAGTTACGTATTCGCTTATGTCTGGCACTTTGGAATCTAAAGAGGACAATTATCGAATAAACATCGAAAACACCGAGAAAATCCAAAGTGCTCAAAAATGCATAAGATTTATACAGTAGTGAGATTATGAGTTTAATTGCATTTAGGTGAAAATTTTAGTTTGATTGGAGTTCATATGAATTTCTTATGGACTTTTGAAATTAATTTGATTTCTAGTGTAACCATAACGACAGACGATACCTAAAGCTTAAGTGATGTTGTTTTCCTTAACAGGACACCTAGTACTCACAAGCATTCTCTCCAGGCATTCTATGTATACATCCACGATGATCATACAGTCAAAATCAATTCCCTTATATGCTCTCCTCTTTCGGCATACTTTGATGGTGATTGTGTGCACATCTATTATATGCAAACTTGGTGGCTTATCGACAGTTAGCTACTAAAGGTTACTTAATTTTTGCTTTAGAGTTGATAGTCATT
This sequence comes from Ampelocalamus luodianensis, assembly GCA_036346255.1. Taxonomy (NCBI): domain Eukaryota; kingdom Viridiplantae; phylum Streptophyta; class Magnoliopsida; order Poales; family Poaceae; genus Ampelocalamus; species Ampelocalamus luodianensis. The sequence goes on along the minus strand of JAYEVH010000275.1, from coordinate 290,656 downwards.
TGATATTCACTTAATCCTAGCCGCAACACTTAACTAAATATGGTAGGCAACTTTATTTGTCTTTAATATGATTCCTTATTAAACCTGTTCTTTAAACTATTAAGCTTTCTGATCTTTGCATTAGACAAGGCTTTAGCGCACTCATCCTATTTTAACTTATCCTCTCACTTCTTAGCAATTCTATTAAGCAAGAAAGGTTTAGCCAAACAGCAATTTGGTGGTCTAAAAGCTAAGTGGAAGTCTACTCCCAAAAGCAAGTTTGCATCAAGAGATCTTCTCTACTCAAACACATAAAATGGATTTGGAGGTTTCTCTGCTGATTTCTAAACATTCAGAACCATATTGACTTTCAGATTAAGTTGCTTCTGAAAACTAATTGTCCAAAAGACTAATTTATTTAAGACTAACCCTAACTACTGCATTAACAATGTTATAAGACTATTGACCAATCTGATTACATTCAGCTTACTGTTCATATACTATCAACAACAAGAGTTCTCCCTGGACAGAAATGCTACAACTAGACTTTCTTTAAACTCATCTTCAGATTAGCTAACTAGAGTGACCTAGCTAAGTACAGCACTAGCTCTGATATGCTTCTACTGCCTACAAAAGGACATTTTTCTGAAACAGGTGCTTCCAACTCAATTTCTTGCTAATCCGAATTTCAATTTGCTAAACATATTTTTGAGGGGCATCGCAAACAGACATAAGGTTGTTTTTAGTTAATCTCAAATTATCTAGGTTAAACATCATATATTTTTCACTAATCTTTAACTACTGAGCTTACTAACTTGACTATCTTTCAGATTCAGAGGGCTCTCTTTAGATCAAACACTAATGGTCATCTAATCTAGCACCATCTTTCCATTCACTTGTATTTGACAAATCAGTAGTTCCCTGTTGAACCCAACTATACTCTAAAAACCTTCTCTAAACATATCTTACAACCGAAAATGACCTCTGTTGGTTTAAGGTCTAAAACTCAATTAGAACAATAAAACTTCTAGGTACATGAGTTCAGAAAGGTCATAAACTCACTGCCGTTATTAAGATTTCATTTAAACACTTTCTCTGTTCATGGATCCTTATAAAGAAATTCGTTTGAGTTGAATTAGTGTTAATACATCTTCTCACAAATTTAGATAATCATTTGTTAAGCAAGTGTTCTGTTGGTTTAACACTACTATTGATTTTCAGATTTGGTTACTTTGCTAGCCCTTTGGCAAATCTGAAATTCTTTAGACCACTGAGCAGGCAGCAGCAAGAATCTTCTGAACTAACTAGCTATAACTGAACTTCCTGTAATTTCAAGCTTCTAGTTTGTTAACTCACTAAAGTAGCCTAATTAACAGCCAATAGGTTTGATAGCATCAGCTGAAGTGCTTTACCAAAGAGCCCTATTGCCAGATAAATTGCTAATGACTACTTGAACCAAGAACAACTCTAACTACGGGGGTTAGACAAGCTATTAATCCTACTGACAATTAACTTGTTATCTAACACCTTTGTTCAACATTCTTATAAGTGAATTTGTCCGAAAAGAACAGTGGTTAACTAAACATCTTTTACAAGTTCAAGTTAAATTTTAAATTTTGCTAACTCCATTGAGAGATTCATTAGACATTCACAACATTAGTTAACATGAGAAATATGGTTTTGCATATGGTTTATATTAACATTCCAATTTTCTTATTCTCGGCTAAAACATCCTTTACAGGAACTATCCTGAGATGAAAAGATGTGAACTCAACTCCTCACAAAATTAAAATTTCAATTTCTGTTAACTCACTAAGTGATTCTACAAACATGTGCAAGTTCTATTAGCAATTGCATGAGGACTTAATCACAGAAGAGAAAAGAACTCAACCTAATTAACAGGAATGCAGAACAGGGCAGAGCCTAGCGGCCAGGGCATGGCATCGTCGCCGACGATGGAGACGGCGGCGGCGGCCACTGAAGGACAAAATGGGACGACGCGGGCGACACTGTGGCATGCTGGTGGCGGCGTGTGGCGGCCGGGCGTGGAGGAGTTGACGACGCGACGGCACTGAGGTGGAAGAGGGGAGGGGTTAGGGTGAGCATGAGCAACATGAGGGCGAGGGGAACTCACCAGAGTAGTCGGTCGGGGAGGAGGAAGACCGAGGCGGGCTGGTGCCGTGGTTGACGGCTCGGACGTTTCACCATGGGGGCGGTGCTGTGACGAAGGGGAACTGGCGTGAGTGATAGGGGAGGGTCCGTGGAGGTATAGGGGTGCTCCACCTGAGAGCAATCGGCTGATGCTTCGCCGGGTGAGGAGGGGCGGCCGAGGCGGCGGTCTCGGACCGGAGCCAGTGAAGAAGACGGCGCACGGGATTCCTGTGAGCAAAACACGAATTAGCTGAGGGGTTATGAGAAAGGGAGGTTGGAACATGATTTGACGCTCCCCGATGGTGAACAGGAGCTCGGAGCTCTGGGTCGGCCGACACGGAAAAAGGGGCGGTGTGGAGGCTATGGCGACTCGGCGGCGACGCGCAGAGGGGGAAGGGGTGAGTGAGGAGACAGTGGCATGGGGGAGTGGAGGCCAGGGAAGGGGAGGGAAAAAGGAACGGCCAGCAGGAAGGTGAGGCTGGCTCGGCATTGGCTTTTGTAGGAAGGGGGTGAAGTGGTCGAAGGTGGTAGATGGCATGGGCGTGGCGCAAGCACAGTGACTGGGAGCAAGGGATGGCATGTGGGCAAAACTGGGGCGGTGCCGAATTCGGGAGCAAACTGCAAGGCGTGGAGGGTAGGGACGCGTGTCCCCGACGATGCCACGATGAGCAGCTGTGTGGCTCATCACCGCTTGGAGAAGAAAGGGGAAAGGGCTGGCAAGGGAGGCGCACTAGTCAGAGACAGAGAGGCGGTGCGAGCCCGAGTGTGGCTCGGTTGATTTCAAGTGGGTTTGGTTGAGTCGAGTCACAAGGTTTGAGTACGATCGGTGTGGATGGTCCGATCAAGATTTAACGGTCCCGATCGAGTGGCTGTTCGGAGGGTCCGAACGTTTCCCTTGATCTGGACGGTTCGATTGAAAATGGACGGTCCAGATCACAACAGCGATGCGGTGCAGTCCTGCTTAAGTGCGTGCGGACGGGCTTGGTCTAGCCAGGTCAAGTGGCATGGGTTGCTACAGTCCACTAGGGTTTGGGTTTGGTCTGAAAAGTTGACTGATTTAGATTTTAAACCCCTCTACTTTGACCGAGGCAAAAAAAATAGAAAATAAATTTATAAATTATAAATTTTCGCAGAGGGGTTTCTGGAACAAACTAGAACTCAAAAAAATTTTCTAAAACTATTGTTCATGATTTATTTACTGATTTTAAATTCATTTATAGATGATGTTTATTAATTGATCATTGATTTTTCTCCAGATCAAGTTGAGCTCTAAAAATTTGGTAAAAATCATATTAATTTAGGATAATTATTCTAGTATTTGATTAAATTATTTTCTTGGGTTCTTTACAAGCATTAACATCAGTTTTATTTTGAGAGTTCCATTTCAAGTTTTAAATTTGAATAGAAATTTAGGTTTTAAATTGTACAATTTATGCACATGCTCCAAAATGAAATAAAAAGTTTATGAGATGCATCTAAATCCCATTTAATAAAAATGGGGCGGTGACACACAGCATCGATGCCGTCGAGACTCCACTCGCAGCATACTTCACGACCGCTCTCGTCAACAAGATAGTCGTGGACGATAGGACCCAGACGGCATCAACACGTTCGGCAAGCTCAGCGTGAGTTATTGATGTTTTGCGCCCGTATGTAGTAAAATATGATGTTCATTACAGTAATTGTGGTTAATGTATAACAGTAACTCATTTTGTGTCGTTTGAATGGCCAGTTTAGGAGCAGGAAGGGGACCTGTTACTGGCACGGAGCGACGTCAATGCCAAACCTGCTGGAGTTACCCACACAACTGGCCCGGGGCATTTCCCGAGCCTGCGCGCTTTGCTCGACAACGTGGTTGGATCATTGGGTAAGGGGAAGCGGTGCCTGCCGATGGAAGCATTGGAGAAGTTTGATGACGAGGTCGGAGGGCGATGAGGCAAGTGGAGAAGTCTTTGGTGTAGGCACAAAGGGCGCATCAGAAAGTCGAGACAGCACAAACGACGGTAGTCAGTGTCATCAGGATGCTGCTCGAGGAGGCAGATGCGCCCGGATCGACGTCCCGCACAGGCGGGGCGAAAAAGGCATATAATCACTAAGTAGCTCTAAAGTCTAAGTCCGAGAAGAACAAGAAAATAAGTATTTTTCTTTGCAAGGAAAGAAAATAGATATTGTGCCTGAATTCAAAATTGTAAAACCAAATCCACAATTATTAAAAGTGAAAAAACAAAAATGAATTAAAAATATAATAAAATTCTCAATAAAAATTCAATTCTGAATAAAATAACATGTTAATTTAAATTAGGTATTAATGTTAATCGTATTACAATAAATTCATAATAAAATTGAAATTTGGAAGATAAATTAAGTAAAATTTGGATCCTAAATTGATTTAAATTTGTAATCACTTAAATTTCAACAAATAAACTAAATTCTAAACAGAAAAATTCATATTTAGAATAACCTAAATTTGGAATTAGTAACAAACTACAACATATTCAAACTGGTATGTAAAATTTTGAATTCAAGTGTTCTATGTAGACTTAGATATGATAAGAAATTTCAAAATTTAGAATGTGAAGTTGAAATAATATGATCCATGCAAACTAATGAAAGATGTGATCCGTCAAAAGTAATAAAAGGTGTTAGCTCTAAATATATTAAATTAATCCAGTTAATGAAAAACATTAGTTAAACACAGCCTGCACGTGTTGATGACTAGTTATTATTATATAATAATAAAAGCTCACGAGAGGTGTTTTACTGTCACTAAGAAAAAAGATAAAATCCTAGAAATTCTAACAAAAAAAGAAAGAAAAACATCTAGCCATCAATTTGGTGGATCCTAATTAAAACTTAACTATATCGACCAATAGATGGTATTAGAAAAAAAAGAGAAAAATACTAGAATTTCTCACAAAAAAGCAAAACATTGGCCCTCGATCTGGAGGTATGTAATTAAAACTAAATGATTGCGGCCATTGGATGTTATACTTAAATATATAAATTACTTTGTATTTAAAAACGATAATAGAAGATATACTTGTGTATGCGTAAGGCAGCCTACATCAGTACTTCGTATTTTTTTTTAAAAAAAAAAAAAGAAGGTATAGTACTTGTGTACGTGAGACAGCATAGATCATGCGAGAAAAAAAAAACGAAAAACAGAGGATATACTTGTGTACGTGGGGCTGCCAACCAAATGTACCATGCCTGAAAATAACTATACACATATACCATGTACAACACAACTTGATAGGAGCCCTACCTATGTACTATTCACATAGTATGGAAAGGTAGCGTTGGAATATCAAAAGTTACAATATCTTAATCTATTCATCTAGCGTATGTATTAACACAGTACGGAAAGAGTTTTACACAACATATTTTGGCGGTCCAAACTATAATGGTGCAAATTAATACAATGTATATCATGTACAATATATTGGTCGATAAGATTACGAGACATGTATGTAATTTGTCGCGCAAAAATAGTAGGAAACTGATCAGACATGGAAACTTTTTTTCAATTATAAGGAAAATGCACACGCACGTGCACACACACGAGTGTGACCCTTAGCACACACCTAGAAAGATGGATGTCAAGGATAAATCCACAACCTCAAAAAAATTTCTACTAAAGCGGACTCATATGTGACTAAAGGTGGGCACCAAGTATTTGAACTCTGGTAGGTGGAGTCTTATACCCACAACTCTAACCACCCCACCAAGAGGTGGTTTCCCAACCATATATTGAAACTAATGATAGCTACAATAACCTAAAATTAGAAATTCTCTCATTAATCTATAGAAACTAATTATGCTGCAATAACCCTAAAAACATCTTAGAAATTTTCTGTAACATCCCAAAAATCCCAAAGTTGGGGTAATAGGATAAAAATCAGAGGAAAATGGTTTTGAACCTATTATGTATGAAAAACTACCTTGGCATGATCCTGAACTTTTTATATAAATCAAACATTTGAATTCTATGTAAGCAGCAACTTGTGAGAATTTTCGAGAAAATCATAGAGCCTATAAAATCCTGAAAAATTCACATAAGAAACTATACTGTGTCATAAGCCTTCAAAAATATTTTCATAAATTTTGGAGGCTATTTGATAGGTTTAAAAATTTGGCAAACATCTCAGCCTTCTCTAGAAATTCCAAATCCCATTTGAAATTCCCGATCGCCCATTGGGCCAAATCCTAGCCGGCCCATTTCTACGCGCCCGCTCCAGCCAATAGGGGTGAAAACAGATCGGATAGTTTCCGACCGATCCAAACGAAAACGAATTCGGATTGTCTCGGATCGGATTTTTCTAGGATAATTCTCACATCAGAAACAAATACGGATTTTTTTTGTCAGAAACGAATACGAATATAGTAGACTTGTTATCCATCGAATATGGATTATCTAGATAATATGGAGGCCAGATATCTGAAATACCAGCCCAATAGCCCACCGGCCCATCAAGCCATCAGTCCATCGCCGCTCCATTAAGAGCCTGAATTCCATTTTATACATGCAGGTGATCCCCAGCCACCGGCAGCAGCGGCGGCATGGTGGACACCACGCCGGACCACCAACCCTCATTGTGGAATGCCTCCAGCATCTCGTACATCGTGAACTCCCTCCCTAGCGCCAGCAACGGGGGCCGCGGGCGCACGTCGGTGGCGGCCACGGACTACCAGAGCGGTGATCCGTCGTCCTCCCCCTCGAGCGTGGAGTATACCACCACGTAGCCGCCACGGTTGCCGATTGAGAGGTGACCGGTGACGGTGGCCTCGTAGAAGGAGCTGAGGTAGCTGGAGTCGTCGCTTCGCACCTCCACCTCCACGTCGACCGCGAACAGCAGCGCCTCCTCCTCCTCCCCCGCCTCATCCTCCACCTCAGCGAGGACCTGAGAGCGCTTCATTGGGCGGCTGTGCCCCATGGGAGCAGCAGGCGATCACCGCTGCTTTGATGTTTGTGCGGTTCTAGGGTGCGGGTGTGTGGGAGTGGGGGTGTGAGTGTGAGTGAGGGGTGGCGAAGGCAACGATGGGGGTGGGGGGCTTTGGTCAGGGTGGTGTGGTGGTGGGAGTGGTAATGGACCGATGCTAGATGGGACGGAGCTGACGAGAGCGAAGCCTAGATGGAATGCATAGGATGTTTCTCCCTTTGCTTATGGCCTATTTCGATGCTGGCCTGCTGCTTGTTAAGAAACTAGATATGTGATGAATTAAGTGTGCTGCTATGCATATTTTTTTTGAGATATGGTATCTTGGATTCTTGGAATTATTGAACTATGTATGTCATGAATGAACTAGGTGTGATGAGTTAAGTGTGAACTAAGTTTTATGTATGTGATGAACTAAGTGTGAATGTGTGATGACTTGTGAGTTATGAGCTAAATGTGGTAAACTAAGTGTTATGTTTGTGACGAACTAATTAATGCAGCTTGCTAGTGCCAATGTTATGTGTGGTTGCTGAAAATATGAACAATTCATGAATGTTTGCATCAAATAAACTAGTTATATGTTTTTGTTAATTTTTGGCATACAATTTAAGGGGTTTTTATGTTCTAAAAAATATTCGTGACCATATTCGTTTCGATTCGTATTCGCTCCGTATCCGTATTCGATATTATTCGTATCCGCATCCGAGAAAACAATATAGAAGCAAATATGGTAGAGTCATTACCCGTCCATATTTGATCTGTTTTCACCCCTACCAGCCAATGCCAGCGCACCCGCTCCCGCCCTCGTTGACACACCAGACCCGCATGTCAGATGCCTTCGTCCAGCTCGTGCCCACCTCCGCTCGCCAACGCGCCAGCGCCAGCACTGCTCTGCCCGCTGTTTTCCCTTTGCCACTCACTATTTTCAGCACTCACCTACCTCCATATCACATACGGTTCTATAATAGAACCGTCTGTGATATCCCTTTATAAGGAGGCGAACCATTAGGGTTTGCGCCCTTGCTCATCACTCGCCCTTACTCTCACCTGTTCACCTCCCCAGCGCCCTTAGCCCCTTACTCTCGCTCGTTCGCCTCCCCACCCGAGCACCCCCGACCTCGCCGCCGCCACCGCCAACGACGACATTGGCAACGCTACCACCGCTCGAAGCCTCCTCCCCGGTGGCCGCTCCCAAGTCATGCCAGCACCGCCCGAATCCCCCTCTCCAACGCGTTCTTCCTCAAGTCGCGGCACTTGTCCTCCTCCTCCACACCAGAGCCACACCGCTCGGCCTCCTCCTCCTCCTTCCTCCCCCATCGCCATCCGAAGCCACCTCCCAAGGTTCATCTGAGCATGTTTGTCTGGTTTTGTTTCTTTTTTCCTACTTATGCTAGTATGCCGCGTGGGATATTCTGTTTTGTTTCATGCTCTGTGAGATATATCAAAGTGGATTTTCTGGGCTTAATATTGCTCTATGATTGAAATGGTCTAATTCTGAAATTGGTAGAATTACTAGTTCAAATTTGAGCTCTACAAGATTGCTTGCTGCTGTCAAAGTAATCACTTAATCTGCTTCTGTAGTGCTTCTGTAGTGCTTTACCTGATCACTTAATCTGCTGTCCTGTTGTCAAATCAGTGAGTCTTGTTATAGTCTTCTCTAGACTGCAGTAGTGGATATTGATGGTTCTTGGTGATCTATGGTAGACAGAAAGTATCAGTTTGAATTTCTTATACATGTGATTGTTCTATCAGTCTAGTTAAGCATTTGATAGGGCTCAAAATCTGAATTTTAGTATTTTTTTTTCGGATGCGCGTCGTCGTTAGCTTTCCGAAAAGTCCAAAAAAGTCGAATTGTGACTCCGTATGCATAAGTTATGCTCGTTTTACTGAAGGTTTGTTAGAAACGGACTTAAATTTGTTTCGGTTTCAAACTTCAAACCGCTATATCTATTGATCCCCTAGGACAAACGTGCTTAATTGTTTTGTGGATGCTTGGGGATATATGCAGATGGGCTCCACCAAATTTCACTGGATTTGGTGAACATTTGATGCCTTTTCAAATTTCGGAACAGGTGGACTCTCCTTCTGATTTTCTTTTCTTCTCTCTGTTTTTTTCTGGTACTTCGGCAAAACCGAATCCAATATCTTTCCTTATATTTTGAGAAACCGAATTCAAACTCTTTCTTCTTCTTTTTTCGCTTCCTTCTTTTGCACAACCGAAATCAACTTTCCTTTTATTCTCTTGCAAACCGAAACCAGCTAGGGCTTTGCACCAGAGGTCAAATCGGCTTGCAATCTTCCAACCGAAACCACTGATTTGGTTGCCATGGCCGAGATACACAGCGGTGGCAGGGCTGGTGGCCGCTGCGGCAAAGGCCAAGGGCTACGGTAGGGCTTGGTGGTCACCGCGGCAGAGGCCAAGGTCTTGCAGCTGGGGCTTGTGGTTGGTGGCAGAGGCCAAGGTGGCGGGGCTCTTTGGGTGCCGCGGCCGGAAGATGTTGCGGCGGCGACGGCAGAGGACTTGGTTGCTGCGGCAAGAGGATCTGTTTGCCGCGGCGACGTAGAGACAGCGGTGGAAGAGCAATTTGCTTGGCATGGCGGGGGATTGATAGACGCGAAAGATGATGGATGGTGAATTAGTGTGGCAGGAGCAATTAAACACAAGATGTGAAAAGACAAAGACGAAGCTACGCAAAGGAAACACGAGATGCCACTAGACAACGACAAACTAGACTCCAAATAAACTAGAATTCAGTAACTGACACGATGATGTAACAAAAAATTCAACAAGCAAAATAACAAAAAGACAATTGCGATGGCTCAAAGGGGCTCGGACATGGATGATAATGGCGCAACAAATAATTTTTGTGGGAAATTTTCTGGACTCTAGGTATGAAAACAAATCTACTATTAGAAACTAGAAATTCTCACCGATGAACTGTAGCAATGATACCACTTGATGAACCATGAAGGTCCTGTTTTGGCCCGATCTTTCGATGAGAAGGTATGTTCGGTGGTAGTCGTTCAACTCTCACGATGCTGGCTACGAACTCGCAAGGTTCGAAACCACGTAATCGCTGAACTACTCGACAAGTTGTTATCAACTATGCACGAATACCCGGTTGACCTAATCACGAAGATCGATTCCTGCATACACCGAAGAAGCACGCAAGAACAAGATAAATAAGCAATATGAAATTGCGAATAGGATTTGAATGTATTGATAATTGGGGTTCCGAAGAACAATATCGTTGTTGATCTCGTCGACCAAGAGGACAAAGAATAAAGTAGTAAAGCTAAACTTCAATAAACAAAACCTGAGTAACTAGATGGGGAGGCGGCCACTACTTAAAGGAGGGAGAGGGAGGGCAGTTGCATTGTTCATGCATGAATAGTGTCATGTGAACAGTACCCCCCAAACCCTAGGTTGCTATAAGGTCCAGGGAGGGGGCTGGCCCAAATACCCTAAAGTGGTGGCTGTCCTTTGGACCCAATATTTGATACAAGGCCCAATGTGAGGTGGCACAGCACCAGATATAACTGAAGTAAATTCGTCGGCTTGTTGGAGTAGAGTTTGATGCAGCCAAATTGGTAGAAGTAGATCAGCCTGATTGGGGGTGGAGTAGCGGTCGTATCTGAAGAGTTGATATCCTCATCAAATATGCCCGAAATAATTCTCTCACCAAATATATTTTCTTTGTTTTATCTATTTCCTTTTTAGCACCTTTTTGGTTGTAGTTCAAGTTTTGCTTTTAATTTCAAAAACCTAATTCAACATGGCAAAATTCATGTGCAAATGATCAAAGTGATTTTCCTAATGCATTTATATTACATATTCCCAGAATTTGGATTTTGGGATGTTACAGAAATCTTCACCATCCTCAACCCAACTCGTTGGAATGAGGCGATGGGGACATCCGTTCCACCCTCAAGCAACTCCGAGGGCGGCTATGTACCGACTTTTGTCTCAACTAGAGAGACAAGTCAACAGGATGATGGTACCATGACAATTCATGATGATCTCAAGGATGAAGACTGTTGAGGCGATGGAAGAATCGTCTCCAGAACATCTACTCCATCCAGTCTGAGGTCTCGACTACTACCCCTCCTCTGACGAGTATGGAACGTTCTCACCCTCTATCTACTCCGAGTTTCGTGAATGTGCAGCTGTCAGCACAAGTGAGACCGATGAACAATGAGTGGCACATGAACAATGTGAGGCCCTGGAGCAACACAATGAACTCCTCATCGCCAAGCAGAAGGCAATGGAGGAGGCATGTCGCCAATATCACGATAGCACACTGAGGACATCCAGACGACCTATCGTCAAGGCGAATGGTGAACAACGTCCACGTACCAACCATGCCCTAGGTCGCCCCGAGGACAACGGTAAGAGATCTAAATGTTATAACGGTGCAGAGCCTTTCGCTATAATCAAAGTCTCAAAGCAGCTCTAGAGCAAACCAGTCCGATTCTAGATGTCGTCATCATGGTAGTAACCTTCATCAAGAAGACGCTCTGCCTCGAGGGAATGTGTTTGGCAGATTGGGCCCATGTGAGCGCTGTAACCGTGGTCGTAGAAAACCTCGTTCTCCTAATAATTATGATGAAGTTCATAATGTATGACCATGATTGGAGTCATATATACGGTGCAAGGCTTTCTCATCTGGGCTAAGAGATTTCGACTGGCCTGAAAAGTTCAAGCCAGGGCATCTAGAGAGCTTCGATGGGACGCAAAATCCCTCATAATCTACAATACTATTGTGCAGGCTGCGGGCGGCGCCGAAAAGGTAATGGACAATTACTTAGCAATTGTATTAAAAGAATCTGCTCAGACTTGGTTATTTAACCAGTCAGAAAATTCCATATTAATTTGGGAAAATCTTTGCCATGCCATTATTGGTAACTTTAAAAGTTGTTATACAAAGCCCGCAAAAGAGGATGACCTGCATCGTCTTCGACAAACTTCTGGAGAGAATTTATGTCAGTTTGTTAAAATATTCGTAGAAGTACAAAACACTATTCCAAATATTACTAACGATTCAATCATTCAAGCATCCAAACATGCTTCTTTGCAAGCAGTGGCACCGGCGATAGAAAGACGGCGGCTGGGCCGGGGGAGGGAGGAGGACGGTGGCATCGGGGGAGGGCAGCAGCACCTAGGGAGGGAGGTGGGCCACAGCGCCAGGGGAGGGAGGAGGACGGTGGTGTCAGGGGGAGGGCGGCAGCACCTGGGGAGGGAGGTAGGCCGTGGCGCTGGGGAAGACAGGAGGAGGGTTGATTTGGGGGTTTTGTTCAGTGGTAAGGGGTCGCCCGAACTCTAGGGGAAAACTCGAAAGTCCATCCCGTTGAAGCCTCAGGAAGCTGCCCTCGAGCGGCTTCCAGCTTCCGCACATTGTAAACGGTTTCTGGCTTCTGCAAAAACGGCTAGAGAAAACCGTCCGTTTGAGACGGCTTCCGGCTTTTCTAAGCGAAAATTCGAAGCTGAAGCTGTCCCAAATAGGCCCTCAGTCAAACGGCTTCTTTACAAGCTTCAGAAATAGCAATATACTCAGCTTATGTAGTGGACAAAGCAACAATAGCTTGTAGGTTTGCTTTCCAACTAAGAACACATCCTCCAACAATGATCACATAACTAGTAAGAGATATTTTCTTATCCAAATCTCTAGCAAAATCTGAGTCCACATAGCCAACGTTTCCATCTTTAGTCTTCCCAGACTGTAAACAAGCATCAGATGTGCCCCGTAAGTATATGAAAAATCCATTGAACTGTTTTCCAATGCTCTTTGCTAGGATTAACCATATATCTAATAACAACACTCAATGAATGAGATAAATCAGGGCGAGAACATATCATGGTATGCATAAGTGAACCAACTGCACTGGCATATGAAACTCTAGATATGTACTCAACTTCATCTCCTCACTGTGAACATAACGCTGAAAAAAGTTTGAAATATGAAGCTAACGGAGTATTTTGACTTTTGAGTGGTCCACATCTAATCAAGGGCCATCACAAAATGAGTTTAAGCAGGTTCCAGAAGGCATCAACCATGGATTAGCTAGTTTCGTATTTCTTCGCAAACTGGATGTGCACCATTAATTACTTGCTCTTTATTTAGCTCTTCTAAATGGGCCCATTGATTCTTGCCCTTTCCCTGTTCAAATATAGTAAAGAAGCAATCGACAGCTGTGTGATCTGACATCAATGTCTAGGATTAAGATAGGAGAAACTCAAAAGCTCAGAAGAACATAAACAATGTGGCAAAGATGTTGACACAAAACATGATCATATCATCAAACTAGGGCACTCCTTTGGTATGAGTTGTGAGCACTGAACAGAACCCCCCCCCCCCGTTCTTTTAATTTTCCCATTTTCTCGCTATTCTTTTATTTCTCATCTCAGTAAAGATAAAGCTACCAGTTCTTTTGATATTTTTTGCCCGTGCTCACATGGAGGAATCTTACCGACCGATAAACACTTTTTTCACTTCTGTCGAACATGTGCTTCCCGATTTTTCGCTTTAGCGAGTTAGTACGGTGAGTTAATTTCTTTGGCATCTCCTTTTGCAGACGAATTTATGCATGATCCATCTCTTTAATGATGACTCCCCATCAACATCTTGTCTTCACACTCCCTTTACATGTGCTTAGTTTCTCCTCGGAGTCTCTTGTTTTAAGGCTCCACTAATAAAATAATGTATAAATAAAACAATAAAACGTTCTAGACCATTGTAAGTTTTTCTAGTTTTGACATGTTTAAAAAATGATGTTAAACTTATATGCGGTTTGAGATATTGGTGTAGATAGTACTGATTAGGGGCAGTTTTTGTCGGATTTGTAATAGAGGAAGGGTATTGGAGTACTAACTATCCTAGCATCAAGACTAGACAATAGGTACAGCATAACTTTTTGTCTTGTGAAACTGTGAATGTCTTCCTTTACATGAGAGGGAAGGACATTTCTCTTTCTACCCCTCCATAACAAGAATGAAGAATAGGGTATTTTGGTATATTCTTGTAGAGTATAGCTATATGTTTAGTCTACATACATACTCATATTCCCCAAGGCTTACTATGTATTCTCGACAACTCTAGAGGGTAAGGCATGACTACAACAATACTCTCTCGTTTGTATGTTCTGAGATCCCGAGAGGCGAGCGGACACGATAGGTTGTGGCCCTGGTCCCTCCAGAGTGGGAATACTCTCTTGGATTCTCATGCGCACATCTGCTCGTATGCTCATGCACAGTTCTGAACTATATAGCTCCGATCTATACAGTTTCTACTCTAGCTAAGGTAGGAGCTTTTTTTTTCAATGAAACCGGCGGTACGACTGCCCGTTATATTAATAGAAAAGGGGCGGAATGAAAGCAGTGAAGTACAAGAGATTAAAAATGCCTTAATTACTAAGAATTAAAAAGCTCCAGACAATTGGCCCCCGCTAGGTATCAAGTTCTTCCCTCCTCTTTAATCGTCGCAAAGAGATCTAAGGGCGCGGCGGCTCTGTTGTTGAAGATTCTAGTGTTTTGTTCCTTCCAGATTTCTCAAAAAGTAAGGATCAGGATCGTTCTCCTGGCTTTCCTAGGGGAGCATTTCTTCTCTGCTACGTTTGACCACCAGTCCAAAATATTTGTGCTAAGGGGCCAGAGTGATGGCTGTAGACTATCAAATCCCAGCCAGTCCGCCTTAAGCCTCCAAATTCTTCCGAAAAAGCGACACTGGGCGAATAGATGAATGGCCGATTCCGGGGTGTGTCTGCCCCTAGGGGCAAAATCTCTGGTTAGGCCATCCCCTAGCTTCCAGTCTGTCTAAGGTCCATAGTTTGTTTTGTATTGTCAATCAAGCAAAGATTTTGCACTTTGGGAGGGCTTTTGTTTTCCATATTAATGCTTTGAAGTTTGTCTCAATGAACCCCAAGAAGTGTAGGTTGTAGGCGGATCTTGACGAATAGGTAGGAGCTTATTAACTGATTGCCATGGCGAATAGTACTACTGTCCTAATTCCAAGCGGATGGAGCCCGAGGCAGTATATCCTGGCGGCGATGGCCGGAACCCTCGTCGCCAGCACCGTCATCATCATCACCTCCGTCATCCTCAGCCCGGCGCAGATCCATTTCTCCATCACCGATGCCAGGAGCCGTCCTTCCCTCAACGGCAAGGGGGTGGTCCTCAACTTCACCCTCGCCGTCGACAACCCCAGCCGCCGCGCCGGGGTGCAGTACCGCGACCTGATGCTGTACACCGCCAACAAGAGGTTGGAGTTAATCCAGGCGAGTTTCGGCAACGTGACCATCCCGTTCTACCAGCCGCCGATGAACTCGACGAGCATGGACGCGTCGGGGTTCTTGGCGATGGACTTCAAAAGCCAGAACTTCGGCGCCTCCCAAGGCAAAGACAGCGCTCCTCCGATGAACATGGTGGTGATAGCCGAGGTCCGGTTCAAGGTCGGCGTGGCCTACTCCCGGCCGTACGACGTCAAGGTGTGGTGCCCGTCCGTCGACTTCTTCACGGATAAGAACCCCTCTGCTACGAGAGTCAATTGCGTTTGAGCGACAAAATGGCATGCGTGAATCAATCTTTTGTTTTCTTTTTTGACGAGAACCACCGTATCGATCTGTTGTTCTTGTGCATGTTGTATGATCGAGCACAACTCATTAATAAATTGTCCTATTATGCATGCTTAATTAATTAGCATTGCATCGTGGACCGTATGTGGAGCGTCGACTTCACTGAAGCAGCTGGTTGGTTGTACTGCTCTACGTTTGGTTCAGGTTAAGACAACCCGATCTTAACCTAGTTAGGTTAGCTTAATTCAAATTTTGTGTTTGGCAAATGGAAACTGACCTTTTTAATCTAAACTAGCCGATTGGCCCGTGCAATTGTGTGGTTTGGTGTAGTACAGTATAACTTTACGTAATTTCCAAATTTATATTTTGCAATCTAAATTTGAATTTGGGTTATTTGATTCTATATTTAATTAGCAAATTTTATTTTGAGATCTCTTTCCTTATGTGTGAAAGAGAGGATTGAGATGTGGGTCCATATAGGAAATTTATGTTAAGAAACCGGGTCTAGGCCAGCAGACCTGGCCCAAGGTGGGCTCCTCATCCCAAACCCTAGCAGAGTCGTAGCCTATAAATAGGGGGTGCTATTCATTGTAAAGGATTTATCGATGGATGAATGAATAAAGAGAAGCAAGAAGTCCCCCCTATATCTCTGTGTTCTATCTCTTATTCTGTTCTTGTGTTCATGCATTGTTCTTACGATTCTGAGTTTGTCTACGAGGTTATCGATCGGACTGGACTCGCCAGCGACGGTTCCTCAACACGTTATCAGCACGATCGACTCTCCTCGCATCGAAAAGGTAACCGTCGATGAACGACACTCGTAAATTGAATCGTTTTCTAGATTGCTTTCAATTCTGCAAATTTGGCTTTCTAGATTGGTTTCCTACGGTGCAAATCCGCTCTAATCTACCGCGAGCCGACTTGAAGTCGCCGGCCAAGCCGATCGGTGGATTGCATGAAAGAGTAGATGATGATTGTACCGTAGGTAGTATATGCAATCGCATGAAAGACACCATGTGCACGGCACCGCGTGCAAGCGGCTGTCACTATCTCCGCGATACGTTACCGGTCAGCATAGTCCGCCATCACGTATCGCCACGGAGACAACGACAAGAGCCACGCCGCCAGCACGCGGCAAGCATGCACACGTTGGCCTGAAGCCGCGCCACGATGCAATCCCGCACTACATTACATTGCATTGCATGAATAGTAATGAGAAAAAAAATCCGTCGACCAGACGCGGCTGCCGGTCACTAGCTTGAAGCGGGGCATCACCAAAGATCCACGCAGTAGCGCGTGCCGCCCATGGAGCCGCACCGTCGAAGCTACTTGCCGGTGCCGCACAATACGAGCGCCGCCACGGCTCTATGACCTCGCAAGGCCACCGTCGGCCCCGCCCCCGCACGGGAGCATCGCACCTCCGCCCGAAGCCGGCGTCGGCGGCATGGCGCCGCATGCACCGGCCCACCCGAGCCGCGCCCGCACGTGCGCTCGGTCACCTGAAGCCGCCGGCCGAAGCAAAGAAAGAAAGAGGGAGGATGAATGGTGTCGGCGTCGCATGGGATGCGTCCGCGCCGCGAACCGGGTCGCCACGCCGCGTGCCCCCTGCCGGCACCGCATAAGGCCCGCTCGGCTTGGAGCGCTGCCTGCACGCGCTGGGATCACGCACCATCGCGCCACGTGTCGCACCGCGTCACCTCATTGCCGGCCTGCAGCCGCCGCTGCCCCGCACGGGCCTTCCGCCGCCCTGCGCGTGCCCCCTCGCTGCCGCCTCCACGCAGGAGCCCATCACTGCCGCCGTGTGTCCTCTACGCCCGTTGTCACGCACACGAGGCGCAGCCGCCGCCGCTCCGTTGTTGCGCTAGGGGGAAACCCTGCGCCTGATTTGGCGCATCAAATGGCCCAACGGGGCGCAGCTCCAAAGCCGTGAAAGCAAAGCTACATGCGTCTTAAAGGCCATAGCAATTAATGGGCATGGAAACGTGGCTACATGGGCCTTAAATGCATGGCCTAATAATCAGGCTAAAAAGAAAAATGGGGTCGGGCAAAAGAAAAGGCCAATACGGGAGTAGAAAAAAAGTAAGAAAAACCGAAAAAGGGATATTTTTGCAAAAAGGTCCTTCTGGATTCTGAAAATCAGGGGATCCTTACGCGAATAAGGAATGTTTTCCAGAAGGCCCTCGGACTCTCTGAAAATTACGCGAAAATTTTTCTCAGCATTGAAATTTCACGTTTTCCCCCCTAAAAAAAGTTACAGAATTTGCCGAAAGTCATTTTTCGAGCAGAAAATGGACTCGGAAATCCAAATTTTTACATATTTTTGCATTTGAAGCATGTTTAACTTTGTTATTATTATTTCTATGCAATTTATGTATTGTATTTACTGTTTTTGATTATCTGTGATTGTATATATTGCTTTTAATCACTGAAAATAGCAGTAAATCATGAAAAATACATAGAAAAATACGGGATCACGAACCAAGAGTTCGAAGAGCATTATGAGAATTTTGCAACTATTTTATGTAGATTACCCGCAGTAATCTTATGAACTCTTTGCATGAATATGAAAACGACTGGCATCACGAACCAGGAGTTCGAAGAATTGACCCAGCAAGGCCAGAATTTATGTATAATTTGTATCAGTCTTCAACTCTGTGGTAATGTAATCACAGATAAGCAGAAGATAGAGAAGACTTTCTACCTTTCACCCAAATGCGGTGTAATCCGCACGTAACTATTATCAAGATGGCTACATGTAGTATGCCGAATTAATTGATATCATGCAAGTTGCGAAAACTCAAGATGATGTTCTAAGAAAGAACTACATCTCGCAGCCATCTAATAGCAATATTGCCCATGAAGCCACTGCTAGCAGCTACAAGGTGATGAAACCTTTCACGAATGAGAGGAGCAAGAAGGGTAAGATCGTGCGTCGCACGTTATTGATGCTTTCCAATCTAAGAAAAAGGGCAAATGATAGCATGAGGCACACCTCGCCATTGTAAGCACAGAGGATTCACATCTATTAGTTGCACTTATGAATGTGGACAGCCCAGTAGCAGCCCCCATCATCCCTCCTTTGGACATCGCAGCGGCCGCAGCCGTAGCTGCCAAAAGGAGAAGATCGTGCATGGAGCCGATTGAGGCAGAAGTTCTTTTGAATACTTCGTCTATTAGATCTAGTGCACGCATTGCACTCGAATCTTTTATAGTAACCTGCAGTTTGTAATTGAAGCAGAATTTTGAATTATTGAATAATGGTTGCAAGCTCTAGGAGAGCAAAGCATTAAATTCTTATTATGAGTCCTGCAAGACTTATTTTCCCGTCTTTATAATAGCAAGTTATGTTCTGATATCCGAAGTATTTTATTTATGTGTTGCTTGCTTTCTGCTACATATTAATAAAGTACATTATATTAGAACGCGTGTGGCGCCCTATGGAGGAAGTGTGCTTAGCATGTAAGGGCACAATGAATACCATCCTGAGAGAAATAGAAATTTTTCCAGTCAATCAGCAAGAATGCTGGTAGTCTTATGACAATCGCAGGCATCGATACTTGTATAATAGGCTCAGGAAGGGTATACTCCCAACGGGCACAACTTTGGTCATTGAAGAAGACTTGTTGTACCTAGAATCGACTAGAACTCTCAAGGATATTTGCGCTAACAGTTTCCATGTAGAGACTGAAGAAGAGTACGGTACAGAATACTTGCTCATTACAAAGCGTGAAGAAAGTGAAAAATAGCATTAGAATATCTTCCTTCATATGAAACTGGGCTATACTACACTAATTTTAAGGCACTGCAAACTTATAACGCCTTAAAAATCGAATTTAGAAGCTCAACTTTTCTATCTCTCGCATGATAGATTATGCCGCCTAGGTCTTAGGATAATGAGAGATATAATTAACAATTCACAGGGACATAATATGAATAAAAAGAATTTTCCGAATCAGGAAGATTTTGTGTGTCCCGCATGTGCCACCGGGAAATTAATTATTAGACCTTTTGCTCTGAAAGCGAAGGATGAAGTCCCTGCATTCCTGGATCGTATCCAGGGAGACATTTGCGGTCCTATACAACCCCTGTAAGGGTCATTTAGGTATTTTATAGTGCTCATCAATGCTTCCTCGGAATGGTCGCACGTATGTTTATTGTCTACAAGAAACCATGCTTTTGCAAAGCCAATCTCGTAGATAACTAAATTAGAAATATTTTCCCTGATCATCATATGAAGTCCACCTGAATGGACAACGCCGGAGAATGTACTTCGAAGGCATCTGATGATTATTGTATGAAAATGGGAATTAAAGTTGAGCATTCTATACCGCACATCCGCACCCAGAATGGACTAGCAGAACTGTAACATCCCGATTTTTAGAAATCAGAATGTTAATATTTAAGTAGGCGATCTAATAAATATTTGGCAATGTTTTAAAAAAATTTCCCATGTTTAATTTAATTGTTGCCTTTAAAAATCGAATCGAGTTGTCTAAAAGTTGTATAAAGATGATAATAATAATAGCAAACAATATTAAATTGAATTGGTCGAGAGACTACAAATGAAAGAAAATTATTTTGGTCTCTTGCTTTCACATGCATTTCAAAATCATACCGTGGTGCATACATTAGACCGCGCTCTTTTCATCCGACCGACCATGAGCGAGACGTCGTGTATCCATTTCTTTTCCCTAACTTCCTCCTCGCAAACACAACCGAAAACCAAAAAGCATGCGACGCATGTTATAGCGCTGCGATCGCCGCCTCGAGGGCGCTCTGTTTCTCCAATCGGTTTTGAAAGCGAGCTCTTTTGCGTGGCATGCAAGAAGGAGGAAGAATTGCTGCTATTTATTTCATCACAATTTTTATTTCCGATCACCCTTGTGCTAGCCGAGCCACTTTAGTCACTACCATTTCTTTTGTAGTTTATTCACCCAACCAAAGACTGAGGTGGTGTCGACACGACGGCGTGATGCATGGGGCGGCACCGGATGAAAGATCGCATTTAAAAATCTAAATTATTTTGACTTCATGTTTTAGCGTGCATATCAAAGATCATAGCATGTCATTCACTTATATCATCATTGCCGCTTCGGTTTGACCGACCACAACCGAAACACTCCGCTCATTATTTCCCAGCCTTTTCTTTTCTCACACTTATATCATGCGATGCTACACACACTACTACTACTACTACTAGTAGTAGCTGCTAGTTGCACACTTATATACTTGCAAGCTACTAGTTGCACACATATATACATGTAGCATGTTGCTTACACATGCATCGAGAAAGGTTTGAAGTGGGGAAGCTAGTAGTATAGACTTATATGCATGAGGTGGCTAGCTAGCTGTGGACACTCCCTGCCATTTTCCTTTTTGCCCAACCGAACCACACTCACTGCCATTCTCTGGTTCCCAACAGAGCACCACACATCCACCTTTCCATTCTTTATTCATCACCATCCATCCCCATTTCTTTAATCCCCAAACAAAGCAATTCATCCCTACTGCCAACATCATCTCCCCACTGCCATTTCCCAAGAGAGCACCCACTGCCATGTCCTTTCCCAACCGAGCTCCTCATCCTCGCCATTTTTTTATCCCACTGAGACAGCCCTCTTTCTCTCATTATTTTCCCCAACAACCAAAGCCACATGCATTGTCTATTCCCTTTGTCCCAGTAGTGAGACACACCTCCCACTGCCATCTTCCTCTCACGCCATCCTTCTTCCCCATGGCGAGCACTCTAGTCTTTCACCAAGCAAAACTTTAGAACTAGTTCATCTCTCCACCTTTTCTCCTTCCAATCCCTCCCAAAACGAGAATCCTTCCATGCATGTTATGCAGCCTTGATCCCCATCACCTAAGCTTCCCATCCATGCTCTTAGATTTCACATGCATAGACTTTTGGGCGTTCTTGAGGGAGAGGCAGTGTACTGCATGCCTTGGTTTGTTGTGGCCGGACAAGAAGAAGGGAGCCGGGCGCATGGCAGCAGCAGTAACTCCCTGGCATTGTCGGCAATGCAGCAGCCTGGGCGACTCCATGTGGTGGCCATGGCGGCTCTAGGCGAGATCGCCGGAGCTAGGCAGAGCAACACCCGGCTCGCGGCGCAGTGGCTGCTTCGGGCACACGGCCTGGGCAAGTGCAGCAGCACGGCTTGGAGACAAGAAGGTGGCAAGGGGAGCTGCGGCAGCCTAGGGGGAACAGCAGGCAAGAGCAAGCATGCGGCACAGGAGGTGGCCGAGTGGCAGCTCGGCATGGTGGCGCATGGTGGACGACGTGGTGGCGCTGCAGCGGCGTCTCGGCCAGTGGGGGGCAGCAGGTGAGGCCAGCGGCTCCACACGATGGGCATGGCTCGCAGTGTTCAAAGCCTGAGCGCCGGCAGTGGCGCTTGGAGGCCAGCGGCTTGCGCAGCGGCATGGCGTCGGCATGTTGCGTGGAGCATGCTCGCTGTGGCACGGCAACGGTGAGGCCAGGCTCGGCGAGGCAACAGCGATGCATGCATCGGCGTGGCTGAGAGCAACGGCGTCGAGGCA
The DNA here is from genome assembly GCA_036346255.1 of Ampelocalamus luodianensis. NCBI lineage: Eukaryota > Viridiplantae > Streptophyta > Magnoliopsida > Poales > Poaceae > Ampelocalamus > Ampelocalamus luodianensis. The sequence continues at coordinate 268,484 of JAYEVH010000275.1, read as the reverse complement.
GAGCCGGCATGGCGTGTCGTGCTAGAGCACAACGATGGCATGGCACCGATGCGGTGTGAGACCGAGAGAGCAAGGCCGGCGCATGCATGTACCATGCATGCGGCACAGCTGCCCCGGACAGCGCGTTGCGTATGTCGGCGGCTCCTTGTGGCGTGGCGGCCGGCCGACAGAACTACGGCTTGGGACGTGGCGTCGAGGGAGAGCAATGACGGGAGATGGCGCATGCATGCGGTGACACCAAGGATGCGGACAAGATCGGCGACGACTACGGTGGACGCGACGTGGAACCGAAATACGACGCCCGGTTTATTCGCACGCCTCACGGTGTGGTAAAATCTTTAGTGTATATTTGTTACCACGCTATGATATTAGTCATGCATGTTGCATTTTAGTCTTGAGCATGTAATCTTTTTATGCAGGTTTATAGGTAAAAGAATGTTGGGTAGCTTGCGACCAGTGTAATTATCCGGTTTTGTCTTATTTGCGTGTAGGTGTGATTATGTGTTGTTATTTTGGTGAATGTCAATAATCAGTTTATTGTGGTGGGATAAGTATATTGTTGATTGGTGGAAGCTAGATTATATATATTGTTGAATTGTTAGAACGGATGATATTATTTTGGAGTCGCGGGGAGTTAATGGTGATCTTTGGATAATACATCAATTGTTGGAACAAGAATTTTAGGAGAAAGGATGCATAAGGAGTTTATAAATTATTACTTTATGGATAACTCTGTGATGGTATTTAGCTAAATATGGAGGTTGAGTCCGATAGTATATTTAACCATGAGCAAATTGATTGGATGTCTTAGGTAATAGTTATGTGAGTCATTGGTGCTAGAATTTGGGAAGTGGTAGAATGGATTATTTGATTGTGGATAAATAGTTGGATTGTCTTATAATTAGTGGTTAAGTCTCATGTACGAGTTGATAGAAATGTGTCCTAAATCGAGTTAGTAGATAAATGATCCTTAGTTGATCATAGAGAGACATGTGTGATTGGATTGTTAGATGTCATACGCGACTAATCCGGTGAAATGGATATAAGTTGATTGGTTAGTGAGTCATTAAATGTTGGACATGCTTGTAAATTGTAAAGCTCGCTAGGTGTCGGTTAGTCAAATAAACCTCAATCGGTGGAAATTTTGGTATATGCGAGGTGATTTGCCGAGGCGAGACTAGTAGAGCTAGATAGTTAGCGTTAGCTTAAATAGTATATCGGAGAACGACCGATGGATTCAATCATGGTCATATGCCCATGAGTCGGTGGACTTTGTGTAATTATCGGATAGGTTGTATATTTGGAAGATCGTGAGTTCGGGCATCACTCGATGGATTGACTACCTTGATAATGTCTTAGTGGAGGTTAGTACGGGATTTAGATCAAGACGTGAGAATATAATTGGAGAGTGTTATGCATGTGATTGGATTCGACACCGGAGAATCGGTTAAGTATATGCTTATGAGAAAGTTAGATTGTCGGTAGATGTTCTCCCTTTAGGAAATAAATTGAAAAGAAAATAAAATACATAGGCCCCTATTGTCATGGCTGAGGCTAGGTCGGCCTACATATTAAAATTATTTATTACGATAGAAATCTCAGAAAAGAATGATTTTTATACTAGAAATTGAATTAACTTCAATAATTCATAACTAATTCATATGAACTCTAAATGGGGGGATTCAATTTTTATTGATCATGAATTTTAATTACCTTTCATGCCATGTAAAGCTTATCCCTACCACTGTTCTATAAATTTCCGCGAAACAATTAAATTTGGATGAACAGTAACAAAACATTGATTTTCAGCATTTTCCAAAAATCTGATTTTAAAACTACTATAACTCTCTCATATAAACTCTAAATGGAATAATTTTTGTACCTAAATTCATCTAAAATCATAATATAGCTACTGTATAAATTTCATGCATTTTGGAGCAACTTGAGTTTTTAGCTATTTCTCGGTGTTTATTCGATATCGCCTTTTCTTTAGATTCCGAGTTGCTGGAAGTATGAGAGTAAGTAACCGAGAGTGAGCAAGTGAACTACCAGCAAGGCAAGCATCATTTGAACTTTCTTTTGCATCATATTTGATCCCAGTTTTGGTTAAGATAGTGCAATGATAATTGCTTGCATGCTATTTTGATTATGTCAATATTTTTGTGATGTGTAGTTTAGTTATGTCCTATGCTTGAGGTTAATCTTGAATTATGCCAACTCCTATATGCTTAAGATAGGATGTGTGAATTATGGGTTGTAGAATTGCTTAGCCATGCAAGTCTAGATACGGTAGTTCGATCGTCGGGAATAACCCGGCGGTTTTGGGATAAACACAACTCTCATTTTGTGATTTATACTTCAGATCTTGTAGCTGTTTTATGAGTTAAATTTTGTTATTTTTAAATGAGCTTATGGTCTGGACAAGTGTTGGTTAGTGATGGTGCTTTGTGCACGAGCATTGGGTAAGTGGAAGGACTTGTCTGGACAATTGAGGACTGAACTTTGGTAACGTCGTTAATTCAAGTACACTCGTGCTTCCACACGCGGTATATGGGTGCCGTATGGTTAAGTAGGGGGAGGGTTTTATTGCGTTAAGTCCTTGGTGGTGTAAGGGGCATAGCGACCATGAAATCCTATGTTCTTTAGGAGCCGATGTAATCCTTTATAGTGTGCAAGGGAGCGTCAATTCTTTTGTTTTGATTGCATCGGTATTTCCGATATAACTTGTGAGCCCCCTAGCAAGTGCTATCAGACGCTTGTACTAGGCAAGGAACCATCTCACAAGGAGGACTTAGCTCAATAGGGCTTTCTTGCTGAAAATGACTATATCTTGATTTACCCGGCCGACATACCATAGGAAGTATGCTATTTTCGGAGGCATCTGGAGGCTCACGGGCTAATCAAGTCGTGTGGGTAAAGTAGTACACCCCTGCAGGTATAAATCTATTCGAATAGCCGTGTCCACGGTTATGGACAACCGCTTGAGTTCGGAGTTACTATTGTTAGACTTTTAATTAAAATTGTGGTTGAACTTGGTATTCGCCATGAACAGGTTGTTCATGTGTTTAGTATATAAAAGTGGGCTGCCACTTTGGTCTTTGTATGATTCAATTGTTTATTATCAAATGCTTTACTACATGCTTTACTTCTACTTCAAATCTGATTTTAAAATGGGCACATGAAAACTAGTATGTGTAGGATGTTAATTGTTGCGTCTCTTTGCAAAACTAAACCAATATGAGCCATCCTTTGAATGACCCTTATGCATAACTATTTTTATTTGTGTAAGACTTGCAGTACACTTGTACTCACCGGATGTTTCTTGGCCTTTTGGGTGAGGAAGGTTATGATTATGATGATCTCTAGTGTTGACTTGGGTGACACTAATGAGTAGTGTGCTACCATTTAACCCCATCGGTTGTCGATGGGTGATGGGCATACCAACGCGGACTTGTGCTTTATCTATTTACTTCATTGCTACTTGGTACTTTACTTGAATTTGGCGGTCGGCCGTTTGTAATAAGTCAGAGACCTTAACTATTATGCGGTATGTCTTTTTATCTCTTGTTGTATGCGTTGTATGGATGTAATCAACGTTGGATGAGGGTATGAGTATATTGGTCGTTGATCTTGGGAGCCAATATATGTCATACTCGTTGTTGATGAATTCTCATTTAACTCACTAAGTGTAGTGCTTCGAATCGAGGGAGAATCGACAATCATGTAGCGCTCGCAAGGGAGCAGCGCGCATGATCGTTGAGGCTCTAGTATTCGGCTAAACCTCTCACTTGGATAGATTTAAATTGGAATTCATTTATCGGAGACCCGTGATTATGTCCCTAAGACCTTGTCTAATCTCGGTCTTATGGAGACAATTACCGGGGTCCCCACAAGAACTTTAAAGAATTGTAATTTACCAACTATATGTTGGGGACATGCAGTCCTACTCGTAGCAGCTCTCATCAATTTTAGACCGTCGGCCTATAACATCCATCCAACTATGCAACTAGCGTAAGGGTCAGCACTGAAAACTTCTCATCTTCGCAGGTTTGGTTGCAAGGATTATATACCTATACCACCACAGCAGCGAACTGCAATGGGTCTTCTCCGAAAGTCTGGGATATACGTTGGTTATGAGACAACATCCATAATCAAGTATTTGGACCATATGACTGGAGATTTGTATAATGACCGATTCGCTGATAGTACATTAGATGAGGTTAGTTTCCCGTCATTAGGGGGAGGAAATCAACCCTTGATGATAATGTCGGGAAATAATTGAAGTCTAGAAGACATTTGAAGTCTAGAAGATAATTGAAATCTATGCATATGACCCGAGCACTAGTGAAGCAAATAGAGAAGTCCAAAAGATAATTGCAGTCCAGAAGATAATTGAATTGAAGTCTAGAAGACAATTGAAGTCCAGAAGATAATTGATTTGCAAGTATTAGCGAATCAACTGCCAGACTACTTTAGTGATTTGAAGAGCGTGAATAAGTAGCATTTGCCTGCAAGCAATGCACCGGAGAGGGTTGAAATACCATTGAAGGTATCCCTAATCCCGTCCAGAGGCCTCAGAATAAAGGACGAGAACTCCGGTCCCTCGAATCCGAAGTAACCGGGGACGCCTGGTGAAAAAGGATAAGAAGGACTTGACACAGCCGATCACCGAAGTGCCCCGAGCCAGAAGGGGAGCCAGTTGAGACCTGGCATCGGTATGGAACCTTCAGAAAAGGCATACCAGAATTGAACATCCCCATGAAGGGAGACATCAGCATGGATGTGTGCGCACACATCGGAGCTGAAAAACTAAAGGGACTTGCCCCGCAATTGGAAGCAGCGGTGAGCAACTAAAAGCATTAAAAGAATCGCCCCTTGAAGAAATAAGTTATAAAACTTTATGACCTTGGGAGAACCTTTGAATATTACAACAGCCAATGTCGACACTTACTTTGCAAAGAAACTTGCCACAATCATCAATCTTTATCTAGAGCCTGCATCGCTCGATAAATGAAAGAAAAGATCAGATTGGAAGAAGGCAATAGAAATTGAATTATTCTCTCCGAATAAAAGAAAGGTGTTTGGGCACAGTAAGCGCACGCCTCCTTGTACACCTGTAGGGCATAAGTGGGTATTTGTTCGAAGAGAAATGAAAAGAAGCAAGGCTCGTTGAACAAGGTTTCACCGGACATCCGTAAGATGATTATGAAGAAACTTATTCCCGGTCATGGCGGAACTCCTTTTAAATATTTATCTCAATGGCGGTGAACTTGAAGTTAGAAGTGAAATTGATGGATGGGGTACCAAAGATACCTTTATGAAATATTGGATTCGGACATTTATCTCAAGATACCGAATGTATTATCGTCTCCGAATCAAAACAGAGCAAATAGAAATATGTACAAAGGTGAAACTCGAAAAGTCATTATGCGAACTTAAGCAATCGGGTAGAATATGGTATAATCGCTTAAAGCGACTTTATATGCAAGAAAGGCTACACGAACAATGAGAATAATCTCTGTGTATTTATACGACGATCCCAGAATGGATTGTGTATAATCTTAGAGTATGAAGATGATCTGAATATCATCGGAACCCTGAAGGATATTAGGAAAACAAGCTCTTACCTGGAGTCGGAGTTCGAAATGAAAGATTTGGGTAAAACCAAATATTGCCTAGGCTTGAAGCTTGAGCATGTCCCTGAAGGAATATTAGTACATCAGTCAACCTACACTTAGAAGGTGTCAGAAAGGTTCGACTTTGCAAAGGCATACCCTTTGAAAGTGCCAATGGTCGGGAGATCTTTGCAACAAGACAAAGACCCGTACAAACCTAAAGAAGAGGGGGAGGAAGTCCTGGGACTGGAATTCCCACACTGAAGTGCAATAGAAGCACTAATGTATTTAGCAAACTGTACTAGAACGGACATTGTATTTGCCGTGATTCTACTAGCAAGGTACAGTGCAGAACCTACCAAAGCCATTGGCAGGGAATAAAGGACATCTTCCGATACCTCCAAAGAAGCAAAGAATCTAGTCTGTTCTATAGAAAGAACCAAGACCTAACTATGAATGGCAATGCAGATGACAGGTACCTGTAGGACCCGCATACAGCCAAATCGCAAACAGACTATGAATTCCTATGTGGTGGAATTGCAATTCCATGAAAATCGTCTAAGAAATATCTTGTATCGACTTCGACGAACCACTTGGAGATCATAGCATTGTACAAGGCCTTACAAGAATGTGTTTGGCTTCAGCGGATGATTCACCACATCCAGCAGTCGTGTAGATTGAATACCGCGCAAACCCCTACTTTTGTATGAAGATAATGCAGCTTGTGTTGCACAAGTACAGATGGGTTATGTGAAGAATCCTCTCACAAAGCATATCAACCCCCAAGTTCTTCTATGCTCATGAATTGCAAAAGATGAACGTAATCAAAGTACTGCATACTAAGTAATGTGAGAATCTTGTAGATTTATTCACTAAGTCACTTTCAGCGTCTATCTTTGAAAGATGCATACGTGAATTGGAATGATGAGACTTAGAGAAGTGCAGAATTCAGGGGGAGAACCTTCACGAACTCATTATTAAAGCTTGATCATGAAGATCGAGTACCCAAAGAATAAATCCAGGAGATTAAATGAAATTGGGTGGATTGTACTCTTTTTCCCTTGACGAGTTTTCTTGAAGTTTCTCGGCTAAGGTTTTTAATGAGGCAATTCGTGCATCACAGCAGAACGTGTATCATGTACTCTTTCTCCAAATTTTTCCCACTGGGTTTTTATGAAGTTTTAACGAGGCATGGACATGAAGGATGAGTGCCCAAGGGGGAGTGTTAAGAAACCGGGCCTAGGCCAGCAGACCTGGCCCAAGGTGGGCTCCTCATCCCAAACCCTAGCAAGGTCGTAGCCTATAAATAGGGGGTGCTATTCATTGTAAAGGATTGATCGATGGATGAATGAATAAAGAGAAGCAAGAAGTCCCCCCCCCTACATCTCTGTGTTCTATCTCTTATTCTGTTCTTGTGTTCATGCATTGTTCTTACGATTCTGAGTTTGTCTACGAGGTTATCAATCGGACTGTACTCGCCAGCGACGGTTCCTCAACAATTTACACTCTCAAACTTTAAATTAAACAAGTGCTACCTATTTTTTAAAAAAATATTAATATATCTCTAAACCAACGGTTGAATCTAAACATTTAAACTTAGGGCCCACCAAATAAAGGGTTAGATGTTTTTAGATCTTTTTTAAATTAATATATCTTTGAGACAACTATCAAATCTAAACCTTTGAAATTATGATTCACCAATTTAAGGGTCGGATGCTTTGTTTTTTGTGAGAACTTCTACGTATTTCTCTTTTTTTCTTAGCAGTTGTAAAAGGCATGTCATCGACTTTCAATATATAATAGATTATGTATTAAGTTGTCTTTTCAGTTGTTCAACTCATCAAGGGTCTTTGGCGATGTTAATTCCCCGTCATGTAACAATCACTATATATCTTCTCCGATCGTAATCATGTTAAGCTGCAGTTCACCTTCAGCTCCTCTAATTTATAGTGCATGCGCCCCTCGTAATTCAAAGGGAAGATAAACAGGGGATATCTAGACATCTGACAAAGGGTTAGATGTTTTTAGATCTTTTCAAATTAATATATCTATGAGACAACAATCAAATCTAAGCCTTTAAAATTAGGGTCCACCAATTTAAGGGTCAGATGTTTTCTTTTTTGTGAGAATTTCTAACATATTTCCCGTTTTTCTTAGCAGTTGTAAAAGCATGTCATCAGCTTTTCATATATAATAGATTATGTGTTAAGTTGCTTTTTCAGTTGTTCATGCCTTTTAAGAGTCTTTGGCGATGTTAATTATCCATCATGTAACAATCACTAGCGCGGGTGTTTCTCGGAGTATTTTGAAATATGTAGCTAACGGAGTATTTTGACTTTTGAGTGGTCCACAACTAATCAAGGGCCATCACAAAATGAGTTTAAGCAGGTTCCAGAAGGCATCAACCATGGATTAGCTAGTTTCGTATTTCTTCTCAAACTGGATGTGCACCATTAATTACTTGCTCTTTAATTAGCTCTTCTAAATGGGGCCATTGATTATTGCCCTTTCCCTGTTCAAATATAGTAAAGAAGCAATCGACAGCTGTGTGATCTGACATCAATGTCTAGGATTAAGATAGGAGAAACTCAGAAGCTCAGAAGAACATAAACAGTGTGGCAAAGATGTTGACACAAAACATGATCATATCATCAAACTAGGGCACTCCTTTGGTATGAGTTGTGAGCACTGAACAGACCCCTCCTCTTTTCATTTTCCCATTTTCTCGCTATTCTTTTATTTCTCATCTTGGTAAAGGTAAAGCTACCAGTTCTTTTGATATTTTTTGCCCGTGCTCACATGGAGGAATCTTACCAACCGATAAACACTTTTTTCACTTTTGTCAAACATGCGCTTCCTGTTGGCCCCCGACACAGTATTAGACGCTGGAATAGGTTGTTAGGCTTTGCATGTCTGATACATGCAGAAGACCAAAGAGATGGGGGTGTGATACTGGAATCACCGTTAGATACACGAAGGAGCATTTCTTCCACGAGCCGAGCCACTTTGTCGTGGGCTTCGACGACTTATTCGACCTATTCAACCTCAATGCCCTCAACGCCTCACTTCTACGATGCTGGACACCGTAAGTATGTACAATCAAGTTCTACATTCACGTAATACTGATAAATATCACAACTCATTGCTTATATATAGATACATGATGAAAAATACCCGGGGATGGCGAGAACCGGTGGGTTTCCTCGACCCACCCGTGGTCTCTGAGCAAACCATCACCAAAGACGTATCCTACGTCGTGAAATACATAACGACGAGATTGCTTGTTCAGGAAGACAAGGACTACATATTGGTGCCCTACAACCAGAAGTAAGTGCTTCACTACTTGCTATACAAATTTCATTTGTACTTTATACGCAGCATAAACTTAGGTTTAATGACTATAGCGACATGCATGAGTAGGTTCCACTGGATCCTTTTAGTCATTGTACCAAAGAGGAACAAGGTAATATACCTTAATTCCCTACTCAACAAAACCCACGACTTCCCCATTATGGAAGGAATACTCGATAGGTATACTCATTTCTTTCATACATAACTCTATTGTAGTCTTCCTTCATTTGAAATGGTCGAGGATAACTTTTTAGAATCATGTAGGTCGTTCATCACCTATGTTGCTGAGGGAGGGCCATACAAGGGATCGAGCGCCACATTGCAACACAGGAAGCGATTTCTGTTACGAGCTACAACACAATAATCCTATATCACACTTTGTAATAATGTTTCTCGAACTAACTATACCTATATATGTAATTCTATTTGTCACATCCCCAAGTTCATAAAGAGGATTATTATTCATCTCATTAGCATGCATCATGTTTTTTTTAAAAACTTTTTCATTAAGTATTGCACTTGGAATATCTCAAAAACCAATATTAAACATACACTGTAATTTGAACTCCAAAAGAAAAACTGAAACAAATGCTACTAAAGTTCCTTTGGAAATAATTTATTCAAATACTATAATAATTATCATGAATTAATATAATTTTCCCAGATTTTTGGGACTGGTTTAAACCCTAAGAAAAATTCAAACACCATTAAAAGACCTAGTCTAAGTTTGAATTTACGTATTACAAAGTATATCATGAACAGTAGGGTTTACTAATTTTTATGAACACTAGACTATCCCAGGAACCGCTGTGATTTATTTCACATTTTTAGGATTATTATTTCTATTTTTAGCACATTGGTCAAAGTAGGGAAACTGGTTTAGTTCTCAGTCAAACCCTAAACTCAAATTCGAGCACTGTTGGACCGGCTCGAGTCCGACCCGAGTCAATCGGCGAACTGGCTTGACCCAACCCTCTAGCTGCACCGCCCTTGGACCGCCCGATTAAAACTCGATGGCCCAGATCGCGCACTTCTTCACGCCCGAGCGCCTTTTCCAATCCTAGCCGTCTATTTCCGATCTAATGGACCGTGTTCCACACCGCACCCTCTCGCTTTGTGTCTCTGCCAACCTGGGCCCGCCTGTCATGGCCATCTCCTACCTCGGCGTAGCGCAGAGCGCTTGCCAAGCGGCCACGCCGCCGCTCCGAGCCGTTGGCGAAGCCGACTCTGTATCCACCGCCGCATGCAACCACTCCGTGAGCTTCCGCCTCACGCCGCCTCCATCCCCGTCAACACCCGAGCATATTACCCCTTCGAGCGCCTCCTTCTTCCCCATCTTTCCTCTCGGGTCTGAGGAAAGAGGAGCTCTCCTCCGCTCATCTCTCCGGTAAGCTTCGACCGGGTGATCCCAATCTTCTCTCCGTTCATCACCGTAACCATTTTGGCTAACCTTGGCTCATGCGTTGGCTTGTAGCTTCCGGATCACCACTGTGCCCTCGGCCGCTCTAGTGCGCGCACCGAGCGACGCCCAATTTGGGTTTTTCATCGCTGGTGAGTTTCTTGCTCATTCTTATGCGTCAGTACATGTCTATGAGCATAAGTTAGTTTACCCCTCACTTAAATTGTCGGTTGTTGCACAGGGGCTCTTTGATTTCTGGTTTTCCCTTTCACGGCTGTGGGAGCTCATCTTCTTCCACGACGCCGGCACGGTGAGATCCCCGTCAATTCAATCCTCTGGAACCATCTCATGGATGCCCTGGTTCTGCTCCCACCTCACATTGTTCTTCTTTGCCCCAGAACATCCCCGCTGCGGTGACCCCCTCCACGCCACCGCTGGCTCATGCCGCCAGAGCTGAAGACGAAGACCCTTGGTCTCTGTGCCCCTCCTTCAGCGTCACTTGAACCCCAAGAGTCCGGATAAAGCACCAGTTGCCTCAGAGTGGTTTCTACCTCGAGATCTCTCGGCACCGCGCACACCTCCTCCACTCAACTCCGCCGCCGGCGCACCACCGTGCCTCTTCACCGGCAAAATCACCACCGAAAGGTAGTCCTTGCTATTGCTTTTCCATTTTGTCTAGATCCTTGCGCTCTCCGGCCTCCCATCGCCGCCGACGAGCGCGGCTACGCCACGGCTGCGCCGGTTCTGTTGTCGGAAGTTATGACCGAAAACAGTGATCTTTGTCAGATTAGTTAGCACTAATGGTTTGTAGTTATTTAGTCCTGAGTCAATGACTTGTGGGCCTTAGGGTGGTTTAAGTGGATGCGTAGTTTGTTGAGTACGTTTTCGCTAAAGGGAAAACGTATCCCTAGCATGCTTAGAACGGTTTTACGTTTGGATGTTTTGAAAACGTATTCAAAGGAATACGCCTTCAGCTTTGTTTCGGCCGAGCCCAAGTCGTTTTGACTGGGTCAAACTTTGACCTCGGTCCCACTTGTCATCCTCTTTGGCTAGCTGTAGGTGAGTAATAAAAATAATAAAAGCTTTAGAAAAACTGTGAACGATTTATATATACACTGAAAAATTGTATGAACTTCTAAAATGCATAACTAATTCATATCAACTCCAAAATGAATGAAACCACTTCTGGTAATTTTTATTTTTAACGAACTTGATACTAAAATTGGTTTCAAACATGTCTCTACGGCAGAGAGTATTATTTTGGAGATTGATCCTTTAACACTATATTTTTTACAAAAGGAAATGCTGATAACTTTAGAAATTCATAACTAAATCATGAAAACTCCAATTGAGGCAAACTCAACTGTTTTGAACTTGTAATAATATTGCCTATTTATCCATGAAATCCTTGTGCTCACCACTACTCTACAAATTTTCACCTCATAATTAAATTACTCAAAGAGGACATATCGAAAACTGAAATTCGAACCATCATAACTTTGACGTACTAAATCAAAATGGAATAATTCTTTCACCTAAAATCATCTAAAATCATGATTTATCTACTGTAGAAAATTCATGCATTTTTGAGCATTTTGAATTTTGAGGTATTTCTCGGTGTTTATTCGGTATTGTATTTATATAGATTCCGAGCCTATCGGTATTGACCTATACGCTACTGAGGGAGGGAAACTAAGCTACCAGCAAGGCAAGCATCCTTTGAACTTTCTTTTTGCATCATATTTGATCCCAGTTTTGTTAGGATAGTGCAATGATAATTGCTTCATGCTATTTTGATATTGTCGCTATTTTTTTGATGTGTAGATTAGTTATATCCTATTCATTGAGGTTATCCTTGAATTATTTCAGCACCACATGCTTAAGATAGGATGTGTGACTTTATATTGTTCGGGTTTGCTTAGCCATGCAAGTCTAGAACCGGTAGCTGATTGTCGGGAGTAACCCGACAAATATGGGATAAACACAACTTTCATTATATACTGTTGTTTCAGACCTTTGTATCTGTTTTATGAGTTAAATTTTGTCATTTTAAATGAGCTTTTGGTCTGGACAAGTGTTGGTTAGTGATGGTGCTTTGTGCACGAGCTTTGGGTAAGTGGTGGACTTGTTTGGACAATTAAGGACCGAGCTTTGGGTACCTGCGGTTCAAGCAACACTCGTGCTATCACACGCGGTATATGGGTGCCGTATGGTTAAGTAGGGGGAAGGTTTTGTTGTGTTGAGTCCCACGGTGGTGAAATTGTAAGGGCACGGGACCGTGAAATCCTGTGTTCCTTAGGGGCCGATAGGGCATAGAGACCGTAACGTCTTATGTTTCCTAGGAGTCCTGGGTTGAGAGACTTAGCCCAATGAGATCTTCTTGCTAAAAAATGACCATATCTTGATTTTCCCGGCCGACATACCATAGGAAGTATGCTATATTCGGAGGCATCTGGAGGCTTACGGGCTAATCAAGTCGTGTGGGTAAAGTAGTACACCCCTGCAGGGTATAAATCTATTCGAATAGACGTGTCCACGGTTATGGACGACCGCTTGAAATTGTGGCTGCTTATTATTAGACTTGGAATTAAAATTGTGGTTATAACTTGGTATCGTCATGAATGGAATGTTCATGTTGTGTTATATCAAAGTGGACAGCCACTTTGTTACCTGTATGATTTATTTGTTATTCAATTCATTACTTATTCACATGCTTTACTTCTACTTCAAATCTGATTTTGAAATGGCACTTGAAAAACTAGTATGTGTAGGTTGTACCTTGTTACGTCCCTTTTTGCGAAACTAAGCCAATATGAGCCATCCCTTGGAATAGCTTTATGCATAACTAATTTTTATTTGTGTAAGACTTGACTCTTACAGGTGAGGAAGATATCGAGCCCGACGAGCTTGTCAGTGTCGATTTAGGCGACACTGATGAGTAGTGCTATCATTTAACTCCCAGTCGGTTGCCGATGGGTGATGGGGCATACCACTGCTAGTATTTTGGTTTATTTACTTGTTTCCGCTGTTACTTTATGAACTTGTTTAATTTGGCCGGTCGGCCACTTGTATTAGTTGTAAACTTGGAACTATGATCTATGACTTTTGTACTATTTATGTATGAGCGTTGTATGGATGTGATCAACGTTGTATGAGAGTATGGTTATATTGGTCGCTGATTTTGGGAGCCGATATAAGTCATACTCGCTGTTCATGGATTCCTATTTAACTCGCTAAGTGTAGTGCTTGACTTGTTGGAGAACCGACAATCTTGTAGTGCTCACAGAGGAGCGACGCGCATGATCGTCGGGGCTTTAGTTTTCAGTTAAGCCTCTCATTTAGACTGAGTTAAGTTAGAATCCATTTACCGGAGGTCCAGAGTTATGTCTTTAAGACCATGCTTAGTCTCGGTCTTATGGAGATAACCCGGGGTCCCCACAGCGTTGGTATCAGAGCCATACTGACTGTAGGTTAGAGATAGCACTGGCGTTAGTGTTAGCAAGCCTTTTTGAGTCAACATATTTTGAAGTTATCAAATTAATTTTAGAAAGTTTAAGTTAGGAATACCTTTTATTCCTCATCCTTCTTAGTATCATTCCTTACCTTATTCTGGTTTTGGTTTGCAAAACTCACTCACCTTTCCCTTCTGGTCCTTTAGATGAACCCTTTATACCTTATTCTGGTTTTGGTTTGCAAAACTCACTCACCTTTCCCTTCTGTTCGAGAGACCCAAATTGAAGCTGTGGACGGATATCCGGCGCTTCTAGAGATATTATGTGAAGAGAAAACTTCACTTATCAACACCAATACTCCATCTATCATCGGAATCAGGACCGTGGATGGAGGAGTATTTGCGATGATCAATATCGTTGCGGACGCGTGACAAGGAGTATCCCATATGGATTCCAGTGCGTGGCACCTCGAGGCCACCGGCATTGCAGAAGTGGCTCGTGTGGCATCGAGCCATCTTCGCCATGACTTGACGGTTAGCTCACCTCCATACTACCACCTTCCTATGCAAGCACGTGGTGCGTATGAACATTGCCATGATCGATCCACCGAAGGACACTCGAGTACGACGGTGGCAAGATTGATACACATCAAGGATCACCTAGCTTTTATTGGTTAGATTAGTTTCGTATGATTTAATCAAACCTTTAGGGTTGAAGCCTAGTAAGCTCACGGTTCGGCTATGAGTTCGGTGAGCATATGTCCTTAGGTCCTTGTAAAGGGTCTATAGTTGTTGAACTTTCAATGTTGTTTTGCAAGAGCTTTAGTTTCGGGAAATTACTCTTGGCCTACAGACCTATATGGATGTAATTGTAGCTGGAAAACTCCTTATCATTTCTATGGATCTTATGTTGGCCTTTGTGCTTTCGTGTCTTCTCTTGGTGTTAATTTGTGTGCATGATAGTTTTAGATCTTCTCTTTGCTGTCCAAAATATTTTTTCGCACTCATTCGAGTGTATTATTAGGTTATGTCCTAACCATCTTTGTCACAACAGGATGGCAGGACCTAGTACTCATTCTAGCACTCAACCAAGGGAAAAGTCACCATCCCCTGGGATTCAACACACCGTCGCATGTCTTGGATGCAGCAAGGTGGGGCACTTCGCGCACCAATGCGAACTAAGGGTGTTAGAAAGGACCATGGTGGAGGCCACGTTCTGTCGACGTTGTGGTGAGGAAGGACACTACATTGATCAGTGCATTACAAGTTGTCCCAACTGCGACGGAGACCACCCACCAGGAAGCTGTCCGACTACCAAGGTCACTTGTTTTCTCTGCGAGGGACACGATCACTGTCCCAAGGAGTGTCGTCTACACAAGATGATCACAAAGTCGGTCGAACTTCAACGAAGGATTTTCCACGCAGCTATCACCAATGCAAGCTCTGGCCAAGAAGTTACACCAGGGTCACCCGAAAAGAAGCGTCGAAACCGATCCCATAAAGACAGGCAACTTATTTGTTTCATTTGCAACACTCCGGGACACTTTGCGATATTTTGCCCAGAGAAGCACCAAGCTTTTACCATTCGTGATCCAGATTTTCAAGAATCCATCGATAAGGGACCCAATGTCTCTTCTCAGCATGCCAGTTCATTCCAACTGTCCCGTTCTCAAGCACCGGTGCCACCTAGGCCTCTAACAACGACTACACACCTTTCTCTCGTGAGGTACAGCACTTAATGGGGCAAAGGTTCCCAAGACTGCAGCCTGCTCGTGCCCAATGTCACTTGTTTTACTGTGGCGCATCGGTCACTATGCGCATAAATACCTTGCGAGGAAGCAAGGGATGCCCTGAACTTATTCAGCTCGGTGAGACCACTACCACTCGAGGGCGCAGCCAATCCCCTCAAGCTCCAACAGGTGGCCGAGTGAACCATGTTACCGCCGAGGGGGCAACCGAAGCACCCGACGTCGTTTTAGGTACGCTCCTTGTGTTTTCTTTTCCAGCCTTTGTCTTGTTGATTCGGAAGCCTCTCATTCAATCATCAAGAAGTCCTTTGTTGCATTACATCATTTTGAGATGCATACACTTCAGCCACCTTATCAGATCCAGTCACCGGGATCGGTTTTCTAAACCGATCAAGTCTGCCGGGACGTAAAAGTGGAAATTTCAAAATGTGAACTTCTTGGCAAATCTAATTGTGATAAATTCAGTGGGTATTGATGTGGTCTTAGGGATGGTTTGGCTCTCCAAAAATTAGGGAAAGATCGATTGAGCTCAACGGTCTATTTCAGTCATAAGTGAAGACGACAGTCAAATCGTTTTGCACCGTTAGTGGGCAGTTCTTATCTCTATGCTTTGGAAGCAAGTACCTCTCTTGAAATTGGAAGAGGTACCGGTGGTATGTGAATATTCAGATGTTTTCCCTGAAGAACTCTCAGGCATGCCTCCTTATCGAGAGGTTAAGTTCGTCATTAAGTTTGCACCCGGTACTGCGCCAATTTCAAAACGGCCGTATCGGATGCCTCCTAATGAGTTGGAAGAATTGAAGAAGCAACTCAAAGAACATCAAGACAAGGGGATTCATTCGACCGAGCTCCTCACCTTGGGGATGCCCGGCTATCTTCGTTAAGAAGAAAGACAAGAGTTTACGGATGTGTGTTGACTACCGTCCGTTGAACGAAGTCACTATCAAGAACAAGTATCCAATTCCGCGGATTGATGATTTGTTCGATCAATTGAATGGAGCCCAGGTTTTCTCCAAGGTTGACTTGAGATTAGGCTACCATCAAATTAAGGTCAGAACGGAAGGCATACCGAAGACGGTTTTCTCCACTCGTTACGGTCTGTACGAATACACCGTCGTGTCTTTCGGATTGACTAATGCACCAGCTTACTTCATGAACCTTATGAATTCGGTTTTCATGGAGTATTTGGATAAGTTTGTCGCGGTATTCATCGATGACATCCTTATTCATTCTAAGACTGATGGAGAACACAAGCAGCACTTACGACTTGTGTTAGAGAAGCTTCGTCAGCATCAGATCTATGCCAAATTTAGCAAATGTGAATTTTGGCTACGAGAAGTTAGTTTCTTGGGCCATGTTACATCTAAGGGCATCACAGACCTGTTAATGCCTCAAATTTTCATGGCCTAAGCGGCCATAATTCCCCTAATAAATTAGCTACGGAGGGATGACTCTGTATAGCTAGTTAACATGGCTAAGATTTCGTTCATTAGTAGAGTAACCAGACAATTTGCTCCACCAACTAAGAAAGGCCTTGGTCCCTCTAAGATAGTTAGCTGCGGAGGGATGACTCCGCAAAGCTAGTTAGCAGATTGAGATCCCGTTGTTAATGGAACTAACCAGACAAATCGTTCCGAAATTAACCAGACAAATCGTTCCATCAACTGACAACGGCCATGCACCACCACCCAAAGCACCAAGAAAGAGCTCTCAGTCTGTCAATCCTTGTTATATCTAGACCTGGTAAGTTTTCCCCGTGTTGACTAAAGTGGCACCTTTTCTGGCGGTCAAAACCAAGATTTGTACCTGTCACTTGGCTGAGTTTTATGTCCCAAGGATCGTAAGCTTGCAAGATGTATCGAAGACGATCGTTTCAGATCATGGGTCTCTGTTTACTCTCAATTTTGGCATAGTCTGCAGGAGGTTATGGGAACTCGTCTTTCTTTCATCTCAGCTTATCATCTCCAAAACTGATGGCCTAACGGAACGAGTCAACCAAGTTTTGGAAGACGTGCTCCGTGCTTGTATTCTTTCCTATGGGAAGCATTGGGAGAAATGCTTCTCATTCACCGAGTTTCGTACAACGATAGCTTTCGAGCCAGTATCGGCTGGGCACCTTACGAGGCTCTATACGGGACAAGGTGTAGAACCCCGTTGAATTGGTTTGAGACCGGCGAAAGACTTTTCCTTGGTCTGGACTAAATGTTTGAGGCCGAGAGTCAAGTCCAGCTTATTCGAGATCGATTGCGCATAGCTCAACCAGACCAAAGGAGCTATGCGGATCGTTGTTGTCGTGAGTTGAGCTTTGAGGTAGGTGATCATGTCTATCTTAAGGTTTCTCCAACGAAAGGAACACATCGTTTCCAAGTCAAAGGCAAACTGGCACCTCGCTACATCGGACCATTCCGAATTCTAGCAAAGATGGGATCGGTGGCGTATCAAGTAGAATTGCCACCATCACTTGTAGATGTGCATGACGTGTTCCATGTTTCACAATTGAAGAAGTGTCTTCGCGTCCCAACCGAAGCAACGGAATTGGAGAAACGTGACTCGCAACCTGATTTTTCTTATCGGGAGCACCCGATTCGCACTCTTGAAGAAAAGGAACGCAAGACGAGAAATCACAATATCAAGTTAATCAAGGTTCAATGGAGCAATCACACTGAAGATGAAGCAATTTGGGAGCGTGAAGATCAACTACGAGCTGATTATCATTATCTTTTCTTTCTACTTGAAGTGTCTTCGAATCAAGAAAGGAAATTTTAAACAAAGCAATGGAAAGGAAAATGTAATAGCCATTCCTTGTAATCTTACAAAGTTATCTTAGCAATATCTTTGAAGGAAATCAAAACAACAAGTGTGTAATATCTTTTAGAACACTTCTATCCAACTTCCACCCTATCACGATCTCGGGGTCGAGATCTTTTGTAAGGGGGGAGGTTTGTCACATCCCCAAGTTAATAAAGAGGATTATTATGCATCTCATTAGCATGCATCATGTTTTTTTTTAACTTTTTCATTAAGTATTGCACTTGGAATATCTCAAAAACCAATATTAAACATACACTGTAATTTGAACTCCAAAAGAAAAACTGAAATAAATGCTACTAAAGTTTCTCTGGAAATAATTTATTCAAATACTATAATAATTATCATGAATTAATATAATTTTCCCAAATTTTTGGGACTAGTTTAAACCCTAAGAAAAATTCAAACACCATTAAAAGACCTAGTCTAAGTTTGAATTTACATATTACAAAGTATATCATGAACATTAGGGTTTACTATTTTTTATGAACACTAGACTATCCCAGGAACCGCTGTGATTTATTTCACATTTTTAGGATTATTATTTCTATTTTTAGCACCATGGACAAAGTAGGGAAACTGGTTTAGTTCTCAATCAAACCCTAAACTCAAATTCGAGCACTGTTGGACCGGCTCGAGTCGGACCCGAGTCAATCGGCGAACTGGCTTGACCCAACCCGCTAGCTGCACCACCCTTGGATCGCCCGATCAAAACTCGATGGCCAAGATCGCGTACCCCTTCGTCACAGCCCGAGCGCCCCTTTTCTAATCCTAGCCGTCCATTTCCGATCTAATGGACCGTATTCCACACCGCACCCTCTCGCTTTGTGTCTCTGCCAACCTGGCCCGCTTGTCATGGACATCCCCTACCTAGGGCAGAAGGCGCAGAGCAGCTTTGCCACGCAGCCGCGCTCGCCTGCTCCGAGCCGTTGGCGAGCCGTCAGCTCTGTTATCCACTGCCGCATGCAACCACTCCTGGAGCTTCTCCGTCTCAAGCCGCCTCCATCCCCGTCAACACCCGAGCATATTACCCCTCCGAGCGCCTCCTTCGTCCCCATCTTTCCTCTCGGGTCTGAGGAAAGAGGAGCTCTCCTCTGCTCATCTCTCCGGTAAGCTTCGACCGGGTGATCCCAATCTTCTCTGTGTTCATCATCGTAACCATTTTGGCAAACCTCGGCTCATGCGTTGGCTTGTAGCTTCCGGATCACCACTGTGCTCTCGGCCGCTCCAGTGCGTGCACCGAGCGACACCCAATTTGGGTTTTTCATCGCTGGTGAGTTTCTTGCTCATTCTTGTGCGTCAGTACATGTCTATGAGCATAAGTTAGTTTACCTCTCACTTAAATTGTCGGTTGTTGCACAGGGGCTCTTTGATTTCTGGTTTTCCCTTTCACGGTCGTGGGAACTCATCTTCTTCCACGACGCCGGCACGGTGAGTTCCCCGTCGATTCAATCCTCTCGAACCATCTCATGGATGCCTTGGTTCTGCTCCCACCTCACATTGTTCTTCTTTGCCCCAGAACATCCCCATTGCGGTGACCCCCTCCACGCCACTGCGGGCTCATGCCGCCGAAGCTGAAGACGAAGACCCTTGGTCCCCGTGCCCCTCCTTCAGCGTCACTTGAACCCCAAGAGTCTGGATATAGCACCAGTTGCCTCGGAGTGGTTTCTACCTCGAGATCTCTCGGCACCGCGCACACCTCCTCCGCTCAACTCCGCCGCCGGCACGCCACCGTGCCTCTTCACCGGCAAAATCACCACCGGAAGGTAGTCCTTGCTATTGCTTTTCCGTTTTGTCTAGATCCTTGCGCTCTCCGGCCTCCCCTCGCCGCCGACAAGTACGGCTACACCGCGGCTGCGCCGGTTCTGTTGTCGGAAGTTACGACCGAAAACAGTGATCTTTGTCAGATTAGTTAGCACTAATGGTTTGTAGTTATTTAGTCCTGAGTCAATGACTTGTGGGACTTAGGGTGGTTTAATTGGATGCGTAGTTTGTTGAGTACGTTTTCGCTAAAGGGAAAACGTATCCCTAGCGTGCTTAGAACGGTTTTACGTTTGGATGTTTTGAAAACTTATTCAAAGGAATACGCCTTCAGCTTTGTTTCGGCCGAGCCCAAGTCATTTTGACTGGGTCAAACTTTGACCTCGGTCCCGCTTGTCATCCTCTTTGGCTAGCTGTAGGTGAGTAATAAAAATAATAAAAGCTTTAGAAAAACTGTGAACGATTTATATATACACTGAAAAATTGTATGAACTTCTAAAATGCATAACTAATTCATATCAACTCCAAAATGAATGAAACCACTTCTGGTAATTTTTATTTTTAACGAACTTGATACTAAAATTGGTTTCAAACATGTCTCTGCGGCAGAGAATATTATTTTGGAGATTGATCCTTTAACACTATAATTTTTACAAAAGGAAATGCTGATAACTTTAAAAATTCATAACTAAATCATGAAAACTCCAATTGAGGCAAACTCAACTGTTTTGAACTTTTAATAATATTGCCTATTTATCCATGAAATCCTTGTGCTCACCACTGCTCTACAAATTTTCACCTCATAATTAAATTACTCAAAGAGGACATATCGAAAACTGAAATTCGAACCATCATAACTTTGACGTACTAAATCAAAATGGAATAATTCTTTCACCTAAAATCATCTAAAATCATGATTTATCTACTGTAGAAAATTCATGCATTTTTTAGCATTTTGAATTTTGAGGTATTTCTCGGTGTTTATTCGGTATTGTATTTATATAGATTCCGAGCCTATCGGTATTGACCTATACACTACTGAGGGAGGGAAACTAAGCTACCAGCAAGGCAAGCATCCTTTGAACTTTCTTTTTGCATCATATTTGATCCCAGTTTTGTTAGGATAGTGCAATGATAATTGCTTGCATGCTATTTTGATATTGTCGCTATTTTTTTGATGTGTAGATTAGTTATATCCTATTCATTGAGGTTATCCTTGAATTATTCCAGAACCACATGCTTAAGATAGGATGTGTGACTTTATATTGTCCGGGTTTGCTTAGCCATGCAAGTCTAGAACCGGTAGCTGATTGTCGGGAGTAACCCGACAAATATGGGATAAACACAACTTTCATTATATACTGTTGTTTCAGACCTTTGTATCTGTTTTATGAGTTAAATTTTATCATTTTAAATGAGCTTTTGGTCTGGACAAGTGTTGGTTAGTGATGGTGCTTTGTGCACGAGCTTTGGGTAAGTGGTGGACTTGTCTGGACAATTAAGGACCGAGCTTTGGGTACCTGCGGTTCAAGCAACACTCGTGCTATCACACGCGGTATATGGGTGTCGTATGGTTAAGTAGGGGGAAGGTTTTGTTGTGTTGAGTCCCACGGTGGTGAAATTGTAAGGGCACGGGGCCGTAAAATTCTGTGTTCCTTAGGGGCCGATAGGGCATAGAGACCGTAACGTCTTATGTTTCCTAGGAGCCCTGGGTTGAGGGACTTAGCCCAATGGGATCTTCTTGCTAAAAATGACCATATCTTGATTTACCCGGCCGACATACCATAGGAAGTATGCTATATTCGGAGGCATCTGGAGGCTTACGGGCTAATCAAGTCGTGTGGGTAAAGTAGTACACCCCTGCAGG
Organism: Ampelocalamus luodianensis; assembly: GCA_036346255.1. Classification (NCBI taxonomy): domain Eukaryota; kingdom Viridiplantae; phylum Streptophyta; class Magnoliopsida; order Poales; family Poaceae; genus Ampelocalamus; species Ampelocalamus luodianensis. Next base: position 246,484 of record JAYEVH010000275.1, on the reverse strand, counting down.
GTATAAATCTATTCGAATAGACGTGTCCATGGTTATGGACGACCGCTTGAAATTGTGGCTGCTTATTGTTAGACTTGGAATTAAAATTGTGGTTATAACTTGGTATCATCATGAATGGAATGTTCATGTTGTGTTATATCAAAGTGGACAGCCACTTTGTTATCTGTATGATTTATTTGTTATTCAATTCATTACTTATTCACATGCTTTACTTCTACTTCAAATCTGATTTTGAAATGGCACTTGAAAAACTAGTATGTGTAGGTTGTACCTTGTTGCGTCCCTTTTACAAAACTAAGACAATATGAGCCATCCCTTGGAATAGCCTTATGCATAACTAATTTTTATTTGTGTAAGACTTGCGAGTACTCTTTGGTACTTAGCCAGATGTTTGCTGGCTCTTACATGTGAGGAAAATATCGAGCCCGACGAGCTTGTCAGTGTCGATTTAGGCGACACTGATGAGTAGTGCTATCATTTAACTCTCAGTCGGTTGCCGATGAGTGATGGGGCATACCACTGCTGGTCTTTTGGTTTATTTACTTGTTTCCGCTGCTACTTTATGAACTTGTTTAATTTGGCCGGTCGGCCACTTGTATTAGTTGTAAACTTGGAACTATGATGTATGACTTTTATACTATTTATGTATGAGTGTTGTATGGATGTGATCAACGTTGTATGAGAGTATGGTTATATTGGTCGCTAATCTTGGGAGCCAATATAAGTCATACTCGCTGTTCATGGATTCCTATTTAACTCGCTAAGTGTAGTGCTTGACTTGTTGGAGAACCGACAATCATGTAGTGCTCGCAGAGGAGCGACGCGCATTATCGTCGGGGTTTTAGTTTTCAGTTAAGTATCTCATTTAGACTGAGTTAAGTTAGAATCTATTTACCGGAGGTCCAGAGTTATGTCTTTAAGACCATGCTTAGTCTCGGTCTTATGGAGATAATCCGGGGTCCCCACACTATTTTTGCAGTGCCACCAGCAAAAACAAGATCACCTATGTACATTCTACATTTGCCATCATATGCAACAAATCATCAGTGCTAAGACGAAGGATACAAAGGTTTGTCAATCTCGCAATAATTATTTTCTAATTATAAATTTAACTATATATACTTACTATTTTACTCCTACTAACGACAGGGCATGATACTCGATTTAGATTCATTCGCTATGACCGAGATCTCGGAGGTTCGAGGAGAGCTCTGCCGCTTCATCAAGATGGAGATCGTTAACGCCGACGGAGAGTTTCACTCCGTGAACACCGCTGAACCACCTTCAAACAATTGATTCAATTGTAATTCACTTTGAGTAGTTGTAATTTAATTGTAACTCTAGCGACAATACTTGAGCATATTCTTTTGTAATTGATTTTGAGTTGTAAATGATCACTTTGAGTTGTCAACAATTGATTCATCTGTGATTTATCTGTTTTCTGCTTGCTTGTTTTCAGAGGGCATGGCTAGTAATTCCTGAGGCTAGCCGAAAATCAAATAAAATTTAGTTAGGTATAAAGAACTATCACAGACGGTTTTATGGTATAAACTATCTGTGAATGGCTACGATCACAGATCTGTGATATGTAGGATATCACAGACGGTTCTAGTTACTAACCGTCTGTGATATGTCTCCAATCATAGACGGCTACATATCACAGATGGTTACGTTCTTGGTTGAAACCATCTATGATAGTGACCCTTCACAGACGGTTTCAACTAAAAACTGTCTGTGTTGTGTCTTATCATAGATGGCTCAAAACCCGTCTGTGATGACCCTCTCTATAGTAGTGTTTTCCTCATCTGAATAAAGTTAAAGTTACCAGTTCTGTTGGGGAAAGTTCGGATTAGGTAATTTCATTTGGACTTGCTTAAGGGCCCCCTCCAATTTTATTTCGACGCGGATTTGTATTAGGGGAAGGGTATTGGAGTACTATATGTAATTAATTCTGTATTCAGTTACTTTTTCGGTTGTTCAGCCCTTTGAGAGGGTCTTTGGCCGATGTTAATTAGCCGTCATGTAACAATCACTATATATCTTGTCTGATCTTAATCACGGTGGCGACAGTTCACCTGCAGCTCCTCTTAGATCTAGTGCATGCGCCTGTCGTAATTCACATGGAAGATAAATAGGGGCTATCTGGACATCACTTTGAGTGACTAGCTTCCTCCTTAAAAAACAGCCAAATTTTGCTTGTTGAAAAGAACAGTACACTCCATTGAAGCAAGTCCCAAAGAATGAAGCTTGTTGAAATCGATTAAGGGGATCTAGTTTGCTTGCTCCCGCATCATCGCAACAGAAGTTACATCTTACATGCATAATTCGTAGCCTTATAGTACTCATCGAACAACAGAGTGTAGCTAGGCGCGCAAGGCACTCACAGAAAGCTGAATAACATCAATCCATAATCAAATTCAGAAAGATCCACTCCACACTTGAAACACGAAAAGGAAATTATGCACAAGCACTAGAACGCTTGAAGTAAGTCACATGACCCATGCAGGCAAGATGCAACATCACTCAGTCCAAAAAAAAATGAGAAAAAAGAGAACACCGGCAATCATATACTAGTACTCCTGAATGATTTAAGCGAATACGTACGGCATCAAGCATTCAATCGCTAAGAAACCGGCGCCTCGGACTTCTCGAGGCATGTCGTGTCGCCGCTGGTACTTGACAGCGACAACGGCGAGGAGGCCCCGACGGCGATGGTCATCGGCCAGCAAAAGTACGTGATGGGGCGGACGTGCGTGCTGCCTCCCTCCATACGGTCGGTGACATGGCCATCCACCTCCATCTCCGCGCTAATGCTGCGCCCGTCGAACAGCGCCTGGACGTAGCTCATAGGCATTTCGTCCGGCGGCGTTAGGGTCACCTCCACAATCAGGTCCCGCGCCAACTGCTGCGGCAAGGATATGTTGGCTGGGAAGGGGAATTCGGTGATCTTGGCCGTCGCCGGCGTCGACGCGTTGCTGTCGATAAGCCTGACATTGACGTCGCCGAATTCGATCAAGTCACGGCCGATGGGGTTGTAGGCAGTGAGGGTGAAGTTGAAACGGACCTTCCGCGGCGGCATGGACGGGATCCTGTCCACCGACACGTAGCCGCCGGTGACCTTGAGTAGGAGCTTCCCGGGGCGGAGCATCACGACGACAGCCCTTACCAGGACTACGACGGCGATCAACGTCACCACGAAGGCCACCGCGCAGCGCGCCACGTATAGCCACCGGAGCCTTGAGGCCTTGCCGCCGCCGTCGGTCGCCATGTGTAAGTAGTAGTACTAGCTATATCTATATATACCACCTGCTCAATCTCGATGGCATCAACAGTGCATGATCACTCCATATGTGGTTATCTATTTATAACGCACATTTTGCCCTGAGATCTACCGATCGATATATGATTATATCTACGTCTACTTTCGTGCTATACATCCATGCTTATGTACAGTAACAAAGGAATTAATACGCGTATAATTAAGACGTGACCGGCCTAATTTGAGTGAGCGAGAAGCAGCCCAAGAGAAAGAAACCTTACAAGTTACAATACGTGCATGAAGCAGCCGAAGAGAAAGAGACCTTACAAGTTACAATACGTGCATGAAGCAGCCGAAGAGAATGTTAAAAGTATCCAGAAATATAATAGATAAATCATGAGAATTACTCTAGTTATTTTCACAAAGTAAATGAACAAGAACGCTATAGCCATACTAAGATCCAGAAGGACATAAACTAGTATACCTATCTCAGTGTTCAATTTAACAACAGATAAGAAAACTAACCAACAAATATGTGTAAGATAGATATACCCGGATGCAGTAGAAGAAGTAGCAGCAGTAGGAGTTCCAGATCCAGTAGCAGCAGCAGGAGTCTTGTCGTTCGTCATGGCGTAGTGGTAGTAGTCGTGCAGTTGATGTAGACGTCAGAAGAAGAAGCGAGCAGTCGCGCGAACGCTCCTCAAAAACCTTATTCGTCGTCGCTCGTGCAAGCCTTCGATGACGAGGGTTCCGGAGGCCTGCTCTCCCGGTGCGACCGTACACGCGCCTCGCCGGGATGGAGATCGCTGGAGACAGCAACAAAACCAGTGGAATACTATTGTCTTTCGTGGAGAGTGTTTATCTGCCAGAAGAACAAGTGTTCTGTTCCATATAATGGCAAAAACCCAAAGACTAGTAATGGTCGTCATTACCCACTAATGCTTCGCAGCCATTACTCGGTCACTAGTAACGCACCATTACCCGTCACTAGTAACGCGATCATTACCCAGTCACTAGTAACGCGCAGCCATTACGCTACCGATTTAAAGCAGAGCATATTCTACTTAATGGCAAAAAACAAAGAGACTAGAAAGCGGTCACCATTACTCACGAATGGCGAACCGTTCGCCGGCCGTTTGTTAATGCCATTAATCTGCGGTCGATCGTTTGATTTTCGAATAGATAAAGAAAACGCAGCGCGCACGCACGACACGCTGCGTCTGACGCTACAAGACACACACACGCACACGCACCCGCACCGCACCGCACCGCACCGCACCGCACGGCTCGGCGAGGTGAGGTGAGGCGTGGTGTGGCGAGGCGAGCGAGCGAGCGCGCGCGTGTATTGGCTCTCTCCAATTCCACAAGGGGGCTACCACGTTCCACCTTTTAAAGTGGTATAACTCCCATTCAACTCTCCATATGGGACTAAATAGTTTTAGCACATGCACATGGGCTTTTGGGATTTTCCAGGAATTGATTAGGATTAAACATGGGCCCATCCCGTATTAATTCCAACAATCCCCCACCAGATCCCAAGGGCACATGTCAAATGCCTTGATCCACAGTATTGTTTTGATATACGGTGTTTTGATGGAGACCGGTTAAGGTTGAACATCCACCTAGAAACGAAGCTACACTTATCCACAAGCGCACAATGGTGAGCCTTAAATTGTGGTTTGTGTGAATAAGTTTTACTTAAGTCCTTAATCGATACAGTGCTGCGACATCCCGCGGGTTGAAGCATATGAGTCATACTCCTGGCCTATTCATGAGCTTCCTAAATATTACCCTATCTCATAGATTGTGACTAGCAGTTAGGCTCATATAGGTGTGTTCTTTCAAGACTGCTCTGTAGGACAGCATCTTTGCTTAAACAAGCCACAGAACACATTAAGATAATAATCAACCTGCCATACAGATTTAGGAGAGAATTGCATCTCCAATGGAGTGGGTCTATAAAAGTACTCTCCTCCCAGTTAACCAAAAGCTTGTTTCGTCAATCCTACTTCACGGGATCTCCGATCATATAGGATGGGTTACCACTATGGTATAACTCACGTGGGTCTCAAACCCATCTCCCTCGATGCATTGTCTATCACATTCCGTGATAAACTCTTTGTGAAAGGATCTGCCAGATTTTTAGCTGTTTGGATATAATCCAAAGCTATTACTCCGGAGTTTCTCATTTTTCTGACAGATTTGTGTCTTCTCTTCACATGTCTTGATACCTTCATATTATCCTTAGAACTGTTCACTTTGGCGATCACGATCGATTGTCACGATTCATCGAATAGCGTGCAGGTTTTCAACCACCGGCAAATCCATCAAGAGCTCACGAAGCCATTCGGCTTCAACAGTAGCAGTATCTAATGTTGTGAGTTCTCACTACTACAAAAATGATTTGTAGCAACACCACCTTTTTCACGATGGGGCGGCTCACTTGCAGCGCCCCTCGGTGGTGAGCTTCGGCCAGCTATACCAACCACCTCTACAAATGGTTCAGTGAGTGGTGGTATCACCAACCGCCTACAAATGGTTAGATTTGTAGGCGGTGAAATACTAGCCGCCCCTCTTGTTTGATTTGTAGAGGCTAGTCCCGGCCGCCCCTCTTGGTTCATTTGTAGGGGCGGTGGATAACTGACCGCCCTACAAATGAACCGACATATAGTGCCAGGGCCCTTCTTCCTCCTCGAGTGCACAAGTGCAACCCGAGAGGAAGGAAGGGAGGCCTTGGGCACCTCCCAAAAATTGCTATTTTGGGGGGGGGGGAGTTTTGAGTTAAATTCCTTTGGTGGAGAGGTTGTTGGAGGTAAGAAAATAATTTTCCATACATCTTTTTGAAGTTTTAATGGTGGGTTATTGCTTAATTAGAGTTTTGATTTTCTCTCACTTCTATGGTGTTTGAGTAATTTATGGAGCAAATGAGGCTAAAATTTTGAATATGGTAGGCTAAATTAGTTATGGGAATAATGTCATACCCTTATTTAGTCATTCTTCCTTGATTTTAGTGGACTATTAATTAGTTTTATGGATGTTTGAGCTACATCTAGATCTAGATACCTAGAACTAGGGTTTTTTTTTTACTAATTACATTATTATTAATTTAGTGGAATATATTTACAATTGCTATTTACATTGCACCATACATTTAGAATTATTAATCAAATTTAGAATATCCTTCCATAAAATTCCTATGTATATTTTTTTGAAGTATTAATTAGTCCTATTAATTCTTATCTTTGTTTTCTATATTGAAATAAAGATGGACGACAGGAACTCTTGGATGTATGGTAAACAAAGGTGGGAGCCAAGTTTCCGTGATGAAGTGGATAAATTTCTTCAAGCCGCAGAGAGCCATGCAATGTCGAGCAATAATAGTGGTGAAATTCTTTGTCCGTGTAGCGATTGCAAGAACTATCTCGCATGGAAAGATGTGACTATCATTAGATCACACTTGATTATGCGAGGATTTGTTAAAGACTACGATTTGGAATCATCATGGTGAAGCGGTTATTAACAGCGTTGATCGAAGAAGACGGCGACGATTACCTAGATTGCATGGACCAATATGTAGCTGAATATGATGCGAGAATAGACCGTGAAGAAGAAGGTAGTGGTGGTCATAACGATGGTGGGTGGCAATGATGGCGGAGGGCGTGTCGGGGATGAAGATGACGGTGATTATTTGGAGGAAATGCTTGGGCCATTGGACCGAGATTTTACTAAAGAGCCCGAAAGGTCTAGAAAATTTGGAAAGGGTTAAAAAGCCTCGAAGGAGACTTTGTATGGTGTTGAAAAGGGTTGTCCGACACCTTTGGGCGAGTGCTATGTTTTGTGCTTGAGCTACTCATCCACGAAGGCTAAATACGGTTTGAGTCGATCAGTAGTTTCAATGATACATTCGTCTCTGTCTTGGTTGCTTTGCCACACCAAACTCGATTCCATAACACATACGGTGAAGAAGGTTATAAGTCCATTGACAATGGGGGTTGAAAAAATCCATGCATGCCGAACCATTGTATCCTTTACGAGTGGCGATACGTTCAAGTCACTAGATAAATGCCCGGTGTGGCACTAGTCGTTACAAGAACAATGACCTTTACAGCGGGAAGAAGCCTTCACAGGAAGAAGAGGAAGAAAGGTGGGAAAAGGTGGTACAAGATTCTCAACCCAAAGAGGACACTCCATTAGGCATCGATGCAAGCGAGAAGAATCCTGCCTTTGAAACCGCCCTACAAATCTCTGATTTGTGGCGACGGTTGGGTAGGGGCGGCTGGCCGAGCCGCCTCTACAGAGGCTCACCAGGCGCCCTACAGTGCTCTGCTGTAGTAGTGTCTGCTTCCATTGTTGACCTCGTTAAGATGGTCTGCTTGCAAGACTTGCATGAAACAGCGCCACCTCCAAGTGTGAAGACATATCCACTTGACGAAAAATGCCTAAAATAAGGTTTTTGGATTGTTAAAAGTATGAGCATTTTTTGAATTACTTTAATCCAGAAATATAGTAGATAAATCATGAGAATTACTCTAGTCATTTTCACAAAGTAAATGAACAAGAACACTATAGCCATACTAAGATCCAGAAGGACATAAACTAGCATACCTATCTCAGTGTTCAAGTTAACAACAGATAAGAAAACTAACCAACAAATATGTGTAAGATAGACATACCGGATGCGATGAAGAAGTAGCAAAGGTAGGAGTTTGAGATCCGATGCGCGGCGGGAGTCTTGTCGTTCGTCATGGCGTAGTGGTAGTAGTCGTGCGATTGATGTAGACGTCGAAGAAGAAAGCGGCGATGCGCGAACGCTCCCCAAAAACCTTATTCGTCGTCGCTCGTGCAAGCCTTCGATGACGAGGGTTCCGGAGGCCTGCTCTCCCGGTGCGACCGTACACGCGCCTCGCCGGGATGGAGATCGCTTTCGTGGAGAGTGTTTATCCGCCAGAAGAACAAGTGGAATACTAGTAACTGTCAGCCGTTTGTTAATGCCATTAACTGCGAGTCAGTGCGTTTCGATTTTCGAATAGATAAAGAAAAACGCGCACGCACCCGACACGCCTGCGCGCACACACGGCACGGCTCGGCGTGGCGTGGCGAGCGAGCGAGCGCGTGCGTGTATTGGCTCTCTCCAATTCCACAAGGGGGCTACCACGTTCCACCTTTTAAAGTGGTATAACTCCCATTCAACTCTCCATATGGGACTAAATAGTTTTAGCACATGCACATAGGCCTTTGGGATTTTCCAGGAATTGAGGGCCCAGCCCGTATTAATTCCAACAGAGAAAGAGACCTTACAAGTTACAATACGTGCATGGGATTGGAGCATGCAACTAAAGATGGAGTGCATAATTTTCAAAAAGAGAAAGATTATTGATTGATTTGCTTACTTTAATTATTCGTATTCTCGTGCAAGTGGTCCAATTAAAATGGAGAAATTAGTACCACTGAACAGATCAGATCTTTTGAGTGGTCCACAACTAATCAAGGGCCATGACAAAATGAGTTTAAGCAGGTTCCAGAAGGCATCAACCATTGATTAGCTAGTTTCGTATTTCTTCTCAAACTGGATGTGCACCATTAATTACTTGCTCTTTATTTAGCTCTTCTAAATGGGCCAATAGATTCTTGCCCTTTCCCTGTTTAAATAGCTGTGTGATCTGACATCAATGTCTAGGATTATCATCAAACTTGGGCACCTCCTTTCCCTGTTCAAATAGCTGTGTGCGCTTTCCTCGCTTTCCTTTTTTTCTCATCTCAGTAAAGCTAAAGCTACCACCGTGCTCACATGGAGGAATCTTAACGGTCATTTCATTTGGGCTCGCTTAAGTGGCCGACGGACCGACCAATTTATTTCAATCGCTGTCCATTCTTCCAACCGACCGACAAACACTTTTGTCGAACACGTGCTTCCCGATTTTTCGCTTTAGCGAGTTAGTATGATGAGTTAATTTCTTTGGCATCTCCCTTTGCCGACGAATTTATGCATGGTCCATCTCTTTAATGATTCCTCCTCATCAACATCGTATCTTCACTCCCTTTACATGTGCTTAGTTTTTCCTGAAAGTCTCTTTGTTTAAGGGTACACTGGTGGGAGGGCTCCACTGATAAAATAATGTATAAATAAAACAGTAAATTGTTCTTGTTAGGATTTTATCAAACCCTAGATTGATTTGGTGGAGGCTTTTCGGTCTACCCTCTATTCCTCTCTTTTTTCCGTGGTGCCGCTCACAATTGCATTACGAGGCTAGAGGGTAGGGACCTATTTATAGACTCCACTTCCAGATGTTATAATTGACCCACCTGTTTCCGGTACACCGTGAGACTCTTGAACCATATCACCAACCACGATCAGATATGTCAGTTTAATGAGTCTAAAATATATTAGTCCCTAGCACACATGTGTGAGTCATGTGCCATGATTAGATTGTTTACGAGATCAATTCCAACACTACTACAAAACAGGTCATACTGGACGCCTCATCACAGATGGTTCCAAATGAGCCGTCTGTGTTAAACTTATACAGACGGTTCCCTTTGGAACCGTCTGTGATAGCTGCTCACCACAGACGGTTCTTATTAGGAACTATTCGCGATAATTCCTGACATTTCCTAATAAGAACTGTCAGGATATCACTGCACGGTTAATTCTACGAACCGTGCGTGTAGTATCCCGACGGTTGGTAATCGTAATCGCTCGCGATATCGAAACCTCATCACGAGCGGTTCCCAAGGAGCGCTCGTGTTGAACTTTACTGAGCGGTTACATTTGGAACCGCTGCGTGATAATGACTTATCACGCAGCGGTTCTTTTACAAACCGTCATCATATCGATAAACAAAAGATTAAGAAAAGATCACACGTCACGACATAATTAAACAAAAAGATTAAACCGTCTCTGATATAATTAAACAAAAAGATTAAGAAAAGATAACAGTCTTCAAAAGGTAAAAATCGAAAAATTTGTAAATAAAGTTTTTCTAGTAACGGAGGTAGGCTGCTATCTCCGCTTCAATACTTTATAGGCGACGGCGTCGGCATCGGACGGTTCCTGATCAGCAGCGAACGAAGCCCGAAATGCGTCCACCCGCTGATGCGCTCGTTCGAGTGTCTCCTCAAGACCATCGTACTGTAGAATCAAGAAGTATTGAGCCCATAGGCTCTCTTCCCTTGCTTTAGGGGTCTCGGCCTGATGGATTCGGTCGCTTGCTGCATCGATAACGCAGTCCAAGTCACGGCAAGCCTCTTGGAGACGTGCAACCTCATTCTGGAGGACCACGTCGACGACACGATAAACTCGCCGAAAGTGGGAGATCACCCGGAAGACACGGTGGAGGAGGATGTCAAGACGACGAAAGGTGGCCGTCACCTGCTCCGGCAAATTCTCGGCCGGCAGAGGAGTGAAGACACTGTTGAAACAGTGTTCTTCTGCGACGGTTCAGTCTGCAACGAGAGAGGTGCTCGTCGATGGCGCTGTGAAGGCTATCAATGCCGGCGACAAGGAAGAAGCGGCCATTTGCTTTTCTTATAAGTGTGTGGGATGATCATCTTCAATGGCGGATGATCCTTTTATATAAAACAAGGAATAAATTCGAGCGTGAGATGAAGAGACGCAAATCATCGGGGCTGAAGCGATGGTGAGATGAAGAGACATATCGCGCGGGAGGCGAAGAGGTGCGAAATATCACGAGCGGTTCTATCGTGGAACCGTCGTAATATAATATCACGAGCGGTTCTTTAATCGAGCCGTCTGTGATACTAGTATATTACAGACGGTTATATATTCAACCGTCTGTGATATAGTACATATCACAGACAGTTCTATTTACAAACCGTCGTGATATTTAATATCAGAGCGGTTCAATTAAAGAACCGCGTAATATACTAGTATCACGACGGCTCGATTAAAGAACCGTCTGTGATATTATGGTTACAGACGGGTCCACGATAGAACCATCTGTGATATTTCTTACCTCTTCGTCTCTCGCGCCCACGCGATATGTCTCTTCATCTCACCATCGCACAACCGTCTCTTCGTCTCGCACGCCAGTTACTCCCATCATGTTCTTTATAAGACAGAATTAATAATTCACCGAAGATTAAACTCCCATCCCTCTTCGTCTCATGGTTTTGAGTACGTACGCGCAGCAATCGCCAAGGTGATGAGCATGCAGAGCATGATGGCGAGCACCAAGGCGAGGAGGTCAGTGATCGCCGCTCTTTCTCACGATGTCGTCGTCGACATCGTCGGCCGTGTGGCCGCGAGCTCTCCTCAGTCCATGGAGGACCTATGCAGCCTACGATTAACGTACGTACATATTTATACCTACAAAATACAAAATACGTACGTACGTACTACTATTTATTCTAACATCTTGACTTTCGTATGTACGTATATTGGAGTTGCAAGGCCTTGTACAAGGTGTCCAAGGAACGTGCCGTGGGGAGGCGCGTGGCGCTGGAGCGAGAGGAGGCGATGAAGTGGCAGGACAACGAGCGCTACCTCGCAGTCGTCAACCACCTGGCCGACGCCGGCAACCCGGGGGCTTGTTTCATCGTCGGCCTCGGGCTTGTCTTCGCGCCCCAAGACATGCAGCGCGGCCTCATGTTCCTTGAACGGGCGGCCGTGGCTGGCCACAAGGCCGCGGCCTACGTGCTCGGTCTCCTCCTCTATACGGCCGGCGAGACGCGCGACGTTGGGAAGCACTACATCAGCTAGGTCGAGGACGAGCCGACCGGTGGCGGAGTGCGAGGCGGCCAAGACCAACCGGAGTGCGGCGGTGCGAGGCTCGCCGCGACATGGTCGAGCGGCGGTGGGGAAGAAGGCCGCCACCGGGCGGGTGTGGGCGCCGTTGGAGGATGGCCACCGGCACGAGCACCGGCCGGGTGTGGAAGGGTGGGGCGACTACGTGCGTCTTCGTAGTAACGATGCAGGATTAGGCATGAGTATACCGGTTTCTTTGCAAAGGTGTTAGACTATTTGCCATAAAATTTTAGTTTTTAGGTTTCTAGAAAGGTGGTGCGGTGGACTATTTTCCAAACTAAATGAATTTTTAATGCACCAAAATATACGGTCCACAAGGACATGGCGATTACAATTCCACGTTGACATCAAAATATACGTCGACATATTAAAAGTTCATAACACATGATGTTATGGAATAAATTAATTACAATGGAGTAATTTCTTAATTAAAATATAGTCCTTCATGATGATCGACGCATATAGCTAGCTTCCTCGCTGGGTTCTTCCTCGAGCCCGATGCCGCCTCTCGAAAGGAGGCAACTCGTCAAATTGATTGTATTCTTCCTCGTCCACTATATTCTCAACTCCGACAATCCTTCTTTTCCATGAAGAACTACGTGGCGCTTCTTATTTGCCGGTCGGTTACATAGAAGACTTGAACAACTTGGTTAGCCAGTACGAATGGTTCGTCTTTGTATCCGACATGATCGAGGTCCACGGTAGTGACGTCGTACTTGTCGACCTTCGCCTGTGGGAGATGGACCCAACGGCACCGAAATAGGGGGATCTTGAAAAGCACGTAGTCGAGCTCCCATATCTCCTCTATTTGCCCATAGTACGAGCTCCTCAGGCCATCGGTAATGAATGCATCTATGCGGACACCGCTATTTTGGACTGTGCTCTTCCTATCCTGAGCTGTCGTATAAAATGTGTACCCATTTATGTCATATCCTTGCCATGTGACAATTGTAAATTGTGGCCCTTTTGCCAACCATAGCAGCGTATCATCACTTGATGACCTCCCAGTCATGATTCGCACCTTTAACCATTCGTTGAACCGACGGTTGTGCTCTCTCGTGATCCAAACCTCCGACCGGTCTGGATTCTGTTGGCGTACCATGTCTTTGTGCTCGTCGATATACGGGGACACTTGGGTCATGTGTTGCAAGACCGTGAAATGGGCTTGAGCGTACGTATCCATATCAGGAGTGATTGATTTCCTTCCGATGGTCCGGATACCATCCAGCCTTCCCTCATGACGAGATAGAGGCACACCTATCGGTTCCACCTGAGCCATGTAGTCGACGCAGAACTCAATGACCTCTTCGGTTGCATAACCTTCGATGATGCTGCCCTCCGATCGAGATTGATTCCGTACGTAGGATTTGAGAATTCCCATATACCTCTCGAACGGGTACATATGACGTAGGAACACAGGACCGCATATCTTTATCTTTTTCACAAGATGAACAATGAGATGGACCATGATATCGAAAAATGACGGAGGGAAATACATCTCAAGTTGACATAGAGTCGTCACCACATCGGCCTGTAGAGCATCTAGTCCTTCGGGATCGATGACCTTCTGAGCAATTGAGTTGAAGAAATGACACAGCCTCAAGATTGCCACTCGGACCTTGTTCGGCAAGATACCCCTAATTGTAACAGGAAGCATTTGTGTCATCAGCACATGACAATCATGAGATTTCATACCAATTAATTTCAAATCTTGCATAGAAACAAGTTTCTTAATGTTAGCGGAGTAACCAGACGGGACTTTGACACCATGCAAGCTTTGGCACAATTCATTTTTCTCAGCCTTGGACATAGTGTAGCAAGCTGCTGGAAGGTATGTTCGTCCTTTATCGGTCTCTTTCGGTGCTAACTCGGTCCTTATGTTCATATCAACCAAGTCACGTCGTGCGTTAACACCATCCTTTGTTTTGCCACTAATGTTCAGTAAGAGACCAATCAAGCTTTCACATACATTCTTCTCCACGTGCATGACGTCGATGTAGTGACGAACTTCTAAGTGCTCCTAATAAGGCAAGTCCCAAAAAATTGACTGCTTCTTCCAGATGTTCTTCTGACGGGTTTTAAATTTACGTCCCTTCCCAAGCACAACATCGATATCCTTAACCATATCATAGACCTATTTCCCTCTAAAAGCCCTTGGAGCTGAATTGTCCTCCTTATTTCCGTCGAATTGTTTCTTCATCTTGCGGTATGGGTGACTCATGGGAAGGAACCTACGGTGACGCATATACACAGTTTTGCGCGACTTGTTAAGCCATACACTCTCCGTAGCATCTAAGCGGTGCGACAAGCTTTGGCTCCTTTCGCATCAAGCCCGACAAAGTTACCAAGGCGGGAAAATCATTGATAGTGCGAGAATAACATGGCGCGTAAGAGAAGTTCTCTCGTTGTATCGCATCCCATACTTGTACCCTTCGTTCCACGGTGTCACAAGATCATCCAAGAATGGTGCTAGGTACACATCAATATCGTTCTCAGTTGCTTCGCCCTTGGATAAGTAGTGACATCAAAATGTACTTCCGCTTTATACACGACCACGGAGGAAGGTTGTACATACATAGATTCACGGGCCAGTGCTATGTCACGCTCATGTTACCGAAAGGATTCATTCCATCTGTACTCAACCCTAACCTTATGTTCCTCGGTTCCGCACCGAACTCTTTGAAGGTCCGATCGAAGTTTCTCCACTCGGCAGAATCAGCAGGGTGTCTTAGTTTTCCATCTTTCTTACGCTCCTCCGAGTGCCAACGCAGCAATCTTGCCTCCTTTTGGTTCGCAAATAAACGCTTCAAACGTGGGATCACAGGCAGATACCACAACACCTTAGCGAGAGGTCCTTGGTTCACCTTAGCAGTATTCTTACGCTTGTATCGGGATGCTTTGCACACGGACATACATGCAAGTCTGCATACTCTTTACGATACAGATACAATCGTTCGGACATGCATGTATTCTTTCTACTTCCATTCCCAATGGACAAAGAACCTTCTTGGCTTGGTAGGTGGTCTTTGGGCAACATGTTTCCCTCCGGAAGAATGTCCGCTAGGAGACCTAACAACGCCGTGAAACTCTTGTCGGACCAACCATTGCTCGCCTTCAATTTCAGTAGTTCAAGTACGGTTGACAACCTTGTGTATTCCGGCTTGCAGCCAAGGAACAAAGGTTTCCCGAGTCCTCCATTAAGCGCTCGAATTTACAAAACTCTCTCTCTGTAGTTTCATCGCATCGCGTAGCATCTCGATCCAGATTGTCATCGCACGACCTATCGTCATCAAAAACACAGTCCACTCCGGCATATCGTTGACTTCCTCGGTGATGTCATCATTATTAACTTCCTCGGCGATGTCATCATTATTAACTTCCTGTATAATCTGCTCTTCACCGTGATGGTCCAACATGTATACCCTTTTTTGAAACCCTTCAATCAAGTGCCCTACGATCTGCGCGGGTTGTTAAAAATCTTGATTACGCAATCAATGCATGGACAATACATAAATTCTATCCCTTATTCAAGCATATCCCGCTCCGCGCTCTTTTAAAAGCAATCACGCCATTAATGTACTCTTCACTCACACGGTTCGCACTGTACATCCGATTCGGTCCATCTACGCTACACACGTAACAATTAGTAGTGTTAAATTATATTAATAAACCGCAAATATCGTTACTCCTCCTATTAACCAAATACACTAAAATTGATTAAAGATAAACCTAGAGCAAATATAAAGAGTTAAAGATCGTTACCCTCGGAGCTCAGGACAAAAATTCCTAATATCCCGCGAGATTCCTCACTGTCCTTCTCATTCACAACACCCAAACCGAGAGCTACCACCAAAGCCAAGCCTTACAAAGCAAGCATGCAAAGCCAAATAGCCATAAGTTGCTAGGGCAACCCACAACCAAGAACAAGGCAACCAAAATAAACAAGCCTCCTACAGCCAACACAGAGCAAAGCTTCTCAAGCCCCTCTATTCCAAAGAAGAGATCAGAGGCGCTAGGGCAAGGGGGTCTGTCGGGTCTTTATATTTATAGGGGTGGAATATCACAGACGATTCTTATTCCCAACCGTCTGTGATATCCTTAATATCACAGATAGTTACTTTCAATAACCGTCTGTGTTTAACTTATACAGACGGCTCCATGTGGAACCGTCTGTGATATCCTCCATATCACAGACGGTTAGTAAGGAGAACCGTCTTTGATATGCTCACATCACAGACGGTTCTATTTACGAACCGTCTGTGATATCCTCAATATCACAGACGGTTCCATTAAATAACCGTCTGTGATATCCTCCATATCAAAGACGGTTATTTAATGGAACCGTCTGTGATATCTTATCACAGACGGTGC
Organism: Ampelocalamus luodianensis; assembly: GCA_036346255.1. NCBI lineage: Eukaryota > Viridiplantae > Streptophyta > Magnoliopsida > Poales > Poaceae > Ampelocalamus > Ampelocalamus luodianensis. The sequence goes on along the minus strand of JAYEVH010000275.1, from coordinate 230,090 downwards.
TTTAATAGAGCCGTCTGTGATATCCTTTTTATAAAAAGGCGCACCGCTAGGGTTTTGCTCTTTACTCGTCACTTCCTCTCCCGCGCCCCTTAGGCTCTCGCGCGCTCTCTCGGCTCCTCTAGGGTTCGCCCGTTCACCTCCCCGGCCGTAAGACCCGACGTCGCCGCCCCTTCATCGACGACGCTGCCTCCGCCTCGACGCGCGGCCTCCTCCCCGTGTCGGCCTCCTCCCTCTGCACCGGCCTCCTCCCCTGCGCCGGCCTCCTCCCCGCACCGTCCTCCTCCCCTGCACCGGCCTCCTCCCGGCACCGTCCTCCTCCCCGCGCTGTCCTCCTCCCCGTGTCGGCCTCCTCCCCGCGCCTCCCTCCTCCCCGCGTCGGCCTCCTCCCCTGCACCGGCCTCCTCCTTGCACCGTGAGTTGTTGTGCGGCATCCTCTCTGTGAGTATTCCTCTCTGTGAGTACTAAAGATCAGTGGGCTTTGTTGACATGCTCTGTGATGAACTTTGTCTTATACTGAGATTGAATGTGATAGTTGTTAGTTGATTCTTGAGCTCTATTGTATTACTTGCTACTGTCAATTTGATATACTGTTAATTTGTTACTTTCGGTTGAATGCTAGTTATCACAGATGGTTGAATGCTATTGTCAATTTGATATACTGTTAGTTCATTCTTGAGCTCTATTGTATTGACGAACCGTCTGTGATGTGACTTTGTTAATATGTGAACTGAAATTGATCAGTGGGGCTTTGTTGACATGCTCTGTGATGAACTTTTGTCTTATACTGAGATTGAATGTGATAGTTAAGATCATTTTCGAATATGATTGAGATCATTTGTGATTAAGCAAAGTCTTCGTTTAGAGCTCATAGTTTGAATTTATACTATCATATTCATTTAATGATGAGTATAGACAATAGGATTAAGATGGCAAAGACTTGTTCTTTCGCAACTCTCCTTCTGAGAGCACAAATAAACTACCATCAATCCTTCTTTATATATTATGTTTGTGCATCATTTTCGGTTAAGTTGAGTACATCTGCTTGAATCTGGTCGGTTAGAGCTTACGCATATTGCTTCGTGCATATATAGATAGCAAGTAAGCGACATGGCGTCCGCACCGTCTTCGCCGCCGTCATCGACGTCTCCGAATGCGTCTGGATCTTCGAGGAAAGTGGTACGTACGCGAGATGGCAGAGGAACATCGAAAATTCCTCCAAGCCTAATGACCATCACGGAGGTCAATGCCAATGGGATCCCTATGAGTCCCCCCAAAGCAGCGGTGAGATTCCGGACCGTGTGCGGGATACTTGGAAGGGAACGGGTCCCCATCACCACACTGAGCTGGGACACTGTGTCGGATGTTCGGAGACGCCAGCTGTGGGACGAAGTTTTAAAATCGTTCACTTTCCCAGCCGCAGACCTAGCGCGCGTGGAACGGCAGGCGTTGCTCTCGATCGGAAAGGCGTGGAGGACCTTCAAGAGCGTGCTTGTCACAAAGTACGTGAACACGGGTCGAACGCCCTTCACAGCGTATAAATTCTTGTCGCGGGATATATGGGACGCCTTTGTGCAAATGAAGACGACGCCGAATTTCTTGAGGAAAGTGCGGCGCACAAGGCTCTCGGACAATCGAACACTCACCCAAGACAAACTCGGCACCGCTGGGTACGCGGGTAAAACCGCGCAATGGGCGGCGGAGGACGAGAACGCAACAAGGCCATTTGCTAAGATCACAGACGAGCGCGCTATCTCTTGGTTAAGAGCGAGGGCATCAGTCACGTCTTCGGGCGAAATCTCTTTCACAAACCCGGCAGACCGGGATGTGGCCAACCATGTGGTAAATATGTCTTCGAACTACCTAATTGTTAATAAGTCCATAACTTCATAATGTCTATAATAACATGATGACCTCTTACAGCAAGAATTGAGTTCCGCATGTTCGGAAGGCTCCTTCCAAGCGATGTGAGAAGGATATACTATCTATGGCTCGGAAATAAGGAGCACCGGGTCGCACACGAGGCAAAGGGGTTAACGTATCTTGGAGGGATGGATTCCCGGGCGACTCATCGCACGTATAGGAGCAGAAGATATCCAAGGCCGAGTACGACACGAGTTGGAACATGTGCTTCTCGCAAAATTTGAAGGAAGAGAACAGTGCTATCTTGCAAAATTTGAAGAAAAGATAGCAAGATTGCGGGACCAAGTGAATCAACTCCTACTCCTCAACCGATGCAAGTCGCCCCGTTGTTTTGGGAGCCATCCTCCTCAACATCGGAGTAAGCGTTGCCCACGCAAAATTATGAACATGATGATGTCCAATTACCTATCGACGACATCAAGGTAATGTACATCTCTGGAATGCTCCAAAGATAGACCTATAGGACGCCTTAGCTAATTGCGTATCGTTTTGTAGGAACCGACGCACTACACGCTCCAAGTGAGGATGGTTGGGATGTCTATTGAGGCTGGGCGTGGGGTGGCATATCCATGCATGGAAGGGATAGTGCGAGACGGTGCCCAGGTGGCGCAGGGTTATGCCAGGGTCCAGTGGACATGGTACATGACAATTTTAGGGCCGTCCCACTGAGATTCGCTGAACGACGACATCGTAACACTAGGGGATGTCGTATGCGCTTTTATCCGATGGCCCAAGAAGGACATCGCCTCGACCTGCAGCGCCACCTCAACCTTTGATGACTCCACCCCAACCATCTCAACACGACCATGCCTCTCAACAGACCCAAGAAGAACATCGCTCGACCTGCAGTGCGCCTCAACCTCGATGACTCTACCCCAACCATCTCGCACGACCATGCCTCTCAACAGACCTCCATGACTGCACCTCAACCTTCGCTTCAGAAGCCCGCCTCATCGGTTCCCGTGGAGAAGACACCGAACGAACAAAAAAAGCGTGCCGCCGTATCGGTTCCCGAGTCGTATGACAGGAGGAAGACGCGTAGCGGGCAAGTCGTTCAGGACAAATCGAAATCGAAGAACATTAAGGCGCTTTCGCCTCCTAACCCTAAGAAATACTCTTTCGGAAGTCCGTTGGCGACGAGCACACTATTAGTACGCTGGATTAGGTTGTCAGAGTTTGCATAGCTGGTACTTGCAGAAGACCAAAGAGAAAGGGTGCGTTGATGGAATCACCGTCAGATACACGGAGGAGTATTTCCTCCACGAGCCGGCCCCCTTCATCGTGGGCTTCGACGACTTATTCGACCTATTCAACCTCAAAGCCCTCGATGCCTCACTTCTACGATGCTGGACACTGTAAGTGTGTACAATCAAGTTCTACATTCACGTAATACCGATTAATATAACAACTCATTGCTTATGTATAGATACATGATTAAAACGCGGCGATTGAAAGAACCGTGGGTTTCGACCCACACGTGGTCTCGAGCAAACCATCTTGGCGCACGCATCCTCGCCGAGAAAAACATAACGGCAGGATTGCTTGCTCAAAACTACGCGGACTACATAATGGTGCCCTACAACCACAAGTAAGTGCTTCACTACTTACTATACAAATTTTATTTGTACTTTATACGCAGTATGAACTTAGGTTTAATGACTATAGTGACATACATGAGTAGGCACCATCGATCCTTTTAGTCATTATACCAAAGAGGAATCAGTACTATACCTTGATTCCCTAATGAAAAAGGCCACGACTTCACCCTTGTGCAAGAAGTACTCGACAGGTGTGCTCATTTCCTCCATACATAACTCTATTGTAGTCTTCCTTCGTTTGAAATGGCCGAGGTTAACTTTTTGGAAACATGTAGGTCGTTCATCTCCTATGTTGCCGAGGAGGGCTATACAAGGAACGAACGCCACACTTAATCACGGGACGCGATTTCGCACGTGCTACAACACAATAATCCTATATCATACTGTAATAATGCGTCTCAAACCGACTATACCTATATATGTAATTCTATTTTTCGAGTCACCAAAAAAGCGTAAGAATGTGCATTCTACGCTTGCCATCATATGCGATTCTCATGAGTGCTAGGTTGCCTGATCCCGAGGTTGGTCAATCTCGCAATAATTGCTAATTATAAATTTAAATATATATGTGTAACACTTTACTCTTGTTTGTAGGTTTTGAATATAGATTTAGATTCACTCATTCGAAAGAGATCTCGGATGTTCGAGGAGGCTCTGCACCTTCATCATGACGGATATCATTGCGCCAACTGAGAGTTTCACTCTTGAACGACCTTGAAACAATTAATATATATTTGATATAGTTGTAATTCACTTTGAATAGTTGTAATTCAATGGTACACTAGCGACAATATTTGACATATGTTCGTTTGTAATTGACAATGATCACTTTGGGTTGTCAACGATTGATTTATCGTGATGTATCTATTTTCGCCGCTTATTTTCGAGGGCATGGCTAGCAATTCTGAGGCTAGCGAAAATTTTAAAAAAATAGTTAAATGAAATAACTATCGCAGACGGTTTAACAATCAAACCGTCAGTGATATGCATATCCTAGACGGCTCTATTTAATAACCGTATGTGATATACACATATCCCAGACGGTTCGTAAATAGAACCGTCTGGGATATCCTTTTTTCACAGACGGTTCTATTTACGAACCGTCTGGGATATGTGTATATCACGACGGTTATATAATTAGAACCGCTCGATATGTGCATATCACGACGGTTCCTAAATAGAACCGCTCGAGATATGTGCATATCACGAGCGGTTGCGTAAATAGAGCCGCTCGTGATATGCGTCTATCACGCATTTCGGTTCTTTAATAGAGCCGTCGTGGTAATTAGATAGCATGAGACGGTTATATAATTAGAACCGCCGTGTTGTGACTTATCACGACGGATTTTTAACCGTCGTGATAACCGCCGCTTATCACGAGACGTGCAAAAACACGAGCGGTTCGAACCATCGTGATGACTGCTCGAACCGCTCGTGATGAGGCCGTGTAGTAGTGCAATCGATCATGTGGCTCAACAACTGCAGAGCCAATTTTGCAAAACAAACCCAGCTATTCCGCCCTGTGCTATATCCGGATTTATCATACGCATGCATATTAAATTCCGGTAGACTCGATCTCAGTAAACATATCTACCTATTCCAGCACAGCCGTCCTCAGCACCTCGAGTATTAAAATCCTCGAGTTAGATTCTGCATCAAATAATTCCCTATCACATATATCAATATTCCATATTAAGTTAAAGCAGATAATAACAAGAATACATGTTGAAAGCCACATAAAAAATCCAACATCTCTCACTTGGCTGAAAGCATTTCAATCAATAAACTGAAGTCCCATGTCTTTAACATGCTTAGAAAATAATTCCGCTTAGAAAATAATTCCTGACTAACTGGCTTAGTCAGTGGATCTGCAACCTTATCAATGCTAGGCAAATAAACTAAACGAATAGATTTGAGTCTATTTATTACATCACGAATATAGTGATATCTTCCTTCAATGTGTTTATTTTTACTATAAAATTTAGGATTCTTTGAGACCTTGATCACTGCCTGATTATCACAGAAAATAGTGACAGGTTGTGATGCACTTTCCATGACCTTAGGTGATGCAAGAAATTCCCTCAGCCATACACCTTCCTTTGTTGCTTCAGATACAACAATATATTCAGCTTCCATAAAGGACAGAGCAACTGAATCTTGTTTCCTGCTACACCAAGAAATAGCACCTCCTGCCAAAGTAAATAGATAATCAGAAGTTGATTTTCGGTCATCCGGATCCCCTTGCCAATCAAAGATCAAGATAACCCTACAAACAAGATTATGACCATTAAAACATAATGAATAATCCATAGTTCCTTTGACATAACGCAGTACATATTTAATTTGTTTCCCGTGCTCCTCCCCAGGATTCTTTTGATATCTACTGAGAATTCCAATAGCATGGCTGAGGTCAGGTCGTGTAAATAACATAGCATACATAAGACATCCTAAAGCTGAAGAATAAGGAATACCATTCATTCTAGCTTTTTCCTCAAGAGTTTTTGGACTTTCCTCACTGAGTTTAGTTCCCTTTACAATAGCTACATTAACAGGTTTGTTGTTTTCCATAGAAAATCGTTTTAAAACACTTCTAAGGTATGCCTTTTGGGACAACCCAAGAATCCTTCTATTCCGATCTCTATGTATTTCAACTCCCAAAACATAGGAAGCTTGTCCCATATCTTTCATATCAAATTTAGAAGACAACCAAGCTTTCTCTTTCATCAATGTATTTTTATCATTAGAAGCAATGAGAATATCATCAACATATAAAGACAATAAGACAAAACAATTACCCATAACTTTTGTATATATGCAATGATCACCTTCCGTCATTGAAAAACCATATGACGTGATAGCATTATCAAAAAGAATATACCATTGACGTGAAGCTTGTTTAAGACCATAAATTGATCTATTCAACTTGCAAACCTTATTTTCATTTCCTTTTTCTCCATAACCTTCCGGTTGTTTCATATATATTTCCTCCTCCAAAACACCATTAAGAAAAGCAGTTTTAACATCAATTTGGTGGAGTTCAAGGTCATAATAAGCTGTCAAAGCACTAATAATACGTATTGAAGTAAATTTTGCAACAGGAGAAAAAGTTTCCACAAAGACAATACCTTCCTTTTGTGTAAAGCTTTTAGCAACAAGTCTAGCCTTATATTTTTCCACTAAACCTGCTGCATTCAATTTCCTTTTAAAAATCTATTTACAACCTATGGGTTTACGGTTGTTTGGTAGATTAACAAGTTCCCAAACTTTATTCCTTTTCATCGAGTTTAATTCTTCTCGCATTGCTTCCACCCATAGTTTTGATTGAGAGCAGCTTATTGCTTCTTTATAAGTCTTTGGTTCTTCCTCTACATCTAAAATTTTAGTGTGTACTTCCCCCAAGAACAAATAATAATCATTTAGATATTGAGGTGTACTAAAATTCCTCCCACTTCTCCTAAGCATGTTAGTATTGGGAGTTTTGTCTGCATTTTCTTCAGGAGCTAAACCTCTTACAGTGTGAGAATCAATACCAGATGTATCCATCTGTGTTTCTGGTGGAGTTGCTAATAATTTCACCCTCGCTCGCTTAGCACAACGAGGTGTGTTTTGATCTAAAAATATTGCATCCCTACTTTCCACTAGTTTATCCCTTTCCTGATCATAAAACATGTACCCTTTTGATTCCAAAGAATAAGCAATAAAAATTCCTGGCATGCTTTTAGGTTGCAATTTTGTACGTTTTTGATTTGGCACTCTAATTTATGTATTACAACCCCAAACAGCTAAGTGACGAAGACAGGGTTTTCTTCCAGTCCACAACTCATAAGGAGTGACTGTTATAGCTTTAGATGGCCAATGATTCAATAAATAAACAACAGTATGCAAAGCTTCACCCCAAAAAGATAAAGAAAGAACAGAATAAGCCATCATAGATCTAACCATATCCATAAGTATTCTAGTCCTCCGCTCAGCCACACCATTTTGTTGCGGAGTGTCACAGCCCCATTTTTATTAAATGGGATTTATATGCATCTCATAAACATTTTATGTTATTTCTGGAGCATGTGCATAAATTGTACAAATTAAAACCTCAATTTCAATTCAAATTTAAAACTTGAAATGCAACTCCAAAAGAAAATTGAAATTAATGCTTGTAAATATCTCTCGGAAATAAATTATTCAAATACTATAATAATTATCAGGAATTAATATGATTTTTGTCAAATTTTTAGAACTCATCTTAACATGGATAAAAATCTATGTTCAATTCTTAAATAACATCTAAAAAGAATTTAAATAAAGCAATTAAGTCATGAACAGTAAGTTTATAAAATTTATATGGGTTCTATAGCATCCCAGTACGCTCTGTGAAAAATTTCAGAATTATACAAATTTTATTTCGATTTTTAAACCTCTAGTCAAACTAGAAGAATTTAAATCCTAACTGGTCAATGGGTTGGATCTGAACCGGACCACTTTAGCACTGTAGCAACCGAGCTTTTTGGCCTGGCTAGACCGAAGCATTTCACCGGACCAGAACCAACCGCGCCACTTTCCTTCACCCACTGACCGGTGGGCCCCCAATCGCCAGCGCCTTCTTCTTGGCACCGTCTCGCCACCGAGCCGGCGCCGACGCCTTGCCAGCAGCAGCTCCACCGCTCGGTGCAGCACGGACGCTGCGTGTGCCTCTCGCCGCTCCTCTCTCGCGCCACCCAGCCCCCTGCCACCTCGTGTCCGGCTTCATTTCCCTGCCTCCCCTCCCCATCCTCTCTTCTCTGGACTCACCCCAAGCTCTTGAGCTGAGAGTCATGGTTGCACCACGCGGCGCTCAAGGCCGTTCCGATTACTCCGGCGAACCTCAACCTTGGCCGACCGTGTCACGGCGTGCCTTATACCACAAAGAACTGTTGGTGATATGCCCTTGTAACACCCCAGCCCAACAAGAGCCTGAAATGCTACCAAATTAACATTAAACAATTCTAAACCAAAATATTTTACCAAGTTTTTCGGCAGAACCTCTCTTGTAATGTTAACTACCAAGAGATTCCAACATTTGAATAAATCATAAATAATTAATCCAACTTTCAGAATCATCAATAGGCAATCAAATCATGATACAACTAGCATATTCAGAGTTATCCAAAAGACGCTACTCATCATTATTACACTTAGTCCAATGCATAACGCATAAACGTCAACAATCTCTATGCAGTTTGCTCTTTTATTAAAGTATGAACGACAAATTTATCAACTTTAAAGGTGGATGACAGTGTATGTGTCCACTTCAAGTCTACTCCCTCCCATGCATGTCGTTCTTGCAAATGATACCTAAAAACACAACAAAACAAGGGCGAGTCCAAAGACTCAACAAGTACCAATAATGAAGCATTAAACTCATATTTACAACATCAACATTCCATTTCAAAGCTTTATACAAAAACGCATCTCATGAGATATGTATGCAAACATGCAATGCAACTTTTCTCTTTCACTCTTTGTCGCATTTCACCGGTAATGCGAGATATGCAAATCCGCCAAGATACCATGCCTCGTGCTCGCAAGCACAGGGATCAATTGCCCAATACTCCGCAAGTAAAGGGGACCTTAAGCCCACACTCCACAAGTGTGGGGATCTCAAGCCCGTCATATGCATGACAGGGACCTCAACCAATGCTTGGTCACCGCGTGACCAAGTCTTCATTTTATCAACATGATGCATATGTACGAGTCATGAATCATCATAAACATACCTCCTCTGTAACATCATTTATGAATTTAACTCATTCATACTTCTACCATACTTGTTCATAGACATGCAAATACTCAAGCAACCATACATCATTCACATCTTCACAACACTAATAATCATGGTCAACAACATCTATAACATTCTAGCATCCATAGACATCAGAATTAACCATAATACGAGCAAACATGTACTTGCCTTAACCACGTGAGAACGGGAATGCGAAGAGGCGCTGCCCCGGAATCACGCCACACCTGAACATAAATATAACCCAATCTAAGACCAATATACTAGACCAAAAGCATAAGTAACAACACAGTTGAACTCGCTAAACTCCCAAATGTTTCCAATCTTCCAATTTCTAGCGATCGATTTGGTGTTCACTGCGGATAGTCAACTTCTAAAATACATAACTTTCTGCTCAGGAGTCCAAATAAGATATTCTTGGACTTCGTTGAAAGTTAATTAAATTATATAAATAAACTTAGTTGGGGAGCCCTTTAGATTCTGCCCTTTACTGCCTCTACCAAGCCAAACTACAGAACAACAATTATCACGTCGGGTTCTCTGGACAGTACACTAAAACCACCATAACTTTTGCTACGAAAGTCCAAATCTTGCGTTCTTTATCTCTCTGAAAAGGTATGGAAATTACCCACATTTTTCGTTATATCGAGATCCTCTGATTTTGTCTTTAACTAATGGCTTAACCCAGTTTCCTACAGACTGTCCAAATACTGACAGATCAGCAGGACAGCGACACTAAAAAATTCATATCTTTTGATCCGTATGTCGGAATCCGGTGAACTTGGCGGCCACCGAAAGCTAAGAACATAACCCAACTATCTCTAAGAGGTTGGCTCCCCAGATTCTGCATCTAACATCAAGAAAACCGTTGTCCAAACTAATGGACAGAACACGATCTATTAAACCGACGCAATTCAATCTACCAAACGACATCAACCGCAACTACTACACATCAACCAACGAAGAACACGCGATGTTACCCTTGTAGAATCGCAGAAGGTTGAAGATCTTGCCCCGCGAAGTTGATCTCCTTCCCTCGCCTTGCTCCTTCCTCCAATGGCCGGCGGCGAGGAGCACCAAGACCGGTAGCAGGGGCGACATGGCTTGGCCAAGGAGGACGGCATGGAGGGGGAGGCGGCATCAATGGGGAGGCGTGCTACGATGGCGCGCGCACTCAGAGCACGATCATCAGTAGCAAACCCTAGGGTTTTCCTTCCTTCTTTTGTTGGTGGTTGATTTCCTCATGGGCTATGGGCCACTATAGCTAATTTCCCAGCAAGGATGGACACCACCTCCCACCTTTGGGCCAAATACCAATGGGCCTGAGGCCCCAGCCCAGGTTGTCCAAATTTTGCTGTAAACCCCCTCTTTAACTGCTTAAATAATTATTTTCTAATTGGTCCTTCCCTCAATTCAATTTCTAAATAGTCCTTCTCTTTAAATAACTTAATTCTCTCGATAATCCTTTTGAATACATTTGGGGTATTACAGCCCTAGAGGCAATCATGGAGATGATTGTATCACGTCTATGTTTATAAGTTCTTGAATAAATGTTATTCTATTCCTTGAATGAATCATTAGTTCTGAAGATCAACGAGTATGTGACTTGTTGGTGAAACTCTTCGACTTGTATGATGTTGTTCTAAAAGTATCCCTAGTCGAATGTCACTGATCGGAACACCAATGACTCTACAACCAGCGCATATATTGATTGATGACCATGTTTCACCGGTCATGGATATAGGGATATCGAATCAATAATGTGAACACATGTTAGAGAACATGGGGTTAGATTGACCCACCTTGAGACACTATTGAGATTGTTATGATTCTACGTGTCATTAGTTGGTCTCAAGCAATGATGATGTATAATCCTTAGACCTGAGATCGGGATGGTTCCCTACATGTGTAATAGCACTCTTAGGGGTTACCAAACGCTACTCGTAACTGGGTAGTTATAAAGGTAGCTTTCGGGTATGCTATGAAACATACAGAGGGATGTGACTGGTCGGATATGGAATTTGCCCCTCCTAACATAACAGGAGAGATGTCTCTGGGCCCCTCGAAGTAGTCGGATGAAGAAAGTGCATGGTCATGCCACTAGTGGTCGAAATGTTCAACCACGTAAGGTTATCCGACAACTCGATCGAGAAAGTATTGAACAGTCCATGGATGACACAGTATCTCACCTGGAGTTCAAACCAGATATCGTGAGGCAAAGGGAGAATACTAGAGTAAGTCGCTTAGTTCGATCAGATCCAAGTCGTATGGTAATACGAGCAAGTCGTAGACTGATCGAATAAAGATAGGACCTGGTCGTAAGTGATGAGGACCTAGTCGTAGATCATATTGCATTAAGTTCCATCCGATATAATTTGTGTGTATTCGGGAATCGTTATCTTCTGCTAGGGACCGCTACGACTCGTGGTCGGAAAGGGTTTCCGAGTCACAACCGATTACACATAAACCTAACGGGTCACACACTTAATGGGATGGAACAAACCAGTACGAATACGATTCGTCAAACGTGTTCGGATAGAATCCGACACAGGGCACTATATAAGGAGATGCTTGAGGCCAGTGGGGGGAGAGAGACAGACACATGAGTTGTTTCCACCGAAACCCTAGCCGCCATCTTCTTGAGAGAGCCTTCCCGTGCGACTTGGTGCTAGCACACTGGCGTACGGTTGTTCCTTCTCTGGACGTGTGGATACCATAGAGGCGCTACTGCGGTCGCTGTTGCGCTGAGGACGATCCGTGATCTTCACAAGGAACTGCGGAGGTTGCTGGAGGAGACGATCGACTATGAGGACATTGGACGATCATCTACGACCACTACATCGACGCATTCATCGTCGGACTAGGCCGCTCCGACTCTACTTCCGCTGCACTGCGCGTCTGGTGGTAATGATCTGTGATCATTTAATTTGCTTGGTATCCTGGTTTACGTGGTAGAATTATTGAATTGTTGCTAGCGTAGCCTACTCGTATCCCTTCAAGAACACATCCCCTCTCTCAATTCAAGGAAACCGACACCGGAGCACCATGTCGGCCCCTTCTTCTCTAGTTCCGGCCTCCACCGCCTTTCCCGACGTCACTTCTTCTCCAGCGACTCTTCCGCCAATTGCTCACTCTATGAGTATCCTTATACATCTCCCTACTCAATCCAATCACTCATCAGTGCTCTACTTCTTCCCAGGTCACCGCCGTTGAGAGCTACCTTGCGCGCCCTAATTTCCCCCGTTCGCCCTTTTGTGCCATCGGCACCTTGTCGTCTCCACGGTCGGCCGCCGCTCGCTTAGGCCGCGCCGCCACAGTGCCGGCCGAGTCCCGTAGCCACCTCCCTTAGCTTCATTAGTCTTCTAGGAACCCAGTTTTGAGGTTGTCTTTGCCTCACCGCCGCTCCATCGCCGACGACGTGCCACGCCCGAGCTTCCCTGTAAGGGTCTCTCTGTTCTTTTTACCCCTGTGTTCATCCTTCTCTCTGAGAAATAGGAACCTCTAGTAAGAACAACTAAATTCTATTGCGGCTAGACCTTTTGATTAACCTTTGGATTACTCAAACCTAATTGACAATTGAATATGTGATTCTAGAAAGAAAATGTGTTTATAACACCTTAATTTCAGAAGGTGTTCTGTTGTAGGTATCTGAATAATAGTCTGAAGTTAATATTGTCAATAAGTTGATGGTTTGGATATTGTAGTAGATGGAAATGTCTTGACTCATTTAGTCTTTGGTCAATCATTTAACAGAAATGATCAAATCTGAAAATCTAAAATAAAAGGGGACTTTTCAGAAAACAGATAGAGAAGGAAAGGTGTTAGATGACTAGTTGTTTTGTCAGTGGGTATAATCCAATGATGTCAGTGATATTCTATCCTCTTGTGAACCTTGGTATATGTATGTATGAGAAACAAGGGACTATTGAATAAATCACTCACTTAGTGCTAACTAACCTAGTGACTGATGATTCAAATCACTCAATTGATCTGACAAAAACTTGCAGTTTGAGTTAGCATTTGGAAGTTAAATTGAAGGGAGTCTAGTTTAGCACTTTAGTTTGATAGTTGTTCTGTTGTTGGTGTCTACACAGTAAACTGAAAACCATAAGTTTTGCCATTGGGCTAATTATATGGATAATGTAGTAGTAGAGTTGTATTAATTCCATTAGTAATTTGACAACTATCTAGCAGTACCAATCAAACCTGAAAATCCTTATGAATATGAAATTTGTATGAAGTCAGTCAATAGCTTTTGGTTAAGAAAGATGTCTAGTTGTAAGTTTTGGATAGGGAAGATGATCTTAGGGTAATCGAAAATGGCATTGGATTAATAGAATGTCTAACTCTAGTAATTAGAGTTTTCCTTGGTTCATTTAATCTTTGAGCAATTGTCTAACAGAGGAGACCTAATCTGAAAACAAGTTTGATCTGAACAGTTAACACTATCAGTGAACCATAAGTAGTTAAAGTCTTCCTTAATGCTGTTAGTGAGTTGGTCAATTAGTTGTTAGTAGCATTCCGGATTAAAAGGATTAGTTCTTTTGCTAGGTAGTTGAACAAAACGAAGATGATAAAATTGTCAGTATGCTAATAGTAAGTCTAACTCAAGTGGTTAGAGTTTGTCTTCATGAGTCTTTTGGCAAGTTTCTACCAGCAGCAACCAAACCTGACAAAATCAATATAAATGTGGATTGTCTGAAACCAATAGAGATTAATCAACTCTCTTTTTGATGAAGTGTCAACCAGAGATAAAATGAGTATTAGCAGAGAACTTGAAATGTCAGTAAAACCTTTTTGCTTTACCAACCCTTCCTTCTGCTAGCTATTATTATGAATGTCATTTGAGATAACAAACTGGAAGACTGAATTTGAAAGGAGATTAGCTGATAATACTTTAGTTCAGAAAATGTTGACGTTATAGGTTATAGGGACAGTGTTCTGGAAAGTATCAGATTGGACTTTGAGCTAATAACCTTGTTAAGGCAGTAGATAGAGTGTGTCTTAACTCAATTAGTCATTTGGACATTTATCTTCTAGTAGCAATCTCATCTGACAACCAAGTATGCTTATTCAAAACAAGCAGGAAGTTTCTGTCTTTTCAGTTATAAGTGAATAGTTGTCTTAGTAGTTAGTAAATTGATGATTTAAGCTATTCTTCTGAGTATACTTGTTAAGATTTTAGAAGATTAATTAAGAGGAGAGCATATAAGAGGATTGATTTTGACTGTATGATCATCGTGGATATATACATAGAATGCCTGGAGAGAGTGCTTGTGAGTACTAGGTGTCCTGTTAAGGAAAACAACATCGCTTAGGCTCGAGGTATCGTCCGTCTTTATGATTACACTAAGAATTGAATTAACTTCAAAAGGCTATAAGAAATTCATATGAACTTCAAATCAATACCTAAATGCAACTAAAATCATAATCTCATGAATATGTAAATCTCATGCATTGTTGAGCATTTTGGAATTGTCGGTTTTATCGGTGTTTATTCGTTATTATATGTTTCTCTCTAGATTCCGAATTACACGAAGTGAGTGATTACGCAACAAAGAGTAAACAAGTGGGCTTCCAATAAGGCAAGCATCCTCTTGCATCATCTTGATCCCAGTGTTTGTACTTTAGTATTTCAAATTGCAATAATAATTGCTTGCATGCTATTTTGCCATATTTTTACATTGTGAGTTTAGATTAGTTATGTCCTAATACTTGTGGTTTATCCTTAATCATTCCATACAGTTGAGCTTAAGTTGGATATATCATGATCGTACTTATGCTTTGTATGAATGATTAGCCTTGCAAATCATTAGATACGTTAGTTCAGTTGACGGGCTTACCTCGTCAATCAAGGGAAACACTGAACATTTTATGTTTCTAAGTTTTGTGTAGATCTTGAATCTAATGTTTTAGTATAAATTTTGATCTTGAAAACATGATTTAGATTTGGACAAGTGGTGGATAGTGTGGGTGCCTCCGTGCACGAGAATCGGGTTTGTGGTAATCTTGTCCGAATCATTAAGGACCGAACTTTGTGCCTTCGTTAATCCAAGTAACACTCGTACTTCCACACGCGCTGTATGGGAACCGTTTGGTTAAGTAAGGGGATGATGTTATTGAGTTAGAAAACAGGTGGATAAGGATATATGTGTTTGATCTCGTATCTATACCATATGTTCTTAAGGGTAAGGACGCATGTGTATGATCATGTTGTTCTTAAGGGCTCAAATCGCAATCTATTATGTGCGAGTGAGCACGGCTTTAATTTCTGTCATTTAATTTACATCGATTGGGTCGGCATTCCCAGTACAACTTGCGTGCCTCGATTAGCAGGTTCTATCAGAAACTTGTACTAAGCAGGATCAGGTCTCACATGGGTGATTCGACTCAATAATGTCAACCTGCTGAAAAATACCGGGTCTTGATTTACCCGGCCAGCATACCAAAGGAAGTTTGCCGTTATTCATGAAGCTACGGGCTAATCAAGTCGTATGGGTAAAGATGTACACCCCTGCAGGGTTAAAACTATTCGAATAGCCGTGTCCACGGTTACAGACAACCACTTGGGTTCGAGACAGCATTTGTTAGAATTCAAATTAAAATTGACATGGTTATAACTTGGTATCGGCATGAATGGTTGTTCAGACATGTTAGTTTATCAAGTGGGCAGCCACTTGGTAATGAATTGATCTACATTGAAATTATTGATACTTGTATTCTTTTGATCCAAAAATTTGGTTTACTAAATGGCTTTTGGAAACTAGAATGTGTAGGAACAAACTTGTTGCTTTATGCAAAAACTTATGCCATTATAACCATTCTTTGGACAGCCTTATCATGTATAATCTCATATCCTTTGTATAGCACCTCCCATACACGTTCTTTTATTACTTTGTGTAAGTCTTGCGAGTACCTTTTGTACTCAGGTGCTTTCACCACTTGTTGCAGGAAAGAACGTCACACGAAATGGTTTTAACTATCGCACCAGTTCTGGGTGATAGCAGCAGATGCACCGGCTTTAACTCCAGTTGGTTGCTTGTGGGTTTTGGGCATGCCAACCTAGTAATTTACCTTTATTTTCATGTTTTCTTCCACTGCAATTTATTGTCTTATGATCAAATTTGGCCGGTTGGCCCTTATACGAAAATCGGGCCATTAGGTCCTATTTGTTGAGATTGAAATACTAATGCTTCTAATATTTTTTCTATGTTTGACCATGGTTGTGATCCATGTTGTTTGGATATGTACACGTTAGTCACTGATCCTTGGGAACTAACATGAGATGCATATCCGGGAATCTTGAAATCAGTTTCGTTTTATGTTTAGGGTTGTGCCTTCTGCGCAATCACTTGACTTGAAACGGATTCTTACAGAGTTCGGAGTTAGTCCCGCATTTAACATTGCAAATTTGAAGCCATATTTGGGTGAGGAAGATGAGCTTGAGTCGAGGATGACTCAAATGCAAGAAGGGGAGGATGATGAGGACATCACTTCCATACATACAACCAACACTCCTCACAATAGATCTGAACCTAAGCAGTTGCAAGGTCCAATTACAAGAGCTCGTGCACGTCAATTGAACCATCAGGTAACTTCATTTCTAGGAATGCATTTTGTTTCTAATAAGAATATGCTGTTACCTAATGCATGTGATCTTCTTTTAATCAGAAACTTAGGAGCTGATCATGAAGAGAAGCTTGTGCAATCCAATTTGGCCACCTGAGACAGCACCGACTTCAAACGTGCATAACTTTTACATATGGACTCCGTTTGAGACACACGAGTACTTGATTGAAAGCTTATTTCGTCCTCTTTCCAACGGATCCAGCCTCACCTCCAAATTCCTTCTAAGCGCACCGCAATCGCCAAAAGAGTTAGAAGCTATTTTTGAGTCGAACTTGGGCCAATGGGCCTTGTAACCCTAGGCAGTCTGTACTGTTCATGTGGTTACTATTCACACATGAACAGTACCACCACCCCCTTCTTTCACCTCTCCCTCATATACATAGTGGCCGCCGCCCTTAGGGTTTGGCGGATTTCGTTTGCTTAGTTTCTTCATTGTGAAAACTCTTGTTCTTCGCTTGTGTCGACTAGACCAACCGTAAAGAACCACTGCGGAATCCCACCTTTTGAACTCAATTATATATTTGCAATTCAGATTGCTTGTTACTTCGTTCTTACTTGTTCTTCGATTGTTCGCAGGAATTGATCCTCGTGATCAGGTCAATCGGGTCTTTGGCACGGTTGATAACGACTTAGTGATTAGTTCAGCGATTGCTTGGTTCGTACGTGCTGTGTTCGTAGCCTAGATCGTGAGAGTTAATCATCACCCAATCGAAATTTATCCTTCTCATTGAAAGATCGGGACAACTACGGTTCATCACGTCATGCGTCCTAGGGGTGATGGTTGGTCTTAGAATCCTTAGCCTTCTGGCTACAAGGGTGCCTTGAACTGCTCACCCTTGGCTGGGCCTCGCATCAACCCGCATGTAGGACGTTGTCCATCGCAAGGTAATTACATTTTGGGATCTATTAAGCAGGTGTTAACTTTGTGGGGTGGGTCCCACTGGTAAAAAGGTGAATTATTCTTCCAACATGCGTGGTACCAGAAAAGTTTGTACCTGTCGTCACCACGCTCGTGTACTCCTCGGATCTGGAGACAAAGAAGATCGAGGAGATCACCAGTTCCCTCAAGGCGCATGAGGAACCATCAAGAGGTATCGCCATGTAACGAGCGAGGCAGTGGGCCCGTAAACGCATTGCATTGCCGTAAAGGGAGATACAAGAAGGGAGCGTAGACGCTGGCACGGGCGAGGCAGCAGAGGAGGACGTGGAGATGGGGCTAGGCAAGACGGTGGTGACAGATCCCGTGACAAATCACATGTCAAGTGTTTTGAATGTGACAAATTCAGACACTACGCGTCGGAGTGCCGCAACCACATAAAGTGCTTCAACTACGACAAGTACGGGCATTACGTTTCGATTGCCGAAATAAGAAGAAAAACAAGGAGGTAAACCTCACCCAAGTCAGTGAAGACGACGAACCGACCCTACTTCTCACCTCATGTGTCGAAAAGGAGCCGTTCATGGTGATGCTAAACAAGGAGAACGTAGTTCCAAAACTACGCACGGAGGGAGGCAACCACGATCACACTAATCTGTGATACTTGGACAATGGAGCAAGCAATCACATGACGAGAGATACCTCCATTTTCCATCAGCTCGACAAGAAGATTACGGGCAAAGTCAAGTTTGGCGACGGCTCCACGGTGCAGATAAAAAGCAAAGGATCGATGCTCTTGCAATGCAAGAACGGCGATCAGAAGTTGCTACCTGAAATTTACTTCATACCGAGTTTATGAAATAACATACTCAGTCTCAGGCAGATGGTGGAATGGGAGAGCAGGGTGGAGCTGCAGGATGAGTACTTGCATGTCTATGACAAGAACAAAGATACGTTGATGAAGGTGAAAAGATCCTCAAACCGGTTGTACAAAATTTCTTTGAAAACTTGTAAACTAGTTTGTGTGAAGGACAGTCTAGAGGAGCCAAAGTGGAACTTAGTTATCGAACCATAACATGGCGGGACCCAAGAGTGGCACGCAGTTAGCGCAGGGGGCATAGGAGGCGGAGTATCGGGGGGTCCAGGTGGCGCGTAGGAAGGCGTGCAGGGCGCTCTAGGGGCGCCGAGTCCCATGCGCATGAAGTGCGCGAGCAAGGGCTGCTGGCATCAAAGACTCCCATGCACATGCAGAAGGCGCAGGAGGCGCGCATGCAGCTGACAGCAGAAGCAGCAGTTTGGGAGGACCAGCAGACGGCTGTTGTCCACATGGTGCGCAAGCAGCTGGCAGCAATGCTAGCATCAGAGGCCTATGTGGCGTGTCCCTTCGGCAGGAGCACCATGCGCAAGAAGCAATGACGCTAGCTCCAAGTTATTTCAGCAGCAGGGAATAAAAGTTGGAGGGATTCAGATCGGCATTGCAGAGAATAATGAGCAAGAGAAAAAGAGTGATACTCAAAAGATTAAGGGAATTGCTAAATGGTACTCGAGTGTTTTTTTGTTTGTGAGTACTCAAGTTTTTTTATTCATGTTATGCTTGTTGCTTTCTCTCTAGACAATGTGATAAGTGAGTAATCAATTTGTTTAGGGATGTCGAGAGCTGCAACATAAATGAATATGTATGTTTTTTTTTTGTAGTTTTTGTTGTGTTTTTTATAGTTTATTTTGTTCCTCTTTTTTTACATAAAATCACACCATTTTTTACATAATTTAATTTATGTAAAACTAGTATATAAATTATGTAAAAATTCAGTGTCTAAAAAATAGAGTACTCTCAGATAAAATAGTACTCAGATGAGGGGGAAGGAGGCAAAGTGATCCCATCCATTGAATTTAGATCTGAGAGTTCAAAATTTGAGTACTATTTAGCAATAAAACACTCAAATACTCCCTAGACACCTCCAAAGATTAATGACAAGAAAAAGAAAAGCAAGAAACGAGAGAAAATTGGTACGAACAAGATAAAAAAAAACAAGATTAAGGGATGAATGTTAGAAATAATCTTGGTTAGTTTTTCGTTTCTTGTTTGTAGCTGTTTTGGAGTCGTCTCGGTGGTCTTCTCTTTCCAGCAGGAGGCGCAGCCTTGCTGCTAGCGTTACGGGAGGACAACCAAAAGACAGGCGCTGGGCAAAGCTACTGCGAGCATCCACGTGAAGCTTCCAGGAGTAGCATCAGCCATCACGTGAAGAGCAACGTGCGAGTCACATCAATTCACGTGAGGGAGCGGGTCCCACGGGAGGTGCTGCATCGAGCGTCACTACCAGCGGGTCTCGTGGAGGAAAGGACCGACCGTTCCCTGACGAAGCACGAAGCAGTAACCGAGCGAATTAATCCGGAAAATTCCAACAGGATCTGAGCCCAAAGGAAGACCTCTGGTAAAGAACCGACAGAACAAATGCCAAAGACAACGACAGGATAATTCACGTGATCAGCTGATCACGCCGTGCGTTCAAAGAGAACCATGTCCTCCTCACGCGAGCATTCTCTGCTTATATGCGCGCATGCATGCCATGGCGGCCAACTCAACCAGCCATACTTAGTTATCATCCATCCATATATGCAGAATATATGCGAGTAGGTAACTGCTCATAGCTAGCAAGATGGGCATCTTCGACACCAGTAGCAGCATCTTCGACGCGAGCTGTGGGCATGCCACCGGCCTTGTGTGGAACCTGACCTCCTCCTACGCCGACAACAGCAATGAGGCCTCCATGGTGTCCGCCTCCGTCATCATGTTCATCCTCGCCTCCCTCTTCTTCAACCTCAGCCTCTTCAGTGGCCTCTCCGACGTCAGCGCCATCCTCGACCCCAAAGTCCGCCTCTACCTGTCCTCGGCGCTCTCCTTCTTCCTCCCCGTCATGTCCTACCTCTTCTCCGAGGCCAAGAACGCCGGCCTGGTGCGCGCCAAGGGGTCCACCAATGGGGTCGCCGCTCCAACCGAGCTCTCGCTGCGAGCCCGGTTGATCCTCGTGTGGATGCTCCTCGTGGAGCTCCTCCACAAGAAGGTGCAGGTGATCCGCATGACGGGGATGTCCGGCACCATCGAGCGTGCCGGCCGCGTAGTTTGGCTGGGCAGCCTCGTCTTCTTCAACCTGCAAGGCGCCGGACGGAAGGCGTTTTTCGGCATCCTCTGGCTCCTCTGCGCCACCAAGCTGTTGCAGAGAATCGCCTACACTGAGGTTGGGAAGCGTTCCTTTGCCTACGGCAAGAACGCCCGTCTGATCACCTCCTACATGGCTCAAATGCTCGAAAAATATCAGCAAGAGCACCATGTCCAGCGGGATGGAGAGGAGCTATTGAAGAGGTGCAAGTACATGGTGATGGGAGAAGAGAAGCTGGTGCTTCAAGCCAGCCCAGCCGGCTACAGGCTCGCCGATGGCACGTACCTCAGCAAGTTGCCGACCCGGACAAGCCCGGCTGCCTACAATTTCGCCAAAGACGTCAACGCCGTCGTCACTGTCGGGAGAATTTGGCAGCTTGCAGAGAGTGATAATTGGCTCTTCACCTCCCTCGACCAAGATGGGCGGCTGAGGAGGCTCTGCCTGTCCTTTGCACTCTTCAAGCTGCTACGGCGAAGGTTCGAGCACCTGCCGGCAATGACGGAGGTGGAGACCCGCAATTGTAGGGACCTCATCTTTAAAGGCTTGTACAAGAAAGGCACCAACGATAGCGACCAAGACAAAGCTGAGGCAGTGTTCCAAGTGTTGAACGACGAGGCGTTCTTCCTGAGCGAGTACTACCACTCCGTTATCCCCGTCGTTTTGGCAAGTCCATTCTTCTTGCTCGCCAACTACTTCCTACTCCCACTCATCGTGCTGGTCCTATGCCTTGTGATCATTGTTCTCTGCGGTAACGGCGATGTGCTCTTCGCCTTCCGTAGCATGGAAAGCGATAACTATAGCATATCATTCGGTGTACGCAAGATGGCCGAGTGCCTCCTGAGCAGAGTCATCACCTCGCCGCCGGTCTTCTTCTCCACCATTGACTTCTCCATCACCGTGCTCCTCATACTCGTATTGGTATACGAGGAAGTATGGGAGTTCTTTGTGTTTCTGTTCTCCAACTGGTTCTTAGTGTCCCTGCTCTGCGGGTACACTGCCAGACCCCACTGGCGTGATAGCCCCATCTTCAGTTGGGCCATCCGTCGCATCTTGTGGGTACGGAGCAAGATGAGTCACCCAGACTCTAGCTTCAAGCAACTATCTGTGCTGAGGTTTTGCTGGCTTACCCTGATGCTGCCATCCTCACTAGTCTTCCTGACACCGCCGATCCTGCCGACTGTGCCTGTGCCGAAGGAAGTGAAGCATTCCATCATGGAGTACTTAGCGACGTTGTTGTATGACCCTAACGGCAACGGAACCATTCGTACTCTTAGCAACGGCAAGTCTGCACTTGCAGAGCACGCGGAGCTTCTGCCGTTTTGCGAGACTGAGAGCATCGTCGAGGTCATTCTCACCTGGCACATCGCCACCAGCATCCTGGAGGTGAAGTATCCACCTCAGAATAATGTTGCGACGAGCCTGTCCAAGTACTGTGCTTACTTGGTGGCCTTCCACCCGGAGCTGCTCCCCGAAAACGAGGAGAACACCGAGAGCATGTTGGAGGCCATGAAGGATGAGTTGAATCATGTGCTCGGGTTTTGGGGCTACTACATGCCATCGGTGGGGTGCAGCCGGCACGACAAGATCATGGGTGTGGCAGAGCGGCTGAGCAAGACGCCAGGCATGGTCCCGACAACGGTGGTGGAGAAGGGCGCGAGCTTGGGGCGCACGCTGGTGGAGAAAGCCTCAGGCGCACAAGGTTCAGAGGGAACGTGGAAGGTACTGGCCGATGTTTGGGTGCAGCTCGTCGTGTACGTGGCGCCGTCGAGCGACGAGGACTGCGTGATGGGGCACGAGAAGGTGCTGGCGCAGGGCGGCGAATTCATCAGCGTGCTTTGGGCGCTGGCCACGCACACCGGCATCAGCCGCACGCCCAATACGCTGCCGGTGGCCATCCCGATCGAACGGGTCTGTGAGGGAATAACACCTGATGTTTGTGTATAGATGGAGCTCTCGATCGGTCTGCATGTGTGCTCAATAAGTTTGGCGTGCTAGCTTAGTAGCTTCACAGTTTGCTTGCGTGTACGTGTGCTGGCTTTGGCGTGGTTGCTTGCTTTCGCTGTATTTCTTGTTTTGTTTGTCTCCATCGACGAATTAATTGATGACCATGCATGGCTTGAGTTATTTTCCTTCCAAAATGCAATTTGAACCGACGCGCGCGTAACGCGTTCAAGGTACACTTTGTGTTCCACGTACTTGTGCTGCTTAGCTGTGTGCATAAGTGTATCTTTGTTCCGTTCTTAATGTTTCCGAGGGCTAGTCAATTCCTTCCTCTTTTATTTTTTGAACTTTCTTCTTTCCAGGGATTGAAATATCGGCCGAAAATTGGTTCTATCGGACCCCCAGTAGAACCACAAATCGGCGCCGAAATTTCTGGTTTGGTTGAATTTTGGCCGAATTTGCTTGAATTTTGCTCGAATTTGCTTTTTTAAAATTTAAAATCCGAAAACTTCAAAAAAAATTTGAAAAATTTCCAAAATTGGCTGAAATTTTCCGATTATCAGCCGTATCGACCACCCCCGGTATTTTTTTTAAAAAAAAAACGGTATTAAAATCCCTGCTTGCTTCACCGGCACCGCCAGCCGAAGCCAATCAGGTGGGCTAGCGTGCACCGTGGAGTATTGATAGGCTGCGCGCTCACATTGCACTGCTTGACACACTCCTCTACCGCGTTGGGCTGGCGACGAAGAATTCCCTTGCCGCAAGACGTACGGACGTTCGATTCTGCCTCACGTCACGTGCACTCGATCAAGTGGACCGCCGGGCTGCCGTCCGCCTCCGCCTACGGTTTAGGCAAATCTTGCACGGAGTCAATCCGTCTAGTAAGCTCAATCCAAGTCGGGCTGCCTCCTCCCATTTCCCTGAGCGGGCCGTGACGTCTATTAGGCCGCAACTCAATCCAAGTCTGTTCGCTTGCAATCTTCCTGCATTGCGGCCCTCTATTAGGCCGCAACTCAACCCGTGAACGCCTGCGCGTTGCTCGGCTTTGGGACGCACCGCCTTCCCGGCACCTCTCTATCTTTCACTCGTCCGCTAAACACCAACTGGGCCAAAGTGGCCCGTTTTCTCTCACGATATATGGATGCGATACATCTGGTAGTATCATCTACATATATTTGTTTTAGCTATTATACTTATAGAGCAACGGATACATTAATACCTATTTTTTTACATTAGCAATAGTTGAAACAAGCAATTAATAAGCGATTTTTTTTAAAGACCCAACGAGGCCGGCTTATCCTTACCGGTTAAATCATGGAGACTCACGCGAGGGCAGCTACGCCACGTCGCCTCTTTTCCCTGTGCCGTCCGATCTCCCACTACTTTCCTTGCTGTCCATCAGATCTTCCTTCAATTTTACTCGCCTGCGATTTCGTCGCTTTCTAAGCCGTCTGATGCTCTTGCTGCGTCCTTCCCCGCCGTCCGATTCCTTATGGCGGAGCGCTCCCACGCGCTGCCTCTTCGCTCCGCTCGCCACGAAGCCTGCAGTCGTCCTCTCTCTCGATTCTTCCTCCTCCTTCGCTGCTCGCCTCCTTCCTCTTCCCCACGAGCTCTCCCTCCCCTCCCCTTAACCTTCCCCGCTTCAATCGCCTCCCCCACTCCGAGAGCAGCGGCCTCCCCCACTCCGAGAGCAGCGGCCTCCCCCCACCACTTCACTGCGACGCGTGCGAAACCCTAGCCGCATCCGGAGGTCGGCGGCGATGTCAAACCCCTAATACGCATACGCCGCGCGCGCAGCGACACCGCAGCCGGGGTACTGGCCCTATGAGATCGACCTCATCGCGCTCGCTACGCCGCGACCGCTCCCTACCCTCTGCGCCGCGCCACGCGCGGTGGGCACGAGGCGATCCGCCGAAGGTGAGAGCAGCCCGTGCCCTGTTCAGTTAATTGGTTGGATTCTCCTGCGTTTATTGGATAATGCCATTGATTTTTGCCGGATACATGAGTGCGTAAGCGTATTCGTTTTAAAACAAACGTTGATTGCGTTCTCGTGGATCGCTTGTCGTACGAGATTGGTAACAAAGTAGCAATTGGTGTGGCATTTAGCGCCTATCACTATCGTGTGTTGGTAGAGGGCATAAATTGTGGTTGCTCTTCATTCATTGTTGCTACAGCTTGTATTATATTCCAATATATAGGATCTATGAACATATTAATAATATTATGTGAATCATGCAGCTACGTAATTCGACGCATTTTAAGTTAAAACGCAGTAGAGGATGGATAAGGAGAAAGCATATCATGATTTAGTATCGACAGTGCCCCTAGCTTGTACTTATGCCTGTCTCATAGTCAGTTGTTGACTTGTTTCTAAGCGTCGATACGAGTGAGGTGTGGAGTGGGACCATTTCATTTAGTCCAAGGGTTAGTTGTTGTATGATCGAAGTAATTCAAGATCACCAACCTATCTTTTCCACTGACCTCTCAGTCAGAGAAGTTTCTGGCAGGTCTTTCTTGAGGAGCTTGGACTTCATTGTGTACATTGAATGCACTTTTGGGGCTTGTCCAAGTTGGAGGAAATTATGTGGTAGTCTCTTGGACTTGGAAGGGTTTCTAGCAGCAAGAACTTCATACTGGAGTTTTGTCCTTTGCAAACATCTCAGAACGTTGCACATAGAACAAGCCTAAAAAAATGCAATGTTAGAATTTTGAAAGGGGAAAAACCTTACCAACTGTACATGAAAGCTGAAAGTTTGGATCTTACACATACTACAGATTGACAGAGGATTGAACAAACCTTCTAATGGTTTTCTGATATAAGGTGTTATTGCTATCGCATAAGTGAATTTATCGATTTTCCTGTCATATTAGCGAACTTGTACTTGATCCTTCGATGACCAGACATGTCTTGTTTTCTTATGTAGTGTGATGTAGAATGTTGAAATTTTTTGTCTATATTTTTGGTACAAAGCAAAATGCAAGTCTATTTTTTAAAGTGTTTATAGATAGCTCCCATGATATTCTGTAGATGCACTTATGCAAGTCTATTTTTGAGGTGTTAGAGATAGCTCCCATTATGTTCTGTACATGCTCTTAGTTATCTCCATGCTCCTGTGACGAAACATACAATTTAAATTAGTGCTAAAGTGAGGAGCATGAAAGGATGCTCAGACTGCTTGATATATTTTGGCTTCGTAGCTATTCTTATAGTACTA
Organism: Ampelocalamus luodianensis; assembly: GCA_036346255.1. NCBI lineage: Eukaryota > Viridiplantae > Streptophyta > Magnoliopsida > Poales > Poaceae > Ampelocalamus > Ampelocalamus luodianensis. Next base: position 203,979 of record JAYEVH010000275.1, on the reverse strand, counting down.
TTATTTTTAGTTCGGTAATAATTTTATTACCATTCATTTCAGTATATTATATTGTTATTTTCAGTATATGGTTGTCTAATACAGCTAGCTTATAAAGTTCTTTTTTAAAATAGCTACTATACTTCTCTATCATCAGTCTATTATGGGAAGTCATAGTACTGTTGGACAGAGTGAGGCTTTATATTCTTCAAATACTATGGTTAAACGCCCTAGGCTCGAAAGCAGCCTTCCCATATATACACAGCGGCTGGGGGGGGAAAGGACTGTGCCTTCTATTTGATGAACATAACCTGCAAATTTGACCATCCACAATGGGTTCCAGAGGGTGGGATTCCAAATTGGAAAGAGGTGATTATCTGTCAATTTTATTATTTCTAGAGGTCTATATATTAGACAGTGCAATTTTAAACAATGAAATAAGTAGTAGTTATATGCTTGCAAAGTAAAATTAGTTATAGTTGCCACATTTATGATATTTAATTTTCATGGAACAGCATCTTTTGCATTCCTTTTTGTCAATTCATTTTGGATAAATGCTGAATTAAGATGTAGATGCTACTCCATTTGTATTCCTATCTTACACCCTAAATTAATCTCTCTTCTTCTCACCTGTCCATCTGTACATATAGTTTTCTATACGTTTTTAAGAGAATCGTGCACTTAAATAGTTCAGTGAATTCCTCTTCATAGGGAGATATAAAGTTCATTTCCACACTGTGACAAGTGGAGGAGAAGCCTAGGAAGAGAATATTTTTTAGTGCCGAATGCACGATGATGCTGCATGACTGCAGAAAGGTAGATATACTGTACAGCCATAGGGTTGATAGTTTTGCGCATTTCACATCAAGATGTATTCTACTGTGCATTTATCAGCAGAAATGTTTTTTCTACAATTGCATGCCCTGCATCTCCTGCCGGCCACCTTGTCTTCAGCGTGCTTGACGCAAGTTGGATGGAGTTTCAGGTGGTCAGCAGAAATAGGCAACCTATCGGCTCTGTATTTGTTGACTTTTACTGTGTAGACAGTGTGGATGGACTAAAAATTGCAGATGCGATGAGCCTGATTCAGATTAGGTAAATAGCTTTTGTTTCAAAGTCCCCTTATAGTATTAGGTACCTAAAAAACTTTCATTTCTATGAAACAAAGATATAGATTTTTGGCATTTTCTGTGGGTATTCCCACATTATTTAGTTGATTAAAAAGTCCAGCCTTGATAGTGCATGTTCTTAGGTATGAGGTAAATTTCAGTTATTTCAGTCTTTCCATAATAATTGGCAATTGCTTTTCTTTCCAGGGGATTATCTGGAACCAGTACATCATTTGGTGAACCCTCAGCATCAGTAAGATTTCTATTAAAAATAGACATGCAAATCTGACAATCTTTTCATACATCATTTCTTCCTGACAAAGTACTCGGTCTCCATCTTTTCATAGCTACTGCTTTCAATTTTGTAGAGGTCCTTGGGGTGCTCGCTCTCCAATACCTGAAAACAACACCATTGCAATTAACAAACAAGTAAACCTCAGATATGTAATATTTACACATTGTTTTTCCTCGAACACTATTTGCACATTGTTCCAAGAAGCATACTCTCTTATGTGTAGGCTGTTCCTCCTGCGTATCACATAGAAGCTGTCATGTGGGGTATTCAATACGCACGCAGGAAGAAGCCGACGCTGGCTGTCAGTGCTCAAGAGTTTGTTTAATGAGTCGCAAGTATTGCAACTATGCCGGATTAGGAACACCCATATCGTAGTTTCCTTCCCAACATAGTTATTTCCGAATCGTAATAGTTTAGCTTTGCTATTAGAATTCGTTTCTTAGTCTACTTTGTTAGGAGATCTCTATTTAAAGGAGAGAACCACTTTTATTTACAAGAAGGAGAAAATCGTAAAATCGCCCACATCTCTTCTGTCTTCTATTCTGTTCTTCAGAACTTAGCTCGTCAAATACTCCAGGGTTCTGCCTCACGGCGGTGACCATCACGGCGCCCCCGCCGCGACGTCGAGGCCCTGGTCTCCGGCCGAATCCTGTGCACGATTACAACCTGCGCTCGAGTTCTTCTTCTTCAGCCCAAGTATCTGACAACTTGGTATCAGATTTCGTTGCGCCATCTATCATGTCGGAGGGAGACAACATCGAAGCGCTTAGCAAGAAGCTGGATGTCTTATTTCAGCAGATGGAAGCCGATCGCTCGAGCCGCACGCAGAAGATCGATACTCTATCGTGCACACCGATATCGATCATCAACAGCGCAAGACATCATCTAGCTATCGCGACGCTTGGAGCACGGCGCACCACTTCACCGACGATGTTGAGCAGGACACCATCACAGAGACACGCATCCGAGCCACCGACGGCATCCTGCCCAACCCACGTCGACACCAGCACAGGTCGGTCATGGATCTGCGCCACACCGACGGGGACGGACCCGGACCCATCGCGCGCGGCAGAAGTACCCATGCCGGGTCGAGGTGCTCCCAGGTTCTATAAGCTGAACTTTCCCATGTTCGATGGACAAGACGATCCACTGCCGTGGTTGAACCGCTGCGACCAGTTCTTTCGAGGTCAGCAGATGATGGAAGAGGACAAGGTTTGGCTAGCGACGTTCCACATGACCGGTTCAGCCCAGTTGTGGTATCACCGCCTGGAGCGCGACACCGGCACACCTTTGTGGCGGCGCTTCGTCGAGCTGGTGAATACGCGCTTCGGACCTCCATTACGGACCAACTCCTTGGGCGAACTCATTGCTCTCCGCAAGCAAGGCACCGTCCGTGAATTCTCCGACCAGTTTCTAGCTCTGTTGTGCCGCACTGATCCATTAACGGAACGTCAGCAAGTTCAATTATTCACCGTCGGTCTCGGACAACCACTACAAACTGACGTTGAATTGCAAGCGCCGCAATCGCTGGAATCGGCAATGAGCTTGGCTCGTACATATGAACGCCGCACACAGCTTGCAGCACCCACAGCTTCGCCACCCTCCCAACGATCGTGGCGCCCCGGCGGCTCGCTCCCTGGGTCCGCACCAGCCCGACCATCGATCAAGGAGGCGAACGCGTGTACTCTTCAGCAGCATTGCCTCGTCGCACTTTGTCTCCAGCCGAGCTCGAACGCCGTCGTGCCCAGGGCTTATGCTATCGTTGTGACGAGAAATTTGTGGCTGGACATCGGTGCAAACGCCTGTTCGTGATTGAAATTCAACCCGATCGGGACAGTGACGACGAGTGCGACCAGGAGGACAAAGAACCTGAAATTTCGCTAGCTGCCCTCACGGGTATCCAACCAAGGTCGGGCCAGACAATGCGCCTTCAGGTTGAAATCGGCTGCCGATCAGTCATTGCTCTTCTCGACTCAGGTTCCACGCACAATTTTATTGCCAATGATGTTGTGGCTGCTACTGGAGTCGTTGTTCGTCCGAGGTTTGGTCTTAGCGTCACCGTGGCTAACGGTGATCGAGTCGCCAGTTTGGGTTTGTGCAAGGCCATGGCCATACACATTGGACAAGAGGAGTTTTCCCTTGATTGCTACGCCATGCCTCTCGATGGTTTCGACGTGATATTAGGAGTTCAATGGCTTGGAACATTGGGCCCTATTACTTGGGATTTCTCTAACATGACAATGTCATTTGCTCGACACGGCCGGCGCGTCACATGGACCGGATTACCAATGATCCCATGCACAAGTCATGCACTTGCATGCACGGGAACAGAATTATTGGAGGATCTTCTCAATGAATTCCATTATCTCTTTGTGGAGCCTAATGGTCTTCCACCCGTTCGCGAGATTGCCCATCGTATTCATCTCAAAAACGGGATGGATACCATTGCCGTCCGACCATACCGCTATGCAAAATTGCAAAAAGACGAGCTTGAACGTCAATGTGCTGCTATGCTCCAACAAGGTACAATCCGTCGCAGTTCATCCGCTTTCTCTTCACCAGTCTTATTGGTCAAAAAGAAAGATGGTTCTTGGCGTTTTTGTGTGGATTATCGGCATCTCAACGACAAAACGATTAAGGACAAATTTCCTATTCCAATCGTTGATGAGTTACTAGACGAGCTTCGTGGTGCCAAATTTTTTTCAAAATTAGACTTACGTTCTGGATATCATCAAGTCTTAATGCATTCAGATGACATTGAAAAAACGGCGTTTCGCACTCACCAGGGTCTCTTTGAATTTCTTGTCATGCCGTTTGGCCTTACTAATGCTCCAGCGACATTTCAAGCTCTTATGAATACTGTGCTTCAGGATTTTCTTCGTCGCTACGTCTTGGTTTTCTTTGATGATATTCTCATCTATAGTCCTACATGGTCGGCACATTTACAACATATTTGCACGGTATTACAATGCCTCCAACGCCATCGCTTGTTTTTTGAAACGTTCTAAATGTTCCTTTGGAGAGACTTCGGTGGCTTATTTAGGTCACATAGCAGTGGATCATGCAAAAATCAGCGCCATCTCGACATGGCCACCTCCGACGTCAGTTCGGGCGCTCCGTAGTTTTCTTGGGTTGGCCGGCTATTATAGAAAATTTATTCGTGATTTTGGCATTATTGCGGCTCCATTGACTAAATTGCTCAAGCGGGAGGCTTTTACTTGGACACCTGAAGCTCAAGATGCATTTGCATGCCTCCAGTCAACACTCACACAAGCTCCATCTTCTGCTTACTAACTTCCGCATCGATTTTATTGTTGAATGTGATGCTTCCGGTTCTGGATTCGGTGCTGTATTACATCAGGGCACAGGTGCGATAGCATTTTTCAGTCGCCCAATTGCACCACGCCATGTGTCTCTTGCAGCCTACGAACGCGAACTAATCGGTCTTGTCCAAGCAGTTCGACATTGGCGCCCTTATTTGTGGGGGGCGTAGGTTTCTGGTACGTACTGACCACTACAGTTTGAAATTCTTGCTTGATCAACGTTTGTCAACAATTCCGCAACATCACTGGGTCAGTAAGTTATTGGGATACGATTTTTCCGTTGAATACAAACCGGGCTACACTAATGTCGTGGCTGACTCCTTGTCCCGTCGAGATGCTGCACACTCTGCCGCTTCTATGGCTTTATCATCACCACAATTTTCTTTGTTTGATGACTTACGGCATAGTTTCTAGGATGATTCAGACATGCAGTCGCTACATGCTAATGTCACTGCTGGCCTTCAAACGGGACCATGGGCAATAACAGATGGGTTGGTGACATTCAAAAACCGCGTATATGTTCCCATTACAGCAGCATTATTGCCATCCATTATACAACTTGCTCACGGTACGGGACATGAAGGTATTCAAAAAACACTTCATCGTCTACGGGCCGATTTTCATATTCCGCATGTTCGGACAGTCGTTCAAGATTACATACGCGCTTGTGATGTTTGTCAACACAATAAGAGTGAACAATTACATCCGGCCGGTTTACTTCAACCATTGGAGGTACCTTCTACAGTATGGGCTGACATATCAATGGATTTCATCGAGGGACTTCCTCACGTTCATGGTAAAACGGTCATTCTTACAGTTGTGGATCGTTTTTCCAAATTTGCCCATTTTCTTCCATTGGCTCATCCGTACACAGCATATTCAGTGGCTCAAGTGTTTTTTACTGAGATTGTTCGTCTACATGGTATTCCGACATCCATTGTCAGTGACCGCGATCCAGTTTTTACAAGCAACTTTTGGTCAGAACTTTTTCGTCTAGCCGGGGTTCAGCTTCATCTTAGTTCCGCTTTCCACCCCCAATCCGATGGCCAGTCAGAAGTGGTGAACAAGATTATCGTTATGTACCTCCGTTGTCTTACTGGAGATCGACCAAAACAATGGCTTCGTTGGTTACCTTGGGCTGAGTATTGTTATAATACATCTTTTCAGACTTCGCTTCGGACTTCACCTTTTAGAGTGGTTTATGGCCGAGACCCACTGACTATTCGTTCTTATCAATCTGGGAACAACAAGTTGCCGGCAGTGGACCAACTTTTACATGAAAGGGATGCTTTCTTGATTGAAATTCATGATCGTCTCTTGCTCGCCCAACAAACCTACAAACGTCATTACGACAAAGGTCATCGTGAGCTCGAATTTTTGGAAGGACAGTGGGTGTGGCTTCGTTTACATAAACAGCCTATTGCTTCTTTGTCGCAGCCTGCACAAGAAAAATTGGGACCTCGCTATTTTGGACCTTATCAAATTCTTCAGAAAGTAGGTTATGTAGCTTATCGCTTACAATTACCTACTCGTGCCAAGATCCATAATGTATTTCATGTGAGTTTGCTAAAACCATTTGTTGGTCCAACGCCAACCTCACCTCCGCCCCTGCCAATGCTGTTACATGGTCGGGTTTGTGCTGTACCGGCTAAAGTGATTAAGTCTCGACAAGCTCGTGACCGTCTTCAAGTTTTGGTGCAATGGGAAAATGCATCCAAAACAAGTGCTTCATGGGAGGATTTGGAGCAATTTCAACATCTCTATCCGTCATTTAAGCTCGAGGACGAGCTATTTTCAAAGGAGGGGAGAGATATCATGTGGGGTATTCAATACGCACGCAGGAAGAAGCCGACATTGCCGTGTGCTCAAGAGTTTGTTTAATTGAGTCGGCAAGTATTGCAACTATGCCGGATTAGGAACGATCAGACGAGTTTCCTTCCCAACATAGTTATTTCCGGAATACTGTAATAGTTTAGCTTTGCTATTAGAATTCGTTTCTCAGTCTACTTTGTTAGGAGATCTCTATTTATAGCAAGGAGAAAATCAGAAAACTGCCCCACATCTCTTCTGCCTTTTATTCTGTTCTTCAGAACTTAGCTCGTCAAATACTCCAGGGTTCTGCCTCGCGGCGGCGACCATCACGGCGCCCCCGCCGCGACGTCGAGGCCCCGGTCTCTGGCCGAATCCTGTGCACGATTACAACCTGCGCTCGAGTTCTTCTTCTTCAGCCCAAGTCTCTGACAAAAGCACAGTGCTTAATTTTTTACTTGGTTTCGACATATCTTCAGGCCCGGCCCTTGGGGGGAGGGACGGACGTCCCAGGCCCACAAAATAGATGGGCCCCCAGATATTTGTGTTGCACAACATTGGCAGTAGCTTTCTCTCATAATGGCTCATCTAACATTGATTTAAATGATCTAATTTCTGAGCTAAGGGTTCTGCAATCCGCTTTGCTAGATAGAGAAATGATAGCTATGGAGATTTTTGAGTTTGTTACAGAAGGTGATTGTTATCCTAGTACTTCCATTGCTTATCGCATCTTGTTTACTATGCCAGTGACTGTGGCATCAACTGAAAGAAGCTTCTCAAAATTAAAATTACTGAAGAACTATTTGAGATCTACAATGTCACAAGAGAGGTTAAATGGATTGGCAACATTATGCATTGAGAAGCTGTCACAGCCCCAACTATTAAAATGGATTATAAAGAATCTCACTAACATGCATTATCAAATTCAAATCATTTCATAATATATTGTACTTGGAAAATCTCATTTCATATAAACATACACTTCAAATTTCGGTTTTCTTTTAGCATCTGTAATAAAAAGTTGTGATCATCATCTGGAATCAATTTATTTAAATACTACATTAATTCTCATGAATAAATATAATTTTTCCAAAATTTTTGGGACTAGTTTGAACCTAATTAAAATTCAAACAACATTCATAGACATACAACATGTTTGAATTTAAATGTCACAAATTTTAATATGAACAGTGGGGTTTAATAATTTTTATGGGAACTATATCTCCCCAGGAACCCCCACAAATTATTTCATGATTTTTGGAATTTTACTTTTATTTCTAAGCCTCAGTCAAACCCTAAACCCCAGCCGGTGCACTGTTCCTTGGGCTCGGGCCCGACCACACCTTTCGGCTAGACCTAACCCACTAGATGCACGGCGCCGAACTCAACCGAGGTTTACCGTCCGATGAGAGATCGACGGTCCAGGTCGCGTACCTCTTCAGCCCGTTACGACCGTTTCCTTCAAATCTGAGCCATCCATCTGAAATCCGACGGTGCGCATCAAAGCACTTAACTCACACTCGCGCCGCGCGTTGAGTCACTGACCGGCCGGGCCCGCTTGCGAGGATCGCCTTCAACCTCCCGCTGGCACCCTCGCAGACTCTCCACGCCACGCGGCTGGCGATGCCTTCCCGCGTCAGGGCCGCCATCACCTCACCGCGCTCGTTGGCCTATCCCCGAGCTCCCCCTCTGCACACCGCACCCACTCCATCGCTCTCGGGCCATATTACCCCTTCCATGCCCGGCTTTTTCCTCACCTCTTCTCTGTTGGTCGAGAGGAGGGAGGCTAGCCGAGCTTCGCTTTCGGGTAAGCTCCAACCGCATGGTTCCTCTCTTCTTCTTGTTCGATGCCCTATCCATTTTTGCTAATGCGAGCCTCTCTTGTCGCTTTGTAGCTCGTGTTCCATCTTCGAGCTCTCAAGCTCCGAGCGCGCACCGGAGGTCTCACCGTGTCATTCTTAGCTCCGGTGAGTTCTTTTCCATTTCTTGCACGTCACTGTGTGCTAGGTTCTAAGGAGTAAAACCCTCAACTTATTTGTCGGATTATGCACGGAGTCGTGAATTCTCGTTTTCAAATCCACGGCGGAGAGCTCGTCTTCTTCCCGACGACGGCATAGTGAGTTTTCCATCGACTCAACCCTCGGGACCACCTCCTAGATGCCCCGGTTCGATCCAACCTTGCATTGATTCTCTTTATCTCCGAAGTTCCCGCCGGTGACCTCCTCCTCGCCCGGCCGGTTCTTGCCGCCGAGTTGAACACGAAGACCCTTGGTCCCGTGCCTCTTCTTGTCGTTTGAACCCCGTGAGTGTGGATCCAACACCCTTTGCCTCGGAGTGGTTCCCGCCGAGATCCTCGGCACCGCACCTCTCCGCTGACTCACGGCGTCGCCGGCCACCGTACCTCTTCACGGCAGGTCATCACCAAGGTAGCCGCCGCTATTGCCTTTCCATCTTCACTTAGATCTTGCACTCTCCGCCCTCCCTCGCCGGCGAGCACGCACGCACGCGGCGCGCTGCGCCGTTCTGTTGTCGACGACACGGCGAAACGCGCTTTGTCGATCATTAGCGCTAATCGTTTGTTTTATAGTAATAAGTCTATGACTTGTGGACCCGATGAAGTTTAAGTGGATGCGTAGTTTGTAGAGTACGTTTGCAAAAAGGAAAACGTATCACTAGCATGCTTAAAATAGCTTTACGCTTAGGAGTTTGAAAACGTATTCTCGAATGCGCTTTCACTTGTCGCACGACCGAAGTCAACCTTGACTCGGGCCCGCCTGTCATCTACTGACTAGCGCGCACTTTCGGTAATAAAAGTATTAGCCGATTAAGAAATTCTGAAAATGAATTATTGATACACTGAAAAATATGAATAACTTCTAAAATACATAACTAATTGATTTTAACTCCAAATCACATGAAACCACTTCTGGAAATTTTCACTTTTAGTAAACTTTATATTAAAATTAGTTTCGAACATGTCTCTGTAGCAGAGAGCTTTATTTGGAGATTAATCCATTAAAACTATTATTTTTACAATAGGAAAAGGACTGATAACTTCAAAAATGCATAAGTAATTATTGGAAACTCCAAAAACAGTGAGACCACTTTTGATAATTTTCATTTTCAGTGAAATTAATTCTAAAAATGGTCTCCATTCTAGCTCTATCACAGAAACTATATTTGGGAGAATATAATCTTTAACTCCATTATTGTTATACTATAAAAGGCTGATAACTTTGAAAATACATAACTAAATCATAAAAACTCCAAATAGGACGAACTCAACTGTTTTGAACTTGTCTTAATATTACCTATTTACCTATGTAATCCTTTACCCCACCACTGTTCTACAAATTTTGGCCAAATAATTAAATTACATAACTTAGGGTTAATGAAACCTGAAATTCAAAATAGCATAACTTCCAATTCATAACTCCAAATGGAATAATTATTTTACCTAAATCCATCTAAAATCATGACCTAACTACTGTAGAAAAATCATGCATTTTTGAGCATTTTGGTTTTTGAGTTGTTTTCTCGGTATTTATTTGATGTTATAATTATATAGATCTCGAGCATATTGATATCGACACTTACGCTACTGAGAGTGAGCAGCTACTGTACCAGCAAGGCAAGCATCATTTGAACTTTCTTTTGCATCATATTTGATCCCGCTTTGGTTAAGTTAGTGCAATGATAATTGCTTGCATGCTATTTTGATTATGTAAATATTCTTGTGATGTGTAGTTTAGTTATGTCCTATGGTTGAGGTTAATCTTGAATTATGCCAGTACCTACATGCTTAAGATAGGATGTGATGATTATTGAATATGGGTTGCTTAGTCATGCAAGTCTAGATACGGTAGTTTGATTGCCGGGGCTAACCCGACAATTATGGGAAACACATACTTACCTCTTTATACTTTAATTCAGATCTTCGTATCTGTGTTATGAGCTAAAATTTGTCATTTTAAAATGAGATCTGGTCCGGACAAGTGTTGGTTAGTGATGGTGTCTTTGTGCACGAGCATTGGGTAAGTGGAAGGACTTGTCTGGACAATTGAGGACCGAACTTTGGTAACGTCGTTAATTCAAGTACACTCGTGCTGCCACACGCGGGTTGGGAGCCGTATGGTTAAGTAGGGGGAGGGTTTTATTGTGTTAAGTCCCATGGTGGTGTAAGGGCATAGCGACCGTGAAATCCTATATCCCTTAGGAGCCGATGTAATCCTTTATAGTGTGCAAGGGAGCACCAATTCTATTTGTTTTGATTGCATCGGTATGTCCAATATAACTTGTGAGCCCCCTAGCAAGTGCTATCAGATGCTTGTACTAGGCAAGGAACCATCTCACAAGGGGGACTTAGCTCAATAGGGCCTTCTTGCTGAAAATGACCATATCTTGATTTACCCACCGGCATACCAGTAGGAAATATGCTACTTCGGAGGCATCCGAGGCTTACGCGAATCAAGTCGTGTGGGTAAAGTAGTACACCCCTGCAGGGTATCAATCTATTCGAATAGCCGTGTCCACGGTTATGGACAACCGCTTGAGTTCGGGAGTTACTATTGTTAGACTTTTAATTAAAATCTCAAAAGGGATGTTCATGTGTTTAATACATCAAAGTGGGCTGCCACTTTGATCTTTGCATAATTCAATTGTTTATTATTGAAATGCTTTACTATATGCTTTACTTCTACTTCAAATCTGATTTTAAAATGGGCACATGAAAAACTAGTATGTGTAGGATGTTATTTGTTGCGTTTCTTTCGCAAAACTAAACCAATATGAGCCATCCTTTGAATGACCCTTATGCATAACTAATTTTATTTGTGTAAGACTTGCGAGTACACTTGTACTCAGCCAGATGTTTGCTGGCCTTTTCAGGTGAGGAAGATCATGAGTCTGACTATCTTGTTAGTATTGACTTGGGTGACACTAACGAGTAGTGCGCTATCATTTAACTCCCAGTCGGTTGCCGATGGGTGATGGGCATACCACTACTGGTCTTTTGCTTAATTTACTTGCTTGCGCTACTTGATACTTTACTTTGAATTTGGCCTGGTCGGCGTATGTAATGTCAGACTTTGACTATTATGCGGTATGTCTTTGATCTCTTGTTGTATGCGTTGTATGGATGTAATCAACGTTGGATGAGGGTATGAGTATATTGGTCGTTGATCTTGGGAGCCAATATAAGTCATACTTGTTGTTAATGAATCCCCATTTAACTCACTAAGTGTAGTGCTTCAATCGAAGAGAATCGACAATCATGTAGCGCCGCAAAGGAGCAAACGCATGATCGTTGAGGCTCTAGTATTCGCTAAGCCTCTCACTTGGATAGAGTTAAATTGGAATTCATTTATCGAGACCAGAATTATGTCCCTAAGACCTTGTCTAATCTCGGTCTTATGGAGATAATTACCGGGGTCCCCACAGAAGCGATTGTTGGATGAGATTGATATTGAAACCATCATCGATGACTTCGCATCAAGGAATGTTAGAAGAAATTTTTGAGGTAATTTAATATGTATACAAATTATTTCATATGAATGTTGCTTTTGCATTGATGAAGCGCTTATTAGTAATATTTTGTATATGTGTGTATATACTACCAATGGGTAGTACTAGTAGCATTATCATGTTCATATAAAAGGCCCAAAATTTTAGCTTGTTCTAGGTCCAAAAAGCCAGGACCGCCCCGCATATCTTATGTCACGGTTAATCCAAACAAGGATATGTTTTAGACTGAATTTTTCAATTTAACCCTTTTTCGTTAAAACTCACATTTATACCCGCCGTCTTATTTCCGATTTTGGACCTGGGGTGGCGCCGTGACTCACGGCGCCGAAGCTAACACACTTCGCGCCATGACTCATGGCGCCGAGGTACCGCACTGCCACCGTGGCGCCGGCGTGAGTCATGCTGCGTGGCGGTACCTCGGCGCCATGAGTCATGGCGCCGAAGTCAGATAGCTCGGCGCCGTGAGTCATGGCGCCACCGGGTCCAAAATCGGAAATAAGACGAGCAGGGGTATAAATGTGGAGTTTTAACGAAAAAAGGGTTAAATTGAAAAAAATACGGTTTTCGCAGCAGCGGGTGATGCATGTGCTTATTGCTGTGATGTGGTACGTATTATCTTGTGCTAAATACGATGTATAGGAGTACTTAAATAGTTGGAAGGAAATATATTCTGCTTAAGAATCATTTGCGTCGCAGACTTCCATAATATTAGTGTTCTATGTGACTCCTTGAGGATGCAGCTAATAGTATTTCTTATCATCGCTGCTTCCCTCAGGAGAGTAGTAAATGTAAAATGGCCTTCAAGGGGCATACTAACTATTTGCACACCATCGCAGTTCGTGAGATAAACCACTAGGTTAGGTCATTATTTTAGGACTATAATATTATTTGATATCGACAATCCTATATTTTTTGGACAACTGTTACCAAATACACTTGTTCTTTTTTCAGGTGGTAACAGGATCAGAGGATGGGACAACCCGTATCTAGGGTGAGCAGTCCTTTCAATTAGAGAAATTTTATACTTTTGTTTTGTGAACCAAATGTGGCCTATTCATGCTCTTCTTGTTCCTACTGATATTGAAAGAAATATTAACCTCCTTTTTTGTGTACTGAGAGAAAACAAGTAATAAGCTATAGCAACCTCTGTTCCTATTGGTTGTACAGTTGTACTTGTTTCAAATCTGTTCATAGGGCACAACATGTTAACAATTTCTATCATATGTTAAACATGCAAATGTTATCTAACTTATGGATCCACAGTCCAATATCTTAAATGTTCTGTATGGAATTCTCGATTAGTGGAGTAGGTTGTGTTACAAAGTAGCGTTTGAATGGAATTGATGCATAATTTTGTGAAGAGGTGTGTATACTGCAGTTCTGGGAGGTATACATATCTCGAGGCTTGGTTTATTTGATTTGTGATGCTAGGGCCAGGTGGTTGGTTAAGCATTACAAGCCAAATAAACGGAGGTCCTCACAAAGTTGGTATCAGAGCCATACTGACCGTAGAAACCCCTAGGTTGTCGTCTTTAGGATATTTTGAAAAACTTATTTTCAAAATATCAAATGGTTTATGAAAACTTAAGTAAGTTCTCAGATTTTACTCCTTACCTATCTTAACTTGTTCATCTTGCCTTATTCTTGTTGAGTTTTCGAAAAAGTTGTTCCCCTTTCTTCTCCCTTCAAAGTTAGTTGGTTATCGGTTAAATTCGGTTTGGGGAATAATGAGAGTTAAAAATATGAAGTGTTGGTTGTTATTTAGTGAAGATTTGAAGGACTCGGAGTTGAAGCACTCATCTCGGAGCTCGGATACAAAATCTGGACAGCAAGCACAAGTTTTGGACTGCGAGCACTTAGTTCGTCGTTAGGATTAAAAATGAGATGATAAATCAACTAAAACTCATGGGATTAAAAGAGTAAGATGTGATATTTGATGGCTAGTGCCCAATGCACCCTTATATGGTTTTTGCCATGCCTTTCAGATGCGTTAGAACTTGAGTTGTGCTCTAAAATTTTATCATCCTAAACGATTGCTCGTTCATTCAATACGAGTTAGTCGTACCGGGAAGCAAATCTTTTGCTTTGTGGTTTTGCGCTGGTCTTATGCTTTCGTACAAATATTCGGAGTTCATTTCTTGATTTTTATGTGTTTCCACTCGGGTTAGGGTAATGTCTTTTTCCCTAGACGATGCCTTATTGCGATATTAGGATTAAATTAGGGTTTATTATTAGAATATATACACCCTAATGGTATTACTTAGCTTGTAGACGCTGGATTTTGTAATAATTTGCTATCTTTGTTTCAAGTAGTTGCACATTGCCTACGGACGACATGCATAGCAACTATATCGGAAAACTAATTGTGGTTTGTCGTATCTCATTTTGGTGTGCCCTTTTTCCGTTGCCACATATGGGGTGCAACAGGTCCCCTACAGCACACTAGGGGTGCGGTAGGTGGTATACCGCGGTGTTTTCTCGCAGTAAGGATGTCATTTTTGCTATTTTATTTGTGGAATAGAGGACTAGATTTGCTATTTCGTTCTAAAATGAGACCAAAGCAGCAAAAGACTAGCATTTGGGCCATCTTCCATTTCCCCCCTTTTACATCAGACGTACTAGAAGTAGCTTTGGCGGTTTTAAGCTCTGTGCAGCTAATATTGGCTAGTTTCGTATTTCTTCTCAAACTGGTTGTGCACCATTAATCACTTGCGCTTTATTTAGCTCTTCTAAATGGACACATGGATTCTTGCCCTTTCCCTGTTCAAATATAGTAAAGAAGCAATCGACAGCTGTGTGATCCGAAATCAGTGTCTAGGATTAATAATTAAGATAGGAGAAACTCAAAAGCTCAGAAGAACGTATTCAAAAGCAAGCGACAATTGTGCGATCTTTATTTAGCTCTTTTAAATGGACCAATTGATCCTTGCCCTTTCCCTGTTCAAATATAGTAAAGAAGCAAGCGACAGCTGTGTGATCTGAAATCAATGTCTGGGATTAAGATAGGAGAAACTCAAAAGCAAGAACATACTCAAAAGCAAGCGACAATTGTCCGATCTTTATTTAATTTAGCTCTTCTAAATGGAGTGCATAATTTTCAAAAAGAGAAAGATTATTGACTGATTCGCTTACTTTAATTATTCGTATTCTCGTGCAAGTGGTCCAATTAAACTGGAGCAATTAGTACCACTGAACAGATCAGACCTTCTGGTGCAAGCAATTGAACTCAATTTTATTGACTGTACGTACGTTGCACATACATGCAAACAATCATACAAACAAACGTGTGTACACATGCATGTATGATCCGGCCGGGACGGAAGAAATATTCGCGCGCACATCTGCTCGTATGCTCATGCACAGTTCTGAACTATATAGCTCCGATCTGTACGGTTTCTACTCTAGCTAAGCTAAGAGCTTATTAACTGATTGCCATGACTAACCAGGAATCTTTATCACATCAATCTTTTTTTATTAAAGGAAGTTTAATACTATTTACTACGACCCAACTAGTCGATAGCCAGTTGGAGTCACGAGACGACGAGTTATACTGTTATGGGCAAGCTCTGACCAGCAAACTGTTCGGGAGATATGATAGTTTCCCACGTGACTAACAGGAAAACAGTTATTAGCGTATCTAACAACTTTCGACAGTTAGCTAAAAGACGTGACGGTTTAAGATTCTACTAGAGAACGTGCGGGAAGATTAGAGGCGTATTTAGCAGCATTAACTGTCACCCCTTTTAACTATAAAGGGGGTAGCCTACGTACTTTGTAATAACAAGTTATAACATATGTAACCACGATCATTAATTACTATCATTCTGTAACATTCATTGTATTCTCATACATACACTCAGTGTGTCTACAATAATAAATAGCTTTCGTTTTTTTTATAGCGCACTCATATTATTTTATGTATAAGTTCGATAGGGAACCTAGTGTTCCGATCATCGACAGTTAGCACTAGAAGGAGAGCCCCATCAACTCGAAGATCAGATGTTCTTGCGTTCACAGCAATGGACGGGAGAAGAGAACTCCTTCAATCTGAAGCGACTGGTCTGCGACTCTGCGTGCGTGCATGTGTGTTCAATTTGGCGTGTGCTAGCTTCATCAAGTTAATTTGCATGTGTGTTTTGGTGTGTTTCATCAAATTATTTTGCTTGTGTTTCCATTTTTGTTTTTGAATTTATACTTTTAATGTCTCTCCCTCCTAGCTACTTGGCGGGCCGGGGAGCTGGGCTTGGACGGTACACGGCGTTGCCTTCCTTTTCCATTGTGAACAGCAGATTATATAGTGGGTGGCGTGGTTTCGTGTTGGCATACGTAACGACGTGGACTGCACCCTTTCGATCTAGCCCACTTAAGCACTACCCGACAGGCCTTGTGAAGCCCACGCACGCTATCGAAGAAGGGGTCACCGACCGGTTACGGGGCCGCGTAAACAGCTGCTAGCTGCACCTCAGGTCGCCACTCCCCGTCCGCATCGATCCGTCTCCCGGAGGCTTGAGTTGATGCCGGTAAAGAAGCAGAAGTAGACGTACAGGAACTGAGGCTAGCTCAGTTGGTAGGAGGTATAGATATACGTTTCTACCATCTAGGTTCGAGTTCTGTAGGTCGCATGCCTCATTAGGGATGCAAGTGGGGTCGGGGAGTTTCACACGATTACGGACAGCCCGCACCAATCCACGCTGGCCGTTGAGTCACTTGCAGGTGTTGCTAGCCCGCAATGCAATGCCCCCAATCAATTTGGTGGGTTTGGCGGCAGCCCGCATTGCATTCAACATGTAGCTTAGAGGAGGAGACCAACCCCCAATCAATTTGGTGTCGACGCACGAAGGAGAACCTCCGTCCGGTGATGCGAAGGAGAACCTGGTGGTGGTGGAGGGATGCGGCTATGGCGACTCCACGGTGTTCCACTTCTCCGCCACGGTGCGTAAGCCGGACAACAACGGCGTCGCGAGGTCTAGTTCCTGATCAGCAACATCCAGCCGTGGTGGCTCGGCAAGTACGAGGCCATCGTGTGGCGGCTGTCCAAGTACGACGCCGTCGACCTCGACCGCGACAGCAAATCCGGTGCTTCCCTCACGTCATCGTCGGGCTCCGCATGCACAAGGAGTTCAGCATCGTGCCGGAAATGGCTCCCGGTGGCCTCTCCATGGTTGACTTCACCAGGTTCCTACGCGAGACGTACGTGCTGCCCCAAGCCGCGCCCATCATATTTGTCTGAAACTGGCAAACTGAATGTCTGAACTCTGAAGTTCAGACTAAAACGAGAATTGCTGAACTATAAACAGTAGCTAAACTGAAAACAGAGAACAGAGAAATTTCAATTTGTGGTGCCAATACTGCGCACCCTTTTATCAGATTTATCCTCAATTTATACACAACTTACAGCCTAAAGATAGATGACTTCAATGTCGAAATCTACTCGAATACGAAACCGATTTGGATGATTACATCCGAAAACAGAAAACTCTGAAAACTGAACTTAATACAACTCTGACTGAACTTGACTCCGAAATAGAATCAATACAATTCCAAAACAAAATCAGAACTTTCTATGGTGAAGGTGGGCTTCGGTTGACCCGGTGGCGGACATGGAGCTGAGGTACCTCGAGTACAGCATCGCGGCTGAGGAGAGCACCTGCTGGAGATGCTCAGGCAAGAGCGCCCACGCTCACGTACGTAGTGCCCGGCGGCCTGGCGGCGTACGCAGGCCGCCCCGCTAGAAGCCGCTAAAATAAGCGGCTTTTTGCGGGCTACTTTTGCAGGGCGGGCGGGCGGCTTAGCGAACAGGCTCGGTCCACTTGCATCCCTACGCCTCATGGTGTAAACTATACAATTGGGTCGGATATTTCCCGACCAACCAATCCAATTCGGAGCGTAATCGGGAATGGAAGTCGGTATCCGACAGATTTTGCCGGATTCGAAGCCGGAATCGGGAGAGATGTTTCCATCGGATAGAGGAATATCCAAGTTTTTTTCTCGGTAATATCCGTACATGCTATTCAGTAATATCTGAGACAACTTAGCCCATGGCCCATCTAATCTAAGGCTGCTTTCAGTGGGTGGTTTCTTACTGTAGTTTCTTATTGCATGAAACATATTTAGATACCACCTTCCCAATACATAGTATATTAAAGTGTTGTATCTTAGACCTTTAATATAGAGTATTTACTAGTATTTCTACCTAGGAAACTGTGTATGGGTGGTATCTAAATAAGATATCAATCTGCTCTCTCTCTCTCTTCCTTAATTACAGTGCTACATTAGATTTTTGTCTACGTAGCAGCTTTAAAAAACTTGCCAAGGTAGAGCATTAGGAGCAGCCTAAGCAAGCCCAACTGGCTAACCCTAGCCGCCTCCACTCATCTCCAACTCCATTCCCCATCCATCCAATCCCCATTGATTAGGGGCGGCATGGGCACAGGGCACTGCTAGTCCCCGTCGTCCTCTGCTCGTCTCGCCGACTTTACAGAATTTGATTTGGGCCTACTCGCTTTGATTTCGGCAACGGAAGTTGGGTGCGCCAAGATGCTTGCCCTTTCTGGGCTTGTAACCTATTCTATTCTATTTATTTATTTACACAACACGTAGGGTGTTTTCTACTGTTCCAATTCAAAAAAAAAAAAGTCGCTTGATGGTGCTGGGCCGCCGATGCTTGCATGCATGGGATGTTCGCTTCAGATAACGGTAATTTTACACGTCACTCGTTGAAACTAGTAGTACTACACTGCTACTAGATAGGGGGATATCGAGCCAGATAATCGTTTTATCGAGTTTTTCTTTTTAAAATTGGTATAATTTGATTTAATATTATTTTATTTATAGTTTGATAGTATTTTAAGAATCAAGCTAACGAGCCAATCCGAGCCAGTGCGAAATCTAATTTCATTCGAAATCGGTTTATTTCAATGTTTAACTAATTAACAAATGTAATTGGAGCAATTTTCTACCGAGCCAACGAGGCGCACTAACAAGTTTTTTTCCCACCCTACTACCCGATGATGATTTAGTAATCAGTAGGATATTCATCAAATGAGGTTGAAGTTTTTTATTAATTAACCTTTTTTTTAAAATTTATTTTAAAGTTAACCCCCGATGTAATTTATTTCCAATTCTAACCCCTTTAGTCACCCGTGGTGTGACAAAACAATACTGTCACGCCAGCCTGTATCTGGGCAGCCACCACCCGTGACGTGACAGTATTGTTTGGTCACGTTACAACCAGTAACGTGACAAAAAGTGATATTTTGAGGACTTATCCTACTGCGTGACAGTGTTGTTTTGTTACGCCACGGATGGTGGCGTGACTAAAGGGGTTAGAATTGGAAATAAAGTGCGTCGAGGTTAACTTTAAAATAAATTTTTTAAAAGGGTTAATTAATATAAAAAAATTCAATGAGGTTCAATGAACTTGTTTTTGTTGAACTTTGTAGAAAACTTCCTTCGACATAGTAGACATATATGTTAAAGGATAGCTTCTTAATTTGGTTTACAAGCAGCTGCGTTGTAGTAATCAAAACAACCTCTTGGATTTATTTATTAAATTAAATAAACTAGCTTAATTATCCCACTAAGCCAGCCTACAGAGCAAGCATAACTTCAGATCACACAGACCCCAAATATATATTAGGGGGCCACCACACAATTAGCACGCCGCGCGCGATCTCTGCGTGCGTGCGCAGGCGCGCTCAGCACGCGCCACGGCGGAACCCTACGGACCGGCCTCCCACATCGTACAGCACCTCGTACGTCTGCTGCTGCACGTTGCCGATGAACCCGACGGAGCTGTCGCTTGGGGTGGCCGCGAACGCCAGGCAGCCGTCCATCATCACCGCCGGCGGGTCGAGATCCAGGGCGGCGCCGCGCTCGAACACCAGGGAGACCTCGGGCACCCTGACCGTCGGGAAGCGGATGAAGTCGTAGCAGGTGTCGAGGTTGCCCCTCGGCGCCGTCAGCGGGTACATCCTCATGGCGTACCTGAACGCCGACCGCAGCGCGCGGTACGCCGTCGGCGGCAGCTG
This sequence comes from Ampelocalamus luodianensis, assembly GCA_036346255.1. Taxonomy (NCBI): domain Eukaryota; kingdom Viridiplantae; phylum Streptophyta; class Magnoliopsida; order Poales; family Poaceae; genus Ampelocalamus; species Ampelocalamus luodianensis. The sequence continues at coordinate 183,911 of JAYEVH010000275.1, read as the reverse complement.
CGTGACGATCGCGCTGGAGTCCATCACCGAGCCGGCGGAGAAGACCGTGGGCGGCACGTTGAGCCGCTGCCCGGCCACGATGATGGCTTCGAGGCGCACGAGGTAGAACGTCGGCGCCCGGCTGTTCCTGATCAGCGGCGTCCTCGCGAAGTGCCAGGGGGCGACGGTCGGCCCGCCGAGCAGGAGGAACCCGGAGGAGCTCGGCGGCGGGATGCAGTACGCGAAGGCGTTGCCGAAGAGCCCCGCCGTCTGCGACAGGAGCGACTGGGATCCGCCGCCGAGCCCCATGGTCCCGGCGGTCTGGTCGCTGAAGTAGCCCCGCACGGAGTGGCTGCACCCGAACCGGAAGTTCATGATCCTGGTGGTGGGGTTCAGCGTCAGCGTGTCGGTGATGTACGTCCCCGTGGTCGCCGTGCCATCGCCGTAGACTACGGTGTACTGGCACTGGGAGTTGGAGCAGCCATTGCCGTATTGGCCGAGCGCCTTGCAGGCAGGGGAGCCGCAGGGGACGGCGGCGTAGGTGGTCGACCGGGTGGGGTTGAAGAACTGGTTCTTCTGCGGGTGGCACGGCGGGACGGGGCACGGCAGGCACTGAATCCACGGGACGTCGCTGCTCGTGTCGATGACCACCGTCTGTGTCACGATGCCGTTGCCCAACGCCGTCGGGTCAAGATCGCTCAGAGTGCCCTATATTAAAACAGATGATTGTACATTTGTACTTCTCAGTCAATCTATCCAATTCCAGTAACAGTTTACATTTCCTTAGCGAGCATGTGGCATATATTGGTGTATGTGCGGTGCGACTACATAGTGTGCTTTTATCTCAGCATTTTTTTTACTTACACTTGAGCCGGCCGCGGCGGCGCCGGCGCCGCTGCCGGCACCGACGTCCGCTTGGGGACTGTAGTTGGACTGCTGCACGTCGACTTCCGGCGTGGTTGGCTGGAGCACGTCCTCGCCGGCGCCAGAGACCTTCCTTCGGATATAGCCGGTGCGGAGCTGGTCCCAGCGGAGCATGTCCACCAGGGACGGCGCGGCCGTGGACCGCGCCGGCGAGCACGGGCCGTAGGGGCGATGCAACGGCACCCACGAGCCATTCGCGGATGGAATCACTATCAAACACATTACGCGGATCAGAACATTTACACTATTAAGCGGAATCAATCAGCAGTATTATGAACGCATCTCATGCAGCCACAACATGCATGCATGATAGTTCCATATTGCATATACGCACCCTTGAGGCCAGAGCAGACGGATTTTGGCTCGAGAGAGCTAGTTTCCAGGACAGAGTAGTGCTCGTGTTCATCTCCTCCATGAGCAATGCAGGAGCAACAGGACAAGACCAGCAGTAACAGCGGCAGAACGGTTGCCATGCTGAGCTGTATAGCTTGTGTTCTTGCTAGCTTAATTCGTAGAATCCTAAGCAATGCTGTGCCTGGGTTGATGCTCCCATGCTGCTATATATAGAAGCCTGACGTCCCTGTTCCACTATTAGTTAAGACTATCATGAGTCCCCATTAGTCAGTTGATCACTATCTACAAAAGATTTTACTCTAAAAGGAAAGATGATGTGTGGAATATTTTTTTTTAAAGACGAGGCAGGAGGACTGCCAACACTGCATTAAAAGAGGAGTGAAAAAGAAACAGAGGAAACTGAAGAAAAAGGGAAGAAAGAGAAACGAGGAGAAGAAGAAGAAAAAAACAAAGAAAATAACTGTGCTAAGATAGTGCTGCGTCGCCCGAAGGAAGGTAAGTCTCCAGACTGCTTGCCCCGCCTAGAATCCAAGCACGGGCTTCCTCTTTGACTAATGCTACCATCCCTAGAGCTCCCGTTCTTTGGGCGTGGAAAATCCGTCTATTCCTCTCTTTCCAGATTTGCCAGAGGGTGAGCATGATTAAGGAGTTTTGTCCCTTTCTGCTCGACACCACTTCCTTTTCCGACGTTTGCGTTCACCATTGCAAGACCGATTCTTGGAAGTCCCCATGCATCAGCTGAATACATAGATGTGTGGAATATATAGATGTGTTTCCACGCTACTTGAAATAGTCTCCCTAAAATCCTAGAAACACCCTGCATTTTAAGAGTTTTTGGCCTCTTTTTGAAACGGAATAGCAAATCTAACCCTCCCGCATATGAAATGGCAAAAATAACACCTCTACTGCACGAAAACACCACATCAGGTCACCTACCACGCCCCGTACACGGCAGCCTACAAAACAGCGTGAAGCAGTGTTTCTGGGTTGTAGCTACAGTGCACACCATCATTCCATCACTGTTTGATCGGCGCCTCAAACTGTAGCTACAGGCGCGTGATTAGGTTACAGTGCCCTTTTTCTGTTGCTGCGCATGGGGTGCGGCAGGCGCGTGGTAGGTGGTATGCCGCGGCGTTTTCTCATGGTAAAAGTGTCATTTTTTCTATTTCATTCGCGTGAGAGGGTGACTAGATTTGCTATTTTATTTTAAAAGAAGGCCAAAACATCAAAAGACTCAGCATTTGAGCCATCTTCCTTTTCCCCCCTTTTTACATCAGAGACACTAGACGTAGCTTTGGCGGTTTTAAGCTCTGTACAGCTAATATTGGGCCCTAGAAAAAAAAGTAGAATTGCTCCATAGGCCTTTGAGTACGTGTATGCTTTTCTTTTTTCCTTTTGAATTATTGAACTTTGGCCATTTTGACTTTTAAGTGGTCCACAACTAGTCAACTTTTAAGTCACCAACCATGGATTAGCTAGTTTCGTATTTCTTCTCAAACTGGATGTGCACCATTAATCACTTGCTCTTTATTTAGCTCTTCTAAATGGACACATTGATTCTTGCCCTTCCCCTGTTCAAATATAGTAAAGAAGCAATCGACAGCTGTGCGATCCAAAATCAATGTCTAGGATTAAGATAGGAGAAACTCAAAAGCTCAGAAGAACATAAACAATGTGGCAAAGATTTTGGAGATAAAACATGATCATATATATCATCAAATTAGGGCACTCCTTTGGGAGTGAGCACTGAGCAGAACCCCTCTCCTTTTCTTCTTTTCCTTTCCCCTCTCCTTTTCCTCGTCCGAATAAAGTTAAAGCTACCAGTTCTGTTGGGGAAAGTTCGGATTAGGTCATTTCATTTGGACTTGCTTAAGGGCCCCCTCCAATTTTATTTCGACGCGGATTTGTATTAGGGGAAGGGTATTGGAGTACTATATGTAATTAATTCTGTATTCAGTTACTTTTTCGGTTGTTCAGCCCTTTGAGAGGGTCTTTGGCCGATGTTAATTAGCCGTCATGTAACAATCACTATATATCTTGTCTGATCTTAATCACGGTGGCGACAGTTCACCTGCAGCTCCTCTTAGATCTAGTGCATGCGCCTGTCGTAATTCACATGGAAGATAAATAGGGGCTATCTGGACATCACTTTGAGTGACTAGCTTCCTCCTTAAAAAACAGCCAAATTTTGCTTGTTGAAAAGAACAGTACACTCCATTGAAGCAAGTCCCAAAGAACGAAGCTTGTTGAAGTCGATTAAGGGAGTCTAGTTTGCTTGCTCCCGCATCATCTGAACAGAAGTTACATCTTATGTTGAAATAAGAGATATATTGTGATCCGAATTTCTAATATGAAAGTGTCCGGATTAGTTACCATATTAGCGGATTAGTTTCCTACTTGGACTCTAAGTCCTTTTACCCCTTTATATACCTCTTGTAAGCCGCACGGGGAGAGTTGACGCCTGACGCCTCATTGTAATCCCTGGCGTTTTGTAATCGCTCCACATATAGTGATCATCGCCGGTTGGCGCCCGTGGTTTTTTCCCGCAAGGGTTTTCCACGTAAAATTCGTGTCTCTTGTCCCTGTTGATCCGTGCATTATTTCTAACAAGTGGTATCAGAGCACAGGAGATTAGGGTTTGGAGAGAAACACCGAAAAGAAAGTTCGACGCCGCCGTCTCTCGCAGCGATCTTCGTCAAGTCACGCAAGCCCGTCGCCTCGATCAAAGGGAGCGCCAGCAAACTTCCTCGGTCGCACGCGGAAAGGTTCAAGCAGAGCGCCGTCAAGTCCGCGCCCTGTCCTTCCGCTTCGGTCTGTGCGTCGGCGCCAGCATCGTCCGTGTGCCAGCCACGGTCCGTTCGTCGCCTCGGTCAAGCGGGCAGCAGCACCTCCAAGCGTCCGCTTGCCTCGGTCCGTGCGCCATCATCCGAACCAGCGTGCGAGCGATCAATCTGCAGCAGACCAAAACCAAAAGCAAGGTCGTGTCCTCGAGCAGCAGGTCCAAGAAAAATTTCCTTTCTTTAATCTATCAGCCAAGCAGCAGGTCCAAGAAATTTTGTCTTTCTTTAATCTAGCACCAAGCAAGCTCCTGATTGTTTCACGTGGAGGACCAAATTTCTGGCCTTCTTTGCTACGTGCACACAAGAATCGTACCAGGGTTTTGAAGATTTTTGATTCATGTACACAGAAGGTGTACCAAAAGGTCATGATTTTTGCTAGGTTTACACATATCATTACCAGTAATTTTCAGGTTTTATTCCTCATGGCGACTTTGAAGTATGATCTTCCACTCCTGGATCGTGACACAAGATTTTCGCTGTGGCAAGTCAAGATGAGAGCTCTGTTGGCACAGATGGATTTGGATGATGCATTGGAAGGTTTTGCAAAAGAACCTACCGCATGGACCGCAGATGACAAGCGTAAAGACCGTAAGGCTTTATCTCAGATTCACCTTCATCTATCAAATAATATTTTGCAGGATGTTTTGAAGGAGAAGACAGCTGCTGCATTATGGCTGAAACTAGAAAAAATTTGCATGACAAAAGATCTCACCAGCAAGATGCATCTCAAGCAGAAGTTGTACTCTCATAAATTGCAAGAAGGAGAATCAGTGCTTGATCATCTTTCAACGTTTAAGGAGATTGTTGCCGACCTAGAGTCGATGGAGGTAAAATATGAGGATGAGGATTTGGGTCTTATTCTTTTGTGTTCCCTGCCTAGTTCTTTTTCAAATTTCAGAGATACCATATTATACAGTAGAGATACTCTCACTCTTAATGAAGTTTATGAAGCTTTGCATGCTAAGGAGAAGATGAAACAGATGGTACCTTCTGAAAATTCAAGCTCGAAAGGAGAAGGCTTGTTTGTTCGTGGCAGGCAAAAGGAAAAGAACTCAAATAATGGACCTCGAGACAAAAGTCCGAACGGCTACAAGAGCTAGTCGAAATCTAGAGGCAAGTATAAGTCGTGCAAATATTGCAAGAAAAGCGGGCACGATATCTCTGGATGCTGGAAGCTCCAGAATAAAGAAAAGAGAACTGGTCATTATAAGCAAAAAGGTAAACCAGATGATGAAGATAAAGCTTCTCTTGCTGCTGATGATAGTCCTAATGGAGAAATCCTTGTTGCCTTTGCTGGATGTGCTAAGACCAATGATGAATGGATTCTTGATTCTGCCTGTACCTTTCATATGTGTCATAATAAGGATTGGTTTGCCACCTATGAACCTGTTGAAGGTGGTTCTGTGTTGATGGGTGATAACTCATCTTGTAAGGTTGCAGGAATTGGTTCAATTCAGATCAAGATGTTTGATGGTATTGTCAGAACTTTGACAGATGTGAGGCACATTCCAGATTTGAAAAGGAACCTCATCTCTTTGAGTACTCTTGATACTAAAGGGTACAAGTATTCTGGTGAAGGTGGAGTTTTAAAGGTATCAAAAGGCTCTCTTATTGTGATGAAAGCTGATATTAAAACTGTCAATTTGTACCATCTGCGAGGTACTACAATATCAGGTAATGTTGCTGTAATTTCAAGTTCATTATCCGATTCGATGCTACTAATCTTTGGCATGTGCGTCTTGGGCATATGAGTGAACTTGGTTTAGCGAATTGAGTAAGAGATGACTTCTTGATGGACATAGCATCGCAAGCTTAAATTTTGTGAGCATTGCGTGTTTGGCAAACACAAGAGGGTGAGATTTAATACCTCGGTTCATACTACGAAGGTATTTTAGATTATGTGCATTCGATTTATGGGGCCATCTCATAAGATATCTCTAGGAGGTGCTCGTTATATGTTAACAATTATTGATGATTACTCTAGAAGAGTGTGGCCTTATTTCTTGAAGCATAAGTCGAAGCATTTTCAGCATTTAAAGAGTGGAAGACTATGATTGAAAGGCAAAGCAAAAGAAGGTAAAGAAACTTGATCGATAATGGGATGGAATTCTGCTCGATGAATTTGAATCATATTGCAAGACGAAGGCATTGTTAGGCATTACACCGTTCTCGGTACTCCTCAACAAAGCGGTGTAGTGAGCGTATGAACAGAACCATCATTTCCAAGGCGTTGCATGTTGTCTAATGCAGTTTGCATAGACATTTTGGGTGAAGCCGCTCCATCGCTTGCTATCTTATTAATCGATCACCTAATATTGCAATTGAAAAGAAAACCCCAATTGAGGTATGGTCTGGTTCCCCAGCAAATTATTCAGAATTGAGAGTTTTTGGTTGTACTGCTTATGCTCATGTTGATAATGGAAAATTGGAGCCTAGAGCTATTAAGTGCATCTTTCTTGGTTATAAATCTGGTGTTAAAGGATATAAGTTGTGGAATCCTGAAACAAGGAAGGTTGTGATTAGCAGAAATGTTGTCTTTAATGAATCTGCTATGCTTCCTGATAAACTGCCTACTAACGTTCCTGTTGAGAGTAAGCAGAATTCAAGTATTCAGATGGAGCACTCTGTTGGTTCAGGTAACACATCAGATAAGGAAAATACCATTGTTCATGATGCACCTATTGTTGAGGATACTCCCATTGTTGAGCAGTCACCACAACGGTCTATTGCAATTGATAGGCCTAGGAGGGAGATTAATCCACCTAGGAGGTTTATTGAACAAGCTAACATTGTTGCTTATGCTTTAAGTGTAGCAGAAGAAATTGAAGGTAATGCAGAACCTTCATCATACTCTGAGGCTATTAGCTCCACTGATTGTAAGAAGTGGATAACTGCTATGCATGATGAGATGGAGTCACTTGAAAAGAATAACACTTGGGAATTAGTAAAATTGCCAAAGGAGAAGAAGCCTGTTCGTTGCAAGTGGATTTTCAAAAGAAAGGAAGGTATTTCTTATACTGAACCAGCAAGGTATAAAGCAAGGTTGGTTGCTAAAGGCTATAGTCAAATTCCAGGTATTGATTTTAATGATGTCTTTTCCCCAGTTGTGAAGCATAGTTCTATTCGCACTTTACTCAGTATTGTTGCTATGCATGATTATGAACTTGAGCAATTAGATGTTAAACGCATTCTTACATGGGAGTTGGAAGAAGATATTTATATGGACCAACTGAAGGTTTTGTTATTCTGAAAAGAACACCTTGTTTGTAGATTAAAGAAATCTCTTTATGGTTTGAAGCGCTCTCTAGGCAATGGTACAAGAGATTTGACTCTTTTATGCTCTCTCATGATTTTAAGCGGTCTGATTATGATAGCTGTGTCTATTTAAAGACTGTTAATGGTTCAACCATTTATTTGCTTCTCTATGTTGATGATATGTTGATTGCTGCAAAAGATAAGTCAGAAATAGCAAAACTGAAAGCACAATTGAGTAATGAATTTGAGATGAAGGACCTAGGTGCGAAGAAAGAAAATTCTCGCATGGAGATTATTAGAGAGAGAAATCGGCAAGTTATACCTTAGTCAAAAGGTTATATTGAGAAGGTTCTTCGTCGTTTTAATATGCATGATGCAAAACCAGTGAGTACTCCATTAGCTACGCATTTCAGATTATCTTCGGCTTTATGTCCCAAGTCAGATTATGATATTGAGTACATGTTTAGAATTCCATATTCCAGCGCAGTTGGTTCTCTTATGTATGCCATGATTTGTTCTCGTCCTGATTTATCTCATGCACTAAGTGTTGTCAGTAGATATATGGCTAATCCTGGAAAAGAGCATTGGAAAGCAGTTCAGTGGATATTCAGATATTTGCGTGGCACTTCTAATGCTTGTTTGCAGTTTGGGAATTCTAGAGATGGACTTGTTGGTTATGTTGATTCTGATTATGCTGGTGATTTGGACAAGAGGAGGTCTCTCACAGGTTATGTTTTCACCATTGGTGGTTGTGCTGTTAGTTGGAAGGCAAGTTTGCAAACTACTGTTGCTTTATCTACCACTGAAGCAGAATACATGGCTATTTCTGAAGCTTGTAAAGAAGCTATTTGGTTGAGAGGTTTGTATACTGAGCTTTGTGGAGATAATTCTTGCACTACTATATTTTGTGATAGTCAGAGTGCTATATGCCTTACAAAGGATCAGATGTTCCATGAGAGAACAAAGCACATTGATGTGAGATATCACTTTATTCGAGGTGTTATTGCTCAAGGTGATGTCAAAGTGTGCAAGATAAGTACTCATGATAATCCAGCTGATATGATGACAAAGCCAGTTCCTGTTACTAAGTTTGAGCTTTGCTCAAGCTTAGTTGGTATTCTGATCTAGTTCTAGAGACTAGTTGGCGACGGTGATTTTTATCTTATTATGGAGATATTTGATGATTGATGATTCTTCATTATCTTTGCAAGAGGAAATTCGTCTCAAGGTGGAGATTGTTGAAATAAGGGATATATTGTGATCCGAATTTCTAATATGGAAGTGTCGGATTAGTTACCATATTAGCGGATTAGTTTCCTACTTGGACTCTAAGTCCTTTTACCCCTTTATATACCTCTTGTAAGCCGCACGGGGAGAGTTGACGCCTGACGCCTCATTGTAATCCCCGGCGTTTTGTAATCGCTCCACATATAGTGATCATCGCCGGTTGGCGCTCGTGGTTTTTTCCCGCAAAGGTTTGCCACGTAAAATTCGTATCTCTTGTCCCTGTTGATCCGTGCATTATTTCTAACATCTTACATGCATAATTTGTGCTTGTAAATTATTGTTTTATGCAGCTGTGTCGTAGCCTTATAGTACTCATCGAACAACAGAGTGTAGCTAGGCGCGCAAGGCACTCACAGAAAGCTGAATAACATCAATCCATAATCAAATTCAGAAAGATTGAAACACGAGAAGGAAATTATGCACAAGCACTAGAACACATTGAAGTAAGTCACAGGACCCATGCAGGCAAGATGCAACATCACTCAGTCTAAAAAAATGAGAAAAAAAAAGAACACCGGCAATCATATAATAGTACTCCTGAATGATTTTAGCGAACACGTACGGCATCAAGCTTTCAATCGCTAAAAAGCCGGCGCCTCGGACTTGTCGAGGCATGTCGTGTCGGCGCCGCTGGTACTTGACAGCGAAGACGACGAGGAGCCCCCGACGGCGATGGTCACCGGCCAGCAAAAGTACGTGATGTGGTGGGCGTGCGTGCTGATCACCCCTTCAAACGGTCGGTGAGAAGGCCATCCACCTCCATCTCCGCGCTAATGCTGCGCCCGTCGAACAGCGCCTGGACGTAGCGCATGGGCACGTCGCCCTCCGGCGGTTTCAGGGTCACCGCCACAATCGAGTCCTGCGCTATCTGCTGCGGCAAGGATATGTTGGGTGGGAAGGGAATTCGGTGACCTCGGTCGACGCGTTGCTGTCGATAAGCGTGATATTGATGCCGGTGAATTCGATGAAGGCACGGCCGCTGGGGTTGTAGGCAGTGAGGGTGAACGTGAAATTGACCTTCCGTGGCGGCATCGACGGGATCCTGCCCACCGACACGTAGCCGCGGGCGACCCTGAGTTGGAGCTTCTCGGGGCGGAGCATCACGACGACGGCCCTTACCAGGACCACGACGGCGATCACCGTCACCAAGAAGGCCACCGCACAGCGCGCCACGTATAGCCACCGGAGCCTCGAGACCTTGCCGCCGCCGTCGGTCGCCATGTGTAAGTAGTAGTACTAGCTATATCTATATATACCACCTGCTTAATCTCGATGGCATCAACAGTGCATGATCACTCCATATGTGGTTATCTATTTATAACGCGCATTTTGCCCTGAGGTCTGCCGATCGATATATGATTATATGTACGTCGACTGCCGTGCTATACATCCATGCTTATGTACAGTAACAAATGAATCAATACGCGTATAATTAAGATGTGACCGGCCTAATTTGAGTGAGCGAGAAGCAGCCGAAGAGAAAGAGGCTTACAAGTTACAATACGTGCATTGGATTGGAGCATGCAACTAAAGATGGAGTGCATAATTTTCAAAAAGAGAAAGATTATTGATTGATTCGCTTACTTTAATTATTCGTATTCTCGTGCAAGGTCCAATTAAACTGGAGCCATTAGTACCACTGAACAGATCAGATCTTCGGTGCATGCAAATGAACTCAATTTTATTGACTGTACGTACGTTGCACATACATGCAAACAATCATACAGACAAACGTGTGTACACATGCTTGTATGATCCGCCCGGGACGTAAGAACTATTCGCTCGTGCATACGTGCAGGCTTGGATTCTCGCGCGCACATCGGCTCGTATGCTCGTGCACAGTTCTGAACTATATAGCTCCACTCTGTACAGTTTCTACTCTAGCTAAGCTAAGAGCTTATTAACTGATTGCCATGACTAACGAGGATTATTCTTGATCACATCAATCTTTTTTTATTAGAGTCAGGGTCTCTGTTAAAGTAGGCCTATATATCAGAGGATACCTCTAGAACGGTTATGAACCTGTAACCTATATTTAAAGAAAGTTTAATACTTTTACTACGACCCAACTGGTTGACAATTAGTTGGAGTCATGAGACGACCAACTATACGATTATGGGCAAGCTCTGACTAGCAAACTGATCGAGATGACATGACAGTTCCTCACGTGACTAACAGGAAAGTAGTTATTGGTGTATCTAGTAACTTACGATAATTGGCTAAAAGACGCGACGGTTTAAGATTCTACTAGAGAACATGCAGGAAGATTAGAGACGTCTTTAGCGGCATTAACTGCCACCCTTTAATAACTATAAAGGGGTAGCCCATGTACTCTGTAATAACAAGTTGTAACATCTGTAACCACTATAATTACGATCATTCTGTAACACTCATTGTATTCTCATACATACATTTAGTGTGTCTACCGCAATAAAGAGCCTTCGTTTTTATAGCGTTCTCACATTATTTCCCATATAAGTTCGATAGGGAATCATGTATTCCGATCATCGACATTTGGCACTAGAAAGAGGGCACCATCAACTCGAAGATCATTATCGCTGTGATGTTCTTGTGTCCTCACCAATGGACGAGGATAACTCTTTCAATCTTGTCGACTTGTTATACAAAACTTAGAAAAGAGGATGACCTGCATCGTCTTCGACAAACTTCCAGAGAGAATTTATGTCAATTTGTTGAAAGATTCGTAGAAGTACAAAATACTATTCCAAATATTACTAACAATTCTGTCATTCAAGCATTCAAACATGCTTCTTTGCAAGCGGCAGCACCGACGGGAGAAAGACGACAGCTGAGCCGAGGAAGGGAGGAGGGCGGTGGCGTCGGGGGGCAGGAGGGCCGCAGCGCTAGGGGAGGGAGGAGGAGGGGCGAGCATGACTAGGGTTAGGGTTTTGGATGGGCGGCGGAGGAGGATTAATTTGGGGTTTTGTTCAGTGGTAAGGGGCGGGTAAATACCTCCGAACTCTAGGGGAAAACTCAGAAGTTCATCCTGTCGAAATCGTGGGAAGCTGCCCCAGGCGGCTTCCGGCTTCCGCGCATTGTAAACGGTTTCTAGCTTCTGCAAAAGCAGCTAGAGAATGCCACCTGTTTGGGACGACTTTCGGCTTTTCCGAGCGAAAAGCCGAAGCTAAAGCCGTCCCAAATAGGCCCTTAGTCAAACAGCTTCTTTACAAGATTCAGAAATAGCCATATACTCAGCTTCTGCAGTGGACAAAGTAACAATAGCTTATAGGCTTGCTTCCAACTATCCTCCAAAAATGATTACATAACCAGTAAGAGATATTTTCTTATCCAAATCTCTAGCAAAATTTGGGTCCATATAACCAACGATTCCATCTTTATTGTTCCTAAACTGTAAACAACTATCAGATGTGCCCCGTAAGTATAGGAAAATCCATTGAATTGTTTTCCAATTCTCTTTGTCAGGATTAGCCATGTATCTACTAATAACACTTAATAATTGAGATAAATCAGAACGAGAACATACCATGCTATATATAAGTGAACCAACTATACTGACATATGAAACTCTAGATATGTACTCAGCTTCACCACCTCACTGTGAACATAACGCTGAAAAAAGTTTAAAATAAGCCGCTAACGGAGTATTTTGACTTTTGAGTGCTCCCCTACTAATCAAGGGCCATCACAAAATGAGTTTAAGCAGGTTCCATAAGGCATCAACCATGGATTAGCTAGTTTCGTATTTCCTCTCACACTGGATGTGCACCATTAATTACTTGCTCTTTATTTAGCTCTTCTAAATGGACCCATTGATTCTTGCCCTTTCTCTGTTCAAATATAGTAAAGAAGCAATCGACAGCTGTGTGATCTGACATCAATATCTAGGATTAAGATAGGCGAAACTCAAAAGCTCAGAAGAACATAAAACAATGTGGCAAGATGTCGACATAAAACATGATCATATTATCAAACTAGGGCACTCCTTTGGTATGAGCTGTGAACACTGAACAGACCACCTTTTCATTTTCCCATTTTCTCGCTTATCTTTTTTTTCTCATCTCAGTAAAGCTAAAGCTACCAGTTCGTTTGAGATTTTGTTGTCCATGCTCATATGGAGGAATCTTAGGGCATCTCCAATAGTGTTTTTATTGTCGTCTGTTAGTTATGTCATGTCAACAAAATACTACGTAGAGAGGAGGAGAGAGAGCATAGATCGTCTCTTCCTGAAGAGACTGTCGTACACGCGAAACAAGATATGATATATTAATCTACTCTAGTTGATACGCAACCTCGTTTTAAAGGAAAATTATAAAATATAAATATTAAAGAGTGTGCTTCAAACTGTCTATTGGAGATGTTGTCTCTAAATATGATATAACATATATTAGAGACAATATTATCTCTAACTATTGAACATACCCTTAACGGTCTGTTTCATTTGGGCTTGCTTAAGTGTCCCCCTCCAATTTATTTCAATCGCTGTCCATTCTTCCAACTTTTTTCACTTTTTGTCGAACATGTGCTTCCCGAATTTTCGCTTTATGGCATCTCCCTTTGCAGACGAATTTATGCATGATCCATCTTTAATGATGACTCCTCATCAGCATCTTGTCTTGACTCCCTTTACATGTGCTTAGTTTCTCCTCAAAGTCTCTTGTGTTAAGGCTCCACTAATAAAATAATGTATAAATAAAACAGTAAATCGTTCTAGACCAATGTACGTTTTTCTAGTTTTGACATGTATAAAAACTGATGTTAAACTTATATACGGTTTGAGATATTGGTGTAGCTAGGAGCAGTTTTTGTCGGATTTGTAATAGAGGAAGGGTATTGGAGTACTACCTGTCATAGTATCAAGACCAGACAATGAGTACGGAAGCCAAGAGCACTATGTATATATTGAATAGTGGGTGTGAATGTCTTCCTTTAGAAAGAGAAATATATATATATATATATATATATATATATATATATATATATATATATATAGGAAAATGGTTTGGTACTCACAGAGATCGTACTCCCGTTGTCATATACCACTTAAATTATATGATGATACCTCTTTATCTATTTGAGTATACTCCAATAATGATTATAAGATACTCCAAAGTGAGTTCTATGAAAAATTCATTAAACTCCACTTTTATAGTAAAATTTGTGTTTGTACTTCTTTTATATATGAAAAAGGGTATATAGCAAAAATAAAGGACTCAATGAAATTTTTTCAATCAAGTCGCATTGGAGTATCTTATAATTGATATTTAAGTATACTTAAAATGATAAAGAAGTATAATACGTTCGTTTAAGTGGTATATTCGAATATATATATATATATATATATATATATATATATATATATATATATATATATATATATAGGGGAGAGAGAGAGGAGAGGGAAGGATATTTCTCTTTCTAACCCTTCATAGCAGAATGAAGAATAGGGTAGGTACATTCCAGTGAATTATAGCTATATGTTTAGCCTGCTACACTAGGTATTCTTAACGACTTTAGAGGGTGATGCACCATTACAATAATAATCTCTCATTTGCACGTTCCGAGGTCCTGAGAGGCGAGAGCGGACGTTCTGGCCTTCGCCCCTCGAGAGTGGGAATACTCGTTCTTGGATTCTCGCGCGCACATCTGCTCGTATGCTCATGCGCAGTTCTGAACTATATAGCTCCGATCTATACAGATTCTACTCTAGCTAAGGTAGGAGCTCATTAACTGATTGCCATGGCGAATAGTACTACGGTCCTATTTCCAAGCGGATGGAGCCCGAGGCAGTATCTCCTGGCGGCGATGGCCGGAACCCTCGTCGCCAGCACCATCATCATCGTCACCTCCGTCATCCTCAGCCCGGCGCAGATCCATTTCTCCGTCACCGACGCCAGGAGCAGCCCTTCCAGCAACGGCAAGGGGTGGGTCCTCAACTTCACCCTCGCCGTCGACAACCCCAGCCGCCGCGCCGGGGTGCAGTACCGCCACGTCAACGTCAACCTGATGCTGTACACCACCAACAAGAGGTTGGAGGCATTCCAGGCGAGTGTCGTCAACGTGACCATCCCGTTCTACCAGCCGCCGATGAACACGACGAGCATGGACGTCGCGTCGGGGTTCTTGGCGAAGGACTTCAAAAGCCTGAACTTCGGCGCCTCCCAAGGCAACGGCAGCGCTCCTCCGATGAACGTGGTGGTGATAGCCGAGGTCCGGTTCAAGGTCGGCGTGGCCTACTCCCGGCCGTACGGCGTCAAGGTGTCCTGCCCGTCCGTCGACTTCTTCACTGATAAGAACCCCTCTGCTACGAGGGTCAATTGCGTTTGAGCGACAAAATGCCATGCGCGAATCAATCTTTTATTTTCTTTTTTGACGAGAACCACCTTATCGATCTCTTGTTCTTGTGCAGTAGTGATGTGTAAGAGGAGTGAATGAATGCATGCGAGTCATCACCAGTACTGCCTTTCTATTGTGCATGTTGTATGATCGAGCACAACTCATTAAATTGTACTATTATGCATGCCTAATTAATTAGCATTGCATCGTGGACCGTATGTGGAGCGTGGACTTCGCTGAGCAGCTGGTTGGTTGTACTGCTCTACGTTTGGTTCAGGTTAGCTTAATTCAAATTTTGTGTTTGGCAAGTGGCAGCTGACCTTTTTAATCTAAACTAGCCGATTGGCCCGTGCAATTGCGCGGTTTGGTGTAGTAGAGTATAACTTTACGCAATTTCTAAATTTATATTTTGCAATCTAAAATTGAATTAGGGATATTTGATTCTATATTTAATTAGCAAATTTTATTTAGAGATCTCTCTCCTTATGTGTGAAAGAGAGGATTGAGATGTGGATCCATAGAGGAAATTTACACTCTCAAACTATAAATTAAACATAGTGCTACCTTTTTTAATATATCTCTAAACCAACTATTGAATCTAAACATTTAAAATTAGGGTCCACCAAATAAAGGGTTAGATGTTTTTAGATCTTTTTCAAATTAATATATCTCTGAACAACTATCGAACATAAACCTTTGAAATTAAGATCCACCAATTTAAGGGTCAGATGTTTTTTTTTTTTTTTTTGGTGAGAACTTCTACGTATTTGTCTTTTTTTTCTTAGCAGTGGTAAAAGGCATGTCATCGACTTCCAATATATAATAGATTCTGTATTAAGTTGCCTTTTCAGTTGTTCAGCCCTTTAAGGGTCTTTGGCGATGTTAATTACCCGTCATGTAACCATCACTATGTATCTTCTCTGATCGTATCATGTTAAGCTGCAGTTCACCTGCAGCTCCTCTAATTATAGTGCATGCGCCCCTCGTAATTCAAAGGGAAGATAAACAGGGGCTATCTAGACATCTGATAAAGGGTTAGATGTTTTTAGAAATTTTCAAATTAATATATCTATGAGACAACAATCGAATCTAAGCCTTTAAAATTAAGGTCCACCAATTTAAGGGTCAGATGTTTTTCTTTTTTTGTGAGAATTTTTAACATATTTCCCGTTTTTCTTAGCAGTTGTAAAAAGCATGTCATCAGCTTTTTAATATATAATAGATTATGCGTTAAGAGTTGCTTTTTCAGTTGTTCATGCCTTTTAAGAGTCTTTGGCGATGTTAATTAACCATCATGTAACAATCACTATATATCTTCTCTGATAGTAATCACGGTAAGCTGTAGTTCCTCTAAGTTATAGTGCATGCGCTCCTCATAATTCAGAGGAAGATAAATATACAGGGGCTAACTAAATATCCGATAAAGGGTTAGATGTTTTTAGATCTTTTTAAATTAATATATCTCTAAAACAACTATCAAATCTAAACCTTTAAAATTAGGGTCCACCAATTTAAGGTCGGATGTTTTTCCTTTTTGTGAAAATTGCTAACATAATTCTCTTTTTCTTAGCAGTTGTAAAAGGCTTGTCATCGACTTTTAATATATAAAAGCGAATTGTTCACGCAATTGCGTGGCTGGATCGATTTTACAATACTTGTATTTATATTTAAAGATACGATTGTTTTTGTTATACAACTTTAATACCTACAATTGAAAATATAGTTGTAGGTGTTATAGAATTGTATCACCTTAATACCCAACCTACGACTAAAAACATAGTTTCTATTGTAGCCGTTGTTTCCATGTCAGATCAGTTTCGTACTATTATTGCGAGACAAATTACAAGCATGCCTCGTAATCTCATTGGCCAATATATTGTACATGATATCCAATAGGTTGTATTAATTTGCATCATTATAATTTAGACCCACAAAGATATGTGGTGTATAACTCTTTTTGCGATTAAAAACATAGTTGTATGTGTTATTATACTGCAAAATATCTAGTAGTTATATTTGATTAATTTACACCATTATAATCTGGCCATTTCATTTTTCTCTCAAGTAAAGAGAAAATGTCGGACCCCCGGCATGGAATACCGGAAACCCTCGTTTGTATAATGTACTAGTCTCATGATTAGTGGCAAGTACACACATCCACAACGTTAGCACTCATGTCCATACATTCATACATACAAAATGAAGAGAGTATGATACATAACTTAAGCAATTATATGATTTACAACATAATGGTCGACCCGTTAAATAAAAGGTTAAGTATCAGAAGTAGCAAATGTAACAGCGGAAGCAAAATTTGTATAATCGAAAATTCCAGCGGCATGCCCATCCGAACCTTCAGGCAACCGACTAGAGACAAGTCCTACAAAGACCCATCACCGAACTCACTGATTTCAGGTGCAAAGAAGACGTCGTCCGGCGTATGATCATCCTCTAATTCTGAACAACAATTTAAACAAGATTAAGTACATTATGTACTCAACTAGACTTGTAGCTTATTGCAAAATTTATATAAATGCAAGGCTAACAAGAGATGAGGCTCTATGCTACAAGTTCTTTTTAGCATTAAGCAAATTTTATTTGCAATATCAATATGTAGTATTTTGCAACAAAAATTTTAAAAGCAGTTAAATGGATAAAGGATAATAAGTAAGTAATTAAATAATTAACAACTTGCAACCCTTCTCGGCTGCAAGTCACATCTTATTTTCAGCCATAGACATGACACTCAACTCAAATATAAACTAACAAACCATTTCCCATATTTTTCAATAAAACTGTTTTTATGAAAACCAATACTATACCTTTAAGACTGGACTAAGCAAGCTCATGATCACGAACACGGCTATTTAACTAGATTTACATTTTGTAGAGGTATACAACTTTACCCACAGCACACAAATTCTGTCATTTGTTTGGCATTCGTCGATACCACCGCTCACTACCTTTGGTAAGTAGTTTAGAGCAAGCGTCGAAGCCTTTACATTACCTAGTCCTAACCTTACACTAGTTCGACGAATTAACATCCTCACTTCACCCGGGTACACCCCCGTTTCAGCGAGGCATTCACCGTTGTGTCGGCAAGCCTTGTGCCCAACACCATGGAGAAAAGAACACCTTCGAACATACCTACACCAGTCATGCTCGTACTACCACGGCCTACCAACGTGCAAGGATAGTTTTCAATAACTTAATTACCTAATGTCATCCTATACCTGCACATGTTGTTGTACACTTAGTATTAGATGGAACTTGTTGTCGTTCGATCCTTAATTGACCGGAGCAAGGATCTTCCCCTATCTATTTATGAGATACACCTCTTACACTTCTCATAATATAATATAACTAGCCCGTGTTGCAAAAAAAATTATTTTTATTTTTATACAAAATAACAGAGGCAAAACCCATCTGGACCATCATTTAAAACTCCTAATTTCATGTTCATCATGTCATCCCTTTTATCAAATTTTAGTAAAGACTATAGCTCGACTAAGCAATTGTGAGATACTTGCACTCAAAATTTCCAAATTGACCTCATCTATTGTCTATACCATAACCTAATGGCTACAATAGTAAGGATATAAATATTTTAAGGGGGTTCATGTATCGAATAGGATTACGACTACCATTATCCCCGAATATAGCAATTTTAATAAAACATACATGCATGCATAATAGTTTTTGCAAAAAGAAGTACAATAGTTAAAATAGTAGGATCAACATGGTAAAAGAAGATGCTTGCCTTGCTTTGGTTTCTCTGAATAAGAGGATAGAGGATCGTTATAAAATTTGCTTGAACAATCGATGTCTAATCAAAAGAGCTCGAAGCAAATTAAATATAGCTAAATAATTTCAATAGTAACAAAATCCAAATCTTTTTGCATATTCGGGTAGAGCATGATTTTAGATGAATTTAGAAAAAAGATTCATTCGATTTGGTGTTTGTATGCAAAAGTTATTAAAGTTTTAATTTGTTTAAAAATTCTAGAAAGTAAAAAGAGGTGACGTCGAAAGCGTATTTTCTGAGGTTTACGCTTTCCAATGGAGAAAATGTATTTTCCTCATAGTTCTATTGAGGTTTACGCTTTCTAGTAGAGAAAGTGTATTTTTCTCTGAATTGAAAGCGGCTTTTCATATTTTTCGATTTTTACTAACTTACATGTGGGGCTTACTTGTGAGTGACTCATATTCTAACTATGTTTAAATTATATTTCCATTAACTTTTTCTACTGGCCCCACTTGTCATAGACTCAATACTTTTTAAGTTTTGTTACTTAGCGCTAAACATTTCCTAATCACCTGGGCCCACTTGTAGAGAGAGAGGAGGAGAGGAGCAGCAGAGCTGCGCGTGGGCAAGCGCCATGGTAAGCTCGTCGGCGGCAAGGCAGGCACGGAGAAGCTCAGGGGATGGGCAAAATGGGTTCCCCTCTAGACAGCGATGCCACCGGGTGGTGGAGGAGGCTGGAGAGATGGCCAGAGGTGGTGCTACGGCGGAGAAGAACGGCGGAGCTCCTTGGGCTCAAAGTGATTTTCGTGATTGAGGCAAATCGGCGACAAAAGAAGATGCACATTGGCTTTAAGAGGTTGCTACGATGCTGCACGCAGTGGCTCCGGGACCAATGGCGACCGGAGCGGCGGCGACAAAGCTTCTCGTGGCGGCACCATGACCGGCTATGACGAAGTGAAAACTATACTAGCTAGCTAATCCTCCGATCTAATATACGCAAAAGCTCTAGGGGACTACTAAAAGCTCACCAAGATCCTTGAAGGCGTCGGGGGATGACCGGAGTGGCTTGGCGACGTTGAGTAGTGGAGGTGCAAAGGAGGCTCTCGGTGACAGCATGTTGGGGTGATGAAGCAGCTACAAGGAGGTGCGCATTAGCTTGCAGGCACTCGGAGGATGGTAGGGATAGAATGAATCGACCAGAGACTCATCGAGGTGGCTGCTAACTCGAAAAGGGTTGCGGTGGCCGAAAATGAGGAAAAAGGTCCATTCGGAAGATTCCCTGCATGTGGATCATCATCAGCCGAGGGAGAAACATCAGTGAAGTATAGGACACGAGATAACGTGGCCAAGTGAGGTTCAAGCTCACCAGAACATCGGAAACACGGAGGTCCAGAATGGGGTGTGCGTCGGAGGTGAAGAAGATGACGGCTCGTCTCGCTACGGGGTTTTCGGAGCTACATCAAGCATAGAAGAAGCATCAGCGAGGTAAGGGGCGCATGGTGATGTAGTTGGCGAGGGCAAGGAAGTTCACCGGAGAAGATGACGTTGTGAGGCTTGCTCACTGGCGTTGAGAATGACGCTCTTATTCTCGGTGATTCAAGGAGCTTGGAGCTTGGAGAAGGCATGAGATGGAACGAGGGGTGAGCTTGAGTGTTTGTGACGCGCTCGGAAGCTTAAGTAGATGTGAGAATTGTGAGAGAAGATGTGGCCGTGACGAGAAACTCGCACTCCAGCTTTGGCATCTCCGCCAACGTTGGGGTTGGGCACCATTAAGGGGATGGTTAGCATACGTGGAGCCAGGCGGAGGTGATGGAGGTAGGTGAGTGTCTAAAACGGTGGGCGGAGAAGGGAAAATAGCGGGCGGAGCAGTGCTGGCGCGAGCTGGATGAAGGCATCTGACATGCAGGCCCGGTGTGTCAGCGAGCACAGGAGCGCTCGTGTGGACTGGAGCGGCCGCGTAGAAATAGGCTGGCTGGGATTCGACCCAATGGGCGAGCAGGAATTTCAAATGGGATTTGGAATTTCCAGAAAAGGCTGCGACGTTTGCCAAAATTTTAAACCTATCAAACAGGTTCCAAAATTTATGAAAATATTTGTGAAGGCTTATGACACAGTATTTTCTAATTTATTTTTTTAGTATTTTATATGCTCCGTGATTTTCTAAAAAATTCTCACAAGTTACTGCTTATATAGAATTTAATTGTTTGATTTATATAAAAAGTTTAAAATCATGCCAAGGTAGTTTTCCATCCATAATAGGTTCAAAATCATTTTCCTCTAATTTTTATCCTATTACCCCAACGTTGGGATTTTTGGGATGTTACATAAAATTTCTATAATTTTTTAGGGTTACTTCAGCATAATTAGTTTCTATAGATTAATGAGAGAATTTCTAATTTTAGGATATTGTAGCTATCATTTGTTTCAATATATGACTGGAGAACATCTCTTGGTGGGGTGGTAGAGTTATGGGTATAAAACTTCACCTACTAGAGTTCAAGTACTTGGTGTCCATCTTTACTCACACATGAGTGCGCTTCAATAGAAAAATTTGTGAGGTCGTGGATTTATCCTTGACGTCCGTCTTTCTAGGTGTGTGCTAAGGGTCACACTCGTGTGTGTGCACGTGCGTGTGTTTTTTCCTTGTAATCGAAAAAAGTTTCCATGTCTGATCGGTTTCTGCTATTATTGCAGGACAAATTACATACATGTCTCATAATCTTTTCGACCAATATATTGTATATGATATCTAATACATTTTATTAATTTGCATTATTATAATTTGGACCCTTAAAATCATTTGGGTAAAACTCTTTCAGATCTTGTGCTTATATATATATATATATATATATATATATATATATATATATATATATATATATATATATATATATATATATATATATATATATATATATTGTCACTGACTCGATCTCGAGACCGTAGATTGTAGTTGTGTTAGTAGAAATTGCCAGACGATTGTTGCGTTCAGTTGGACGATCCGTCGCGACGTACAGAGAAGAAGACGCAGACGCAGAGTTGGAGAATAGACTTGAAGATAGAAGAATTGAGTTGGAAGATATATTTCTTGTATATCCCGTGAATCACAATGTATAACTCTTATATAACCTAGCTAGTCTATTGCTGAAAACAGAAAAGAGATAACAAATCAGAAAGCATCTCCGTTTACAACTCTGAATGTAACGTTTCCGATTACAACTATTATTTAGTTACACCTTTGGACTCTGTCGCCGTATCATCACAGGAAACCGCAACTAGCTCCTTTCCAGCCGAGTCAACCGAGCCATGCAATCCAGACGGATTGTTCTTCAATCGACGATGCCTGGGTACATAATAACGCCCCCACATGACATCTCCCTCGTCCTGAAGAAACAACTTGTCCTCAAGTTTGAACGAAGGATATTGTTCCTTGAAACGCTGTACATCTTCCCAAGAGGTATCGGCGGCAGACAAACCTTCCCAACGTACCAGCACTTGCCACACTCCGCGAGCTTGACGAGCGCGCACTACTTCAAGAGGTGTTGGACTAACCTTTCCACGATACAAAGCTGGCAATGGTGGAGGATCTTGCGGAGGAGTCCCGATAAAAGGTTTCAAAAGACTGACATGAAAAACATCGTGCACCTTTGTTTTGGGCGGCAATTTGAGTCGATACGAGACGTCACCAATTCGCTCAACTATCTGATATGGACCATAAAATTTCGGTGCCAATTTCCCGAAGGATTGTACTGCCAAAGATGCAATCTTGCGGTGCTGAATTCGTAACCACACCCATTGATTGACATCCAACTGCAGATCACGGTGATGAGCATCATAAAAATGCTTGTAACGCTGCCGTGCTTGGAGTAGGCAATCTCGAACATCGATAAGCAAGACATCGCGTTCCTTTAATAGGTCATCCACAGCTGCTACTTTAGCACTGTCCGGTTCATAACAACGAAGAGATGGCGGATCTCTCCCATAGACTACCTTAAAAGGAGTATCTTGAAGTGAAGTATGAAACGATGAATTGTAACAATACTCAGCCCAAGGAAGCCATTGGAACCATTGACGAGGGCGATCGCCAGTCAAGCATCTCAAATACATGGTGATCACTTTGTTTACCACTTCGGTCTGACCATCCGACTGAGGATGAAAAGCAGAACTCCGGTTTAATTGTACGCCCGACAGTCGAAAGGTTTCCTCCCAAAACTTACTTGTAAAAATTGGATCTCGATCACTTACAATGGATGAAGGGATACCATGTAAGCGGACAATCCCATCAAAAAATGCTCGAGCAACCGAGCTTGCGGTGTATGGGTGAGCCAATGCAATAAAATGCGCATATTTTGAAAATCGATCAACAACAGACAAAACAACTGTTTTACCGTTAACTTTAGGAAATCCTTCAATGAAGTCCATGGAAATGTCTTCCCAAATCTGAAACGGAGTGGGTAGTGGTTGTAAAAGACATGCTGGATGTAAATGACTACTCTTATTTTGTTGACAGACTGAGCAAGCTTGCACATATTGATGAACCAATCAGCGAGCGTGTGGAACAAAAAAAAACAGCACGAAGCCTGTGTAATGTTTTCTGTACTCCTTCATGCCCCAAGGTATGCGCAGCCGCAAGGATTGTAGAGACATTCGGCGATGACTCAAGGACATACACACGTCCTTTATACGTGATTAACCCATCCACGTAGTTCCAATCAGACCCAGCTGTGCCCATATTAATGCTGTCACGTAATGTGATTAATTCAGCTGAATCCACAATCTCAGCGCGCAACTGCTGAAAGAGATCAAAACTGTTGGTCAAAATTGCACAAACCAGCCCTTCATCTGAGTCACGCCTTGATAATGCATCCGCCACAATATTTTGCCGGCCTGGCCGATACTCCACGCGGAATGTGTAACCCAGCAATTTACTAACCCACTTGTGTTGAGGTATCGTAGCCAATCGTTGGTCCAATAAAAATTTCAAACTGTAATGATCTGTTCTTACCAAAAATGTTTGAGCCCACAAGTATGGACGCCAATGCCTAATTGCCTGAACCAATCCAATAAGCTCTTGTTCATAAGCCGCCAATTGTTGATGACGAAGAGCCATTGATCTGTTAAAGAACGCAATTGGGCCTGTACCCTGATGTAACACTGCTCCAATTCCGGTGCTGGAAGCATCACATTCAACAATGAAATCTTTATGAAAATCCGGTAATTGAAGAATAGGTGCCGATGACAAAGCCTGTTTTAAAAGATCAAATGCACTGGAGGCCACTGGTGACCATAGAAAATTTTCTTTCTTTAATAACTTGGTGAGAGGTGCGGCCAAAATGCCATAATCTTTGATAAACCGACGATAATACCCAGCCAATCCTAGAAATCCTCGCAAAGCTCGCACTGATCGTGGAACAGGCCAGTCTTGTACCGCGAGCACCTTTTGTTTATCCATAGCAACTCCAGCACTAGTAATCACATGCCCCAAATATGCTACGGAGGAAGTGCCAAACAAACACTTGGATCTTTTAAGAAAAAATTGGTGCTCCTGGAGTACCTGGAATACGATGCGAAGATGTTGCAGATGGTCTGACCAGGAGGTACTATATATTAGAATGTCATCAAAGAACACGAGCACAAAGCGTCGTAGATATGGCTGAAGAACTGTATTCATCAACGCTTGAAATGTGGCCGACGCGTTTGTGAGCCCAAATGGCATTACTAAAAATTCAAAGAGCCCTTGATGTGTTCTAAAAGCTGTTTTCTCAATGTCGGATGGATGCATCCGGACTTGGTGATAACCCGAGCGTAAATCCAATTTAGTGAAGAATTTGGCATTCTTGAGTTCGTCCAAAAGTTCTTCGACCATAGGTATCGGAAATTTATCCTTGATGGTTTTAGCATTCAATGCCCGATAATCCACACAGAATCGCCATGATCCATCTTGTTTTTTTACCAGCAAAATTGGTGCTGAAAACGCCGAAGAACTCGGGCGAATAGTTCCTTTCTGGAGCATCTCCTTACATTGGTTCTCAAGCTCTTCCTTTTGTGCATGCGTATAGCGATATGGTCTGACCGCAATTGGGGAAGCATCAGGCAGAAGGTGGATGCGATGGTCCAACGACCGAGGTGGCGGCAAACCTCGTGGTTCTGTGAACAATATTTTGAACTCCTCTAACAATTCCTGTAATAAATCAGGTTCATCTGGCTGTAACGTCAGGAAAGTGTGCCCTGTGGATGGTATGCCATGCCAAATAATTTGTCGGTCATGGAGCCAAAAAGACAGAGTGGATCGTTGGAAATCCCAAAGGATAGGACCCAATGTACTCAACCATTGCACTCCTAATACCATATCAAAGCTAGCGAGTGGAACTGAATAACAGTCCAATGTGTAAATCTCTTGAGCAATGCGCACTGGTAGATTTGGACATAGTCCTGTGCTGGATAAACTATCACCATTGGCGACTGCCACTCTCAGGCCATGTTGTGGCTGTACGTGCAGGTCCGCACGTTGGGCAGCATTCTCACTGATAAAGTTATGAGTAGATCCGGAGTCCAATAGTGCAATGAACTGAGTTGATCCCACCCAAACAGACAGCTTCATGGTTTGTGTAGAGCGAGGTTGAATCCCAGACAACGCATGTAGTGAGATAGCCGGTTCTGGTTCATCCAGGAAAGTGTCTGCCGGTAGAACATCTGAGTCGTCAGGCCGGACTTCCAGTAAGAATAGGCGTTTGCAGCGATGACCAGGAACGAACTTCTCGTCGCAATTAAAGCAAAGACCTTGTCGTCGACGTTCAGCCATTTGCGCTGCTGTCAATTGCTTGCGAGGCAGAGGAACTGAAGTCAGAGCTGCGGTGTTATCGGAGCTTGATACTGTAGCTGGTAATGTCTTCTGTGAAAACGCGCCTGTGGGAGTTGGCGTGGGCTGTTGATGCTTTGGCGTGCTCTGGTTAGACTGCTTTCCGCTCGACCGGAACAGATTGGAAGTGACCTGGTGACGCTTCTCATACGCCCGAGCCAACGCCATAGCTAACTGTAAACTGCCGGGGTTCTGGAGTTCCACATCTGTGCGGACAGGCTCCATGAGTCCGGAAGTAAATAGCTGAACCTGTTGTGCTGGCGTGTAAGGCCCAGGATTAATATCCCAGATCTTCTGTGCATAACTGAACTAGTCCCATGATCAGTGGCTAGCTCACACAGTAAACAAATGTGATAACACAATCATAAACGCTAAAATTTAATAATAAACGACAGAGTTGATTACAAGATAGCCTTACAGGGCAACATTAAATAAACACAGCGGAAGACGAAGAAGACGTAGTGGAGTCCAGCTGATCTGCCACATGCAATCGACTGGGGTAGCGGCCTAGTCGTCAAGATCCACACCTGAAGCGAAGTCCTTCTCTTCTGAAATTTTGTTAGCATAAAGCAAGGTGAGCACAACTTCCGTGCTCGCAAGTTACACCCGTCAAATAACAGAATGACATGCATATATGGATGTAACAAGAGATGGCTTATAGGGTTATTTGCATAAAGGAGCATTTTCTTTAAATACTTGTACTAAGTTTCAAGGCAGTTATTTTATAACTAAAATTCATTTTATAAATTCAATTTTATAGTCAGATAACATTCACACATGAATGGTGAAGGATACCCTCCTATCACATGGCTTCCCGCCCAATTCCCATTTGGATAACCAGTTTTGAAGAAGTCTTTTTCAAACAAAACCAAAGTCTAACTTTGAGTGGCTTTTGCCAGCATGTCCATGACCGTGGACACGGCTATTCGAATAGTTTTACACTCTGCAGAGGTTGTACAACTTTACCCACAAGAGATAATCAATTATAATGTCCGTCTGACACACTTCCATAGGTGTGCGACTAAATGATTATCACGAGGCCTTTACAATGTTCTGTCTTAATGTATTTATGCCCGCTAAGGTTTCGCCACCATCGGACTGGCCATCCTCCGGAAGCCCCCTCTTGCGCCAGATGGGTCTACTGTCTAACCAACACCCATACCAACAACATAGCACAAATGACACTAAGACGTCACAAATTATTTAGCCAAGTCCCGCCCATACAGGACATGTGGTAGTACGGTAAGGCGTAGCATCATGCGGCTCGAAGACCGGTCCTTAATTGACCTGGGCGACTTTCCATAAAACCCATGGGCCTTAATCTTAACCAGATTAATCCCGTGCATAAACCTGCACCCACCATTCCAACCAGTTCGCCCAAGTCCAAACCCATTTTTAATTTTATTTTTCCAAAGTCATTTACAAAACTCCCATGACACACCAATGCCAAGGGTACAATTTAAACAATAGTTGATTTTTGGCTGAATTTCCCCAGATGAAACATATTTGGTCTATAAGCATGGCTAAGCATAATATTTTCCAAAATGATCCCAGTTCATACTACTGTATCAACTAGGTTTTAACTAGGGTGACAACATGCTCGTTTCAATTATCAAAATTGGCCATACAAAGGAATTTAGGCATAACTATAAATTTAAAACAAGTATTTAAATTACTGAATATAAATTAGCATGCAGTAATAATTTGAAACAGAATTTAAATAATTTTAAATATTGGGTGCAAATATGATCAAGAATGTAACTTGCCTCACTTGAGGTGAACAGATCAACTGATATTGAGGTGGTGTTGTTTTTCTTAACAGGTCACCTAGTACTCACACGCACTTCTCCAGGTAGTCCAAGTGTACAATCACGATGATCATACAGTCAAAATCAATCCTCTTAATGTGCTCTTCAAACGGCGTCGAAATCTGACTCTCCGAAGTGGTCGAAATCTAATCGCGAAATAAGCCAAATTTAAATAAAATTCAAATAACAATTCAAATGAACTCCAAATTAAATAATTTTGGTTTAGTTAGCTAGATCTTGAATTTAGACAAATTTAGAAATTTGAATCACCCAAATCGGAGTTCGGATGCAAAAGATATGTGCTTTCGAAGTTTGAATTTACATGAAATGATAAATTTAGGGTTTAAAGGAATTATTGGTCAAATGAGCTCAAAATTAAATAATTTTGGTGTGGTTGGCTAGATCTTGATTTTATATGAATTTAGGAATTTGAATCGACGAAATCGGAGTTCGTATGAGGGAGAACGAACCCCGGGAAGTTCTAAATCTAAATAAAACCCTAAAATCAGATTTTATTGAATTTCCCGAATTATTTTTCTAAAGGAAATTCGGATTATTGCGTAGGCTGACGTCAGCAACAGGATTTCGGAATTAAAAGAATTAAAATTATTTCTGACAGGTGGGCCCCACGTGTCATAGACACGGCTCACGTGGACAGAGTCCACGGTGGATCGGCGTGTGGGTCTGCGTGGCTCGCCACGCAAGCAGCTACGTGGTGTGCCACCTGGCGGCCACGCACGCACAAGTGCCGACGTGGCGCTGATGTGGCGCCACAGTGGCGTGCTACGTCGGCGTCGGACGGGGGTGGCGCACGGAGACCAACGTTCCGGCGATCGGCGGCGTTTCAACGGCGACGAGGTACGAAGAGAGGATCGCGAAGAACTTCGATCGCTACTGCGACGAGGCGCGGCGAGGTGGTCGGTGGCGAGCGAAGAAGCGGCGGCGAGGTTCGGTCTTGCGGCGGCGACGAGATCCAGCGGCGCTCCGGGGAAGGCGACGCGAGCACCGGGTGCGTGAGGTCGTGGCGAAGACGATGGTGGTGACGGCGAGGACGCGTCGGCGGTGACGGCGGCGCTAGAGGCGACGGGGCGCTTGCGGCCGACGGCGAGGAAAACTCCGATTCCGACGAAGCGGGCGAGAGAGAGGAGGGGTGAGTGAGGGGGAGAGGGTGAGGAGGAAGAGAGTCTCACCGTGCTCCCTTTTATAGGGGCCAGGAGTGGCCAGAGGTGGAGATCATGCGCGCGGCAATGGCGGCGGCGGTTAGGCGCGCGGGCGTTCTGGGCGCGGGAATGGGGAAGAACGTGCGGGGGTGGAGGCGGTGGTGGGGTGCGGTTCGTGTGTGCGAACGCGGGGGACGCAGGGCAGTGGGAGGCGGCGGTTGTGAAGCTCCGTGCGCGGACGAAAATGGCGGGGCGCGCGGCGTCGTGGGGAAGAATGGTGCGGCGGGGCCCACGCGTCGGTGAGAGAATAGGGGAGGGGAGTGGCTGGCGGGTGGGACCGAGTGCGGAGGGAGAGAGAGAGAGAGAGCGGGCGGGCTGGAGTGGAGTGGGCCGAAAGTGCGGGAGGGGAAAACGGGCCGGAGGGGTTTTGGCCCGAACTGGTTTTAGGATTTAAATTGATTTATGAATTGTTTTAATTCCAGAAATTAGTTTAGGCTTTAAAATATAGCAAAATAAATCCAAAAATTATGGAAAAATTCACAGAAATTCCCAAGCTTATTTTGGACTTAATAAAATTATTTCCAACTTTATGTTGGCTTTTAATTTTGCAAATAAAATATTTTGGCTTTAAAATACTTAGGAAAAAACCTTTTAAAATTTTCAGAAAATTCCAGAAAATAACTTAATTTTTATTTTTCAATTTAAATCAAGTAAACTTCGAGAACTTCAAATAAATTTTAAATTTTGACTTTTAAAACTCCAGGAATTGAAATTAAGCAATCAAATTCTTCCAAATTTTTCAGAAAATCAAATATAATAATAATTTTATTTTGGTAACAGCACTTTGGGATGTTACATGACGTCAACGAATCCGCTCGACACAGGAGATTCACAAACCGCTCTTGATAGTCATCAACAGTACTGACTGCCTGAAGTTTAGCAAGTTCCCCCAAAAAATTATTGCGAATTGGCGGACCAAATCTGAGATTGCAATAGTCTTTGAATACTCTCCAGGATGGTTCTCCTTCGTCACGTTCTAACTGAAAAAACCATTGTTGTGTGGCGCCGAGCAAATGATATGAAGCGAGCCATACCTTGTCTCGTTCCAGCGTTTGTTGACCTCTAAAGAATTGCTCACATCGGTTAAGCCATCCCAAGGGGTCATCTTTGTCGTCAAAGGTAGGAAAAGACAATTTGTGACTTCGCATGCCATGAGTGCTCCCAATTAACGAATTCGACTGATAATTGGGTGGGTGGGCGCACACGCGCGGTTAGGCGGCGGCGGTATCACCGGTTGCATCGGTCTTCTTTCCAATGTCCCGACACGATCCTTGAGACTAGCAACTTCTGCTGTAATTTCTGTTTTGAGTTCCTCCATCTTGAACGTCATGGCTGCCGTGAGCTCAGCGATCTGTTGCGTCAACGCAGTCATCTCCGATGGTTCAGCCATGGGCTCTGATACCAAGATCTCACGAGCTCGATCTCGAGACCGTAGATTGTAGTTGTGTTCGGCCGGGGGTCACCCAGGATGATTGTTGCGTTCAGTTGGACGATCCGTCACGACGTACAGAGAAGAAGACGCAGACGCAGAGTTGGAGAATAGACTTGAAGATAGAAGAATTGAGTTGGAAGATATATTTCTTGTATATCCCGTGAATCACAATGTATAACTCTTATATAACCTAGCTAGTCTATTACTGAAAACAGAAAAGAGATAACAAATCAGAAAGCATCTCCGTTTACAACTCTGAATGTAACGTTTCCGATTACAACTATTATTTAGTTACACCTTTGGACTCTGTCGCCGTATCATCACAGGAAACCGCAACTAGCTCCTTTCCAGCCGAGTCAATCGAGCCATGCAATCCAGACGGATTGTTCTTCAATCGGCGATGCCTGCGTACATAATAACGCCCCACATGACAATATATATATATATATATATATATATATATATATATATATATATATATATATATATATGCTAGATGAATAGATTAAGATATTGTAACTCTTGATATATCCCGCGCTACCTTTCCATACTATGCAGATAGTAAATAGGTAGGGCTCCTGTCAAGTTGTGTTGTACATGGTATATGTGAATAGATTTATTTTCTGGCATGGTATATTTGGTTGGCTGCCTCACGTACACAAGTATATCCTCTGTTTTTCGTTTTTTTTTTCTCGCGTCATCTATGCTGTCTCACGTACACAAGTACTATACCTTTTTTTTTAAAAAACGGCATCTTGATGTAGGCTGCCTTACGCATACACAAGTATATCTTCTATTATCGTTTTTAAATACAAAGTAATTTATATATTTAAGTATAACATCCAAGGGCCGCTATCGTTTAGTTTTAATTACATACCACCAGATCGAGGGCCAATGTTTTGCTTTTTTTTTTTGTGAGAAATTCTAGTATTTTTCTCTTTTTTCTAATACCATCTAATGGTCGATATAGTTAAGTTTTAATTAGGGTCCACAAATTGATGCCTAGATG
The DNA here is from genome assembly GCA_036346255.1 of Ampelocalamus luodianensis. NCBI lineage: Eukaryota > Viridiplantae > Streptophyta > Magnoliopsida > Poales > Poaceae > Ampelocalamus > Ampelocalamus luodianensis. The sequence continues at coordinate 152,884 of JAYEVH010000275.1, read as the reverse complement.
TTTTTCTCTTTTTTTTTTGTTAGGATTTCTAGGATTTTTTTTTCTGTTTTTTCTTAGTGGCAGTAAAACACATATCATGAGCTTTTATTATTATATAATAATAACTAGTCATCAACACATGCAGGCTATTTGTTTAACTAATGTTTTTCATTAACTGGATTAAATTAATACATTTAGAGCTAACACCTTTTATTACTTTTGAACGTATCATATCTTTCATTAGTTTGCATGGATCATATTATTTCAGCTTCACATTCTAAAATTTGAAACTTCTTATCATATCTAGGTCTACATAGAACACTTGAATTCAGAATTTCACATACCAATTTGAAGATGTTGTAGTTTGTTACTAATTCTAAATTTATGTTATTCTAAATATGAATTTTCCGTTTGGAATTTAGTTTATTTGTTGAAATTTAAGTGATTACAAATTTAAATCAATTTAGGATCCAAATTTTACTTAATTTATCTTCCAAATTTCAATTTTATTACGAATGTATTGTAATACGATTAACATTAATACGTAATTTAAATTAATATATGATTTTATTTAGAATTTCATTTTTATTGAGAATTTTATTATATTTTTAATTCATTTTTGTTTTTTACTTTTAATAATTGTGGATTTGGTTTTACTATTTCAAATTCATGCACAATATCTATTTTCTTTCCTTGCAAAGAAAAAGACTTATTTTCTTATTCTTCTCGGACTTAGACTTGAGAGCTACTTAGTGATTATATGCATTTTTCACCCCTATGGGCGGGATGCCAATCCGGGAGCATCTGCCTCCTCAAGTAGCTTCCTTATGATGCTGACTACATTTGTTTGTGCCGTCTTGACTTTCTGATGCGCCCTTCGTGCCTGCGCCATAGCCTTCTCTTCTTGCCTCATCGTCCTCCTAGTCTCGTCATCAAACTTCTCCAATGCCTCCATCGCCAGGCTTCGCTTCCCCTTGCCCAACGATACAACCAAGTCGCTAAGTAGAGCGCGCAGACTAGGGAAATGCCCCGCGACTGGTTGTGTGGATAACTCCGGCAGGTGTGGCATTGACGTCGCCTTGTGCCAGTAACAGGTCCCCTCCTTGCTCCTAAACTGGTCATTCAAATGACACGAAATGAATTACTATTATACATTAACTACAATTACTGCAATGAACATCGTATTTTACTACATACGGGCAAAACATCAGCAACCCATGCTAAGCTTGCCGAACGTGTCGACGTCGTCCAGATCCTTCGTGCTGTCGGCCGCAACTATCTTGTTGACAAGAGCGACTGTGAAGTATGCTATTGGTGGAGTCTCGACAGCATCGATGTTGTGGACGCACCTTAGGTTGTCGAGGTAGTAGATCTGTCACGTACAAATTTACTGCTTGTTAAATATACGTATTACTGAAAGTTAGTACTATATTTACTATTTTACTGGCATGTGATGATTTCTATTTGTTGTGGTCATGGCTTGCTTGTTTTCCTACTTGTTAGTATTCGTTTTACTAAAATTGAAACACATTGTTACTACGTGTGTTAGACTACGTTTTATGTACGAGAAAATTACTGGTGTGTGTGATCTTTTTTACTGGGATCAAAGACTGATCATTATTGTGATCCTGTTCTACATATTTTACTGCTTGTCGATGTGCAAACTACTAAATGCAATGAATAAGCTTACTGTGTAACTTACAAGCACGAAGGCGGCACATCCGCTGATAGACTTGATGGTGTGGTCCTTCTTCTTGTTCCAGTTGCAGATGGATTCCTGAAGGTCATCAACGATGGCCTTGCATCAGTTGATGTCGCTGAATTTTTCAAGATCCTTCGTCAGCAAAGCGTCCTTCCCGGTTATGTTGATGTTGGTGGTCAGAAAAAGGAGCTTGCTGAATACGAGGAGGACAAAACACTTGATCATTAGCGCATCTGTGCCTCCAATCTTTATCCGTGCGATCAACATCTCATTCTTGATGTTTGAGTTCTACTATACCTCAAGCAGGCACTTCAGCTCGACCAGCTCTGAGGTCCTTGCGACTTGGGTCACCATCGGTGTGTCGCCATCGCAAGGGATCCCGAGGACACATCTATCGGTGTGAAGCATGATTGGGATGCTCCTTCTGCCGTCGGTGCTGATGACCATCTCGACCAGGTCAATTCTGTCCATTAGGAAGTACATCATGACCCTCTTCTCTAAACCCTCGAGGTTGAACTTCAGTAGACCGTCGAACCCCATCCTCTTGACCTCATTCCCTTGATCTATCATAAGCTCGCCGATGGTTGCGACAATGAGGGCAAGAGTGTAGCTGATGCATGTCATCCAAGGTCCCTTCCTCCTATTGCGTGGAGCCTGCATTTGACGTAACATCAGTCTTACTAACGACATGCTTACTAATTACTGTATTATTCATGACTCAGGTTTACTGTTGATATGAGAAAAGGATAACATTCTATGATATTATCGAATTATTGTAAAAAGTACACGCATTTACTGCTATATGTGCACGACTTACCGTTGCAATCTCGTAGGCGATCTCATCGTGAGGCGACAAGGTGATGGCGTCCTCTGTCACGGGCATCGCTGCCTTCCTCTTCTTGCTTTGTTGTTTTTTCCGAGAAACACTCGCACGAGCATCTGCGACAGGTGCATCCGCTGCTCTTGAGGTAATTGGTTCGGGTTGGGAGGGGTCACAGTAAATCTCCATCGCCCACTGACTTCCCTTGATGGTGATCTTCCTCACCTTGGAGGTTACTTCACCAAATGTCCTCATTTACTGCCGGAGCTTGGATAAAAAAAGCGAAGAAAAAACAAATAAGAGGATACTGTGAATTACTGCATGTGAGGAGTTGTTTTACTTAATATGAAGAGGAAAAACTATCCCAAAAATGCTCCAAATTAGGGAGGGAGAAATCGCCCAGTATGTCAAGAAATTATGAAAGTTTTAGGTTAAATTACTATGCATAACCATAGAAAAATCCACATCGCAAGAGAGTAAGAACTCTAAACAAAAAGAAACAACCGTATTCTCTAACCTTGCAGGGTGCGGGTGGGTGGGAGGGTGCTGAATATGAAGATTACCTCTGCTTTTTTTCGTTCCTTTAAGGGTTGAGCGCGCCGCCGAAAAGAGAAAATACGATTTACTACAGTTCGGAGAAACACCCCAGATGATGCGGCCCCCACGCACATAATATGCTCAACTTCTGCTCCCATTCAAAAAAGGAAAAAAAAAACCTAAGCGGTTATGTGCAACAAAACATGAGTACCTAATTATTGCATCTTACGTTAAAAATTACTCAATACAAGTTTTACTGCAATTGTTGAATGCGTTTACTATAGGGTGCTGATAACTATTCTATTACCCCATTCGATTTCTTATTTACTATATGTCTGACTAGGTTTACCATATTTTGAGTACGTTTTTACCGTAAAAATTACATGTGAGCGGAGGTTCAATTAAGCATCGCCCAAGCGATGCCTTAAGCGCATCAATTTCGCTTCGGCTCCCCGATGCATTTCTTCGTCTCACACGCCAAAGTAGTCCTTATTTTATAAAAATGACTGTCCGCCACCAAAAGATGGATGATAACATCACTCTGCTCTCATTCGCACACTACATCAGAAACAGATAAAATTAACAAAAATGGCTCCCCACTCTTCTCCCCTTACGCCGACGTTGATGGTCTACCTTGCCATTCTGTACAAGCAACTCTCCAGCCGTACGCTAGCAAATGCTGCAGATGGGCACTGTGCTAACAGTGTCCTCCCTCCTCCATAGAGGTTGTGCTGGGGCACGTGTCGATGATGTTTTGCTATCTGGACGTGCTCATCCGCCACATGTTTCGGGTGGCCTCCGGCTTCTGGCGAGCTAACCTCGCCATCAACATAGTCCTCCAGAACGACGTTGCACGTCTCCTGGAGGACTACAGTCGTGTCGACTGCTACATCAAGGCGGCGGGCGACCGAGTCTACCTTGCCGAGACCCCTCGAGAAAGAGAAGAGAGTCTATGGGTGCAATTCGACTTGATTATTCAGTTGTAGCGTATTTGGGTGGCTCTCGAACGAGCACGTCAACGGGTGGACGAGTTTCGGGCTTCCTACGCAGATCCTGAACCCTACGATGCCGACGATGTCACCTACAAAGTTTTAAAGACGGAGATAGCATGCTACCTCCACCACTAGAAAACTTTGCTTAGTTAGGTTTCTACTTTTTAATTTTTAAACTTTGTAAGAAGCGACTGGCCACGCTGTTTGGCCATATCTCAATACAAATAAAAAATCTGGTTTGAATTTGTATTTACTATCTATGCTGAAAAGCGTTTACTGAATGACAAGTTTTATATTACTGCATTCATGATTTACTGATCTACAAAATGCCGTTATACTTCGTTGGAACTACTCGGTAACCTAACGCACATACCTTACTTTTTACTATAAAACAAGATACAAAAAATAGTGGTAAAAACGGGAAATCAGTTACAGTGTATGCGGTTATGTTTTACTAACTGACATAGGAGCTCAGAATATCACATTCCTTTAAACATGCAGTAAAAAGGGTTACACAAAAAGATACAGTAATAAAACACATAACAACTTTACTGTTTTACCGTTATGTTTACTATCAAACATACGAGCTTGAAAAAATATCGTGTGCCCAAAAATGGTAGTAAAATGATTCACGAGTTACTGTCATGTCTCATATTATTTACAGTCAAAATCGAGTGCCGCGCGGGTGCAGGTGTTTCTGGCCCACCGAGTGTAGTTGGTGGGCCGGCCGTATGGTGGTTGTGTGCCCACACATCACACCTGGCATGGGTCTCGCGTGATGGGCTGGTTTTTTTAGATAATGGAAATATGACTTTAGATCTATGCACCAACTAGGGATGCACACAGCCATTACACCACCATCAGCTAAAAGCTTAAAACAAAAAATGGTCCAAAGCCAATAATAACAAATAAATTATCATGCAAAGTCTAGTCTAAAAAAACCACCTAGCTCCACCTCCAGGACCAACCAAAAGATCGTCTGCACGTGAACAGCAGCTGCGCATCAAAGAGGTGATGATGAGCCAGTCTTCGTAGCGACGCCTCCAAGAAGAAAAATGACCACGTCGTCGTCACCGGATCCAACCAGCGAAGGTCAGATCAGGAGTTTTCACTCCGGAGCTCAGGCACCGGTTCTCCAAAGCAACGCCTTTAAGAAGGTAATGCCGCTTAGGTCAACGTCGTTACCGGATCCAACCAGCGAAGGCCAGATCAAGAGTTTTCACCCCAGATTGAAGGTACCAGCGCTTCAAAACCACGCCACAGTACGACCTCGTCGCTGGATCCAACCAATGAAGGCCAGATCGCCAAGAAAACGTCCACGACATCCCCAATGGCCAACTGCCGTCAGCACCAAAGGAAGACGATGTCCACCGCAGCCCACGCATCAGCCAGTTAACAACCGTCCACCAGGGAGGAGTCGAGCGCCGCACAAGTCACCGTCATCGAGCCATCGCGATCTCTACCAAATGTCCCAAATCTGGATTTACACCGTGCCACCTCCGTCGTCGTGCCATCGATGAAATCGCACTGTCGAAAGAAGCCAGCAGAGAAGGGCCCCGGATCGCCATACCCGAAGAGGAGCCGGCGGAGAAGTGCCTCAGATCCAACCCTGACGAAAGTCCACACCGTTGGAAATCGGAGGACAGACGTCGGGCGTCGGGCAATGCCGATCAGGTGCCACCACCGAGAAGAAGCCCCCCCCCCCCGCCGCTGGCCGGTCGGTGGCCACCAACGACGACGGCGAGGGGGAGGGGAGGAGGGGAGGGGGGCTTGTTTGGTGGCGACTAGGGCTTTTAGGAGGAGGAAGCGGACTTTTTAGGTGGTTTAGGAGGAGAGGGAGGATGGCGACGGTAAGCGATGGGCTGGTTAGACATAGAACAACTATTCTATGCTCAGCTACAGAATAATGTCTATATATATATATATAAATATAATATCAAATCATTATGATTGATTTAATACGCACGACATGTTGTACACGATCAGGATTTTACATGATGAGAATAGTCTAGCGGAAGTGAAGACATCTTTGGCCATTGGTCTACTAAAATTCCAAATCTAGTCCCCCTATCCCCCAAATTCCACTTCTAACCCCTTCTCCCGCGTCTTTGCGTCCAGGCCGCAGCAAAGAAGATCTGCGCACCCGCGCCCACTGCCGCGCGCTGCCGTTGCCGCCTCTTTGCACCCATGGGGAGCAGCACCTTCCTTCCGCCGCGGCTGTGGCGCAAGCTGCCAGTGTCTTCTTTGGGCCTCGAGCGCGGAAGGCTTATCGCCGCCACACGGTGCGATGAGCGGCTATATAAATGGAATTAGGGGAATAGGGGTGTTAGATTTGGAATTTTGGTGGACCAAGGGGCCAATAGTGCCCAAAATTTTAGTCTAGCGTCCGCGGGTGGAAAGGCATGCATATGCATGCCATTTCTCATTATTCTTCCTAAGGGCATGTTTGGTATGTCTCCGTTCGAAGTTATTGCAGCTCTAACTCCAGCTTCACTTTTGGATCAACTCCTATGAGAAGTTGGAACAATCTCAGTATGTGTTTGGTTAGAAAGTTGACCACAGTTCCAGGAATGAAAAAAGGATCTTTGTAAAAAGAATATACCATCCTTGTTTCGTGACTTATAATTTTTTCGTATTGCTTAACTTATAACAATTTAATGAGTTGATTTTAGCCTTTTATTTTTATAATAAAATTCATGGAACTGCATGCGTCACTCCTGGGCCTGAACGCTACCATATACCTTTTTCCTATGCAGTTCAGCTTTGATGAATGCTTCTAGTTACATATCAATACGACAAGGTCGTATCAATATCAATCTAAGCCATACGTACATTATGGTGTTATGAAATTTAGATGGTTGAGATGCTTTCTTTTTCTCGGAGTAACGTCGAAATTTCGAGCTATTTTTTCCTTTTCAGATTAATATGGTAATTTTTAGTTTTTACCTTCTAGGATTAACATGAGGACTCATGGAGAAGCCTCTAATTAGTATATATTTTCTACTTTTTACCTTCTAGGAATAACGTGAGGGCTCCTGAAGAAGCCTCTACTAGAATAGATATAGATAGATATATAGATAAATAGAATAGAGGATAAATAGATTGCAAAATTGGCTACATGTCACTCAACTTTTGTACCCTTGGCTATTGGACATCAAAAAATCTCGTCTTGGCCAAAACACACTAAAACTTTGTGGCTCTTTGCTCTTAGACACTGATGTTATTATAATAATACTATCCATTGTTTCAGAGAGAGAAACGCTAAAAAATGACTTTATACCCTTCCCTCTTGAGAGAATGACGAGTGGGGCCGCGGTAAGTGAAATAGAGAAAGAAGAACACACACATACGGAGTGAGAGAGAGAGAGAGAGTGAACAGAGGAAGTAGCCGGTGGTTTTGGACGACGGCATTGGCAGCATGGTAGTCGCGGGCGACGACCAAAATGGGTTGGAGGGGTCGTGGGGAGGCAAAGGGAGGCGGCACTAGCGGCGAGGTAGGCAGCGGCCGATGCATGGCCGATGGTGGCGAGGGCGTGGTTCCACGGGAATCGGTGTGCACACGGGTACGACGATGGCAAGGAGAGGCCACCAGGGTCATACCACATGGCTGGAGGTGGTTGGAGGTGGCTGGGCTACGACCGCTGGTGCTGGAGAAGATGAGGTGGTAGTGGCGATGCTCCACAATGGTGCAATTGAAGGAATGGAGGTGGGAAAAGATAAAGGGGTGGAGGAGTTGCACTCGTGGTGGCATGACAGCACGTTGGTGGGTCAACGGGCGGTGGCGGACTTGAGGTGAGGTGCGCGGTGGCGGCGGCGGTCCGTCGGTTTTCTATGGAAATTGGTGCACGCATGAGCAATGCAGCAACAAGGGGAGCTCACTGGTGCGGTAGGCGCAGCTAGAGACGACCGAAGGTGGTGGGTCGACGGCGGTCGGGGCAGAGGAAAGAAATGGTGGCGGCGAACCAAGGTTGAAGATGGATGGCGAGCCTGGCGATGGGCTCGTGGCTGACAGAGGAGGAGGTGCGGTGCGGGCTCGTGGTTGGGGAAGAAGGGAGGAGAAGGAAGAAGGAGACCAAAAGGCGAGGGGAGCAAGGAGCGATAGCGGTGGTGAGATGGAGTCGGACTCGGTGACGGGAGGCGAGGGGCGCGAAGGGTGGGAAGGCGGGATGGGGGAGCAGGCCATCGGCATGGAGGCGAGGGGCGCGAGGCGGCGGAAGGCTGGGGAGGAGGCGACCGCGGCAGGGAAGAAGGAGATAACGTAGAAGGGGTAGGAAAGGAGGAGGAAAGAAGGAAGAAGGAGATAGAAGGGCAAAATGGACTTTTCACTAACTTTCTCTATCCTCTTTAGCTTGAAAATATTTTTTTAATGGTCTCAGTGGCTAAGAGCAAAGAGCCACAAATTTTTAGTGTTTTTTTGATCAAAACACGATTTTTAGGTGTCCAATAGCTAAGGGCACAAAAGTTGAATGTCATGTAGCTGATTTCGCCAAGTATATATGATAAAGGTTGTCACTTTAATTAGTTTCCTAGTACAACACTAACTAAAAGAGATACTCCTAATTCGGTTCAAACAAAGGCTACGTATTAAAAGCAGAGATTATACGTAAGGCATTGCAATCCTCAATCATGTCCAAATATAAGTTGAAAGGCAAGTGGCATGTAATAGCTGGAAGTCGTGTTGTCTCATCTGAACTTATGTCCCTAGCATGGCCAAAGTTCGGCCAAGAGACCAATGTCTTGTTGGATTTAATATGGGCTAGGCCCAACTTTAATTCTAATTAAATCCTAGAAAATCCCAAAGGCCCATGTGCATGTGCTAAACCTTTTTAGTCCCATATGGAGAGTTAAAGGGGAGTTACACCAATTTATAAGGTGGAACGTTAGAGTCCTCTTGTGGAATTAGAGAGAGCCAATACACGCGCGCTGCCGCCTCTCGCCTCGCCGAGCCGAGCCGTCTTGCGGCGCGTCGTGTTAATCGCGTCTCTTGTCTTTGTCTTTGTCTTTGTCGTGTGCGTGTCTTGTGCGCATACAGCGTGTCGGTGTGTCGCGTTTTCTTTATCTATTCAAAATCAAGCGCACCGACTCGCAATAAGCGGCCGCAATAATTGCGATCGTTTCGGTCTCTTCATTTTTGCAATTAAAAGAACGATCTGCACTGATTCAAATAATGGTAGCGATAGAATTCTTTGTTACTAGTGAGTAATGGCGACCGTTTACGGCCTCTTGACTAAGCGTGCGAATCTTTGTTACTAGTGAGTAATGGCGACCGTTTACGGCCTCTTGACTAAGCGAGAATGGTTGCGGTTACTAGTAAGTAATGGTGATCAAGTTTACGTGCGGTTGTTATATATAGCCATTATCCGAGCAGTCGTTCACCAATTTTCTCTCCACGAAAGACACCACGGTTCTTTGTTGTTTGTCTCCGCGATCTCCATCCCGCGAGGCGTGTCGATCGCGACGGGAGAGCGAGCCTCGGAACCTCGTCCTTGAAGGCTTGCGAGCAAGGGCGAATAAGGTTTTGGGAGCGTTCACGCGGCGCTCGCTTCTTCCTCTCCATTCGACTCTACGCCGCCTACAACCGTCGACTACTACGCGGCGTCCATCGCACGACTACTTACCACTACGCCATGACAAGCGACGATCGACAAAGACTCGGTGCCGCTTCTTCCACTCTGCTGCTCCTTCCACGGATCCGGTATGTCTATTTCATATGTATTTCTTGGTTAGTAATATTATGGTTGTTACCTTGAACAACGTGATAGATATGCTAGTTTCGTTCTTACGGATATTAGTATGTCTATAGTGTTCTTGCTTACTTGCTTTGTGAAAGTGGCTAGAATATTCATCATGTTTTATCTACTATATTTACGGATTAAAGTAATTGAAAAATGCACTTATTCCCAACAATCCAAAAACCTTATTGTAATAGGCATTTTTCATCAATCGGCTTTCTTCTGCGCTTAAGCCCTCTCAATTCGATGGTGCGAATTATAAGAGGTGGCGCACCAAGATGGTGCTTTGGCTAATCGCCATGAACGTTTTCATGTGGCAAAGGCAAGCTGAAGGAACACTTACTCTGAGCAGAGCAAGCGTTGAGGTCTGCGATAACCTTTTAAAGGTGCCGTGATCGCGTTCTTGGTGAGAAGTTAGTTGATGCATACATGGTGATTACAAATGGGAAAGATATGTGGGATGCACTCGAGGCCAAGTTTGGGGTTTCGGATGCGAGCGATGAAGCTGTATCTCATGGAGCAATACCATGACTATAGAATGGTTGATGGCCGTTACAGTAGTTGAGCGAGCTCATGAGATACAATCCATGGCCAAAGAACTTGAGCATTTCAAGTGTGTTTACGGACAAGTTTGTCGCGGGAGGCATTATTGCCAAGCTTCCTCCTTCGTGGAGGAATTTTGCTACTTCTACGAAACACAAGAGACAAGAGTTTTGTTGAAAATCTCATTGGGTCTCTTGATGTTGAAGAAAAGGCAAGGGCAAAAGATACACACACTAGAGGAAATGAGGACATTCTAGTGCCAATGTGGTGCGAAAAAGAATGGCCAAGCTCAAAAGTTCAAAGGCAAAAACAAGATCGCACAAACAAAGAAGCTTTAAAAGAAGAAGAAGAACACAAAGGATGGCCTTTGCTTTGTGTGTGGCGAATCGGTCATTGGGCCAAGGATTGCGAGTCAACGCAAGGGTGTGAAGAATCGCAAGGGCAGAATTCCAAGTCCGCCAATGTTGTTGTTGGTACTCGAGGCGGAACTTGAGGTATGGTAATTTACCTCATTTTTTTCCGTATGTCAATCTACCGATTGGTGGATAGACACCGGTGCTAATATACATGTGTGTGCTGATATTTCATTGTTTTCTTCTTACCGAGTCACTCGGGATTCACCGTTCTAATGGGAGCGGGTCACATGCCACTGTTCATGGTGTTGGCAGGTCGTCCAAGTTTACTTGGGAAAGATTGTGCAAGCAAGAACGTGCATCATGTGCCATCCATCAATAAGAATCTCGTGAGCGGATCTCTTACGTGTAGAGATGGTTTTAGACTAGTATTTGAGTCCAATAAATTTGTAATGTCCAAATGTGGACAATTTGTTGGTAAAGGCTATGTGTGCGGAGGCTTGTTCCGCCTATCTCTTTCGATTTGTGTAATAATGTTGTGAATCATATTTTGAGTGGTAATGAGACTACTATTTGGCATTCACGACTTTGTCACATAAATTTTGGTTGCATGACGCGTTAGCCGCTTTAGAGTTAATCCAAAATTCACCCTTGCCAAAGGTTCTAAATGTCAAGTTTGTGTGCAATCAAAGCGACCTCGTAAGCCTCACAAGGCGCGGAGGTAAGAAACTTGGCACCATTAGAACTCATACATTGGATCTGTGTGAGATGAATGGTGTGTTGACAAAAGGTGGAAAGAGATATTTCATGACTTTGATTGATGATTCCACTAGGTTACGCTATGTGTATCTTTTAAAAACTAAGGATGAAGCTTTTCACTACTTTAAAATCTATAAGGCGGTTTCGAGAACCAACTTGAAAAGAAAATCAAAAGGGTTAGGTCGATCGTGGCGTGAGTACTTTTCTAATGAGTTCAATTTATTCTGTGAGGAACATGGTATAATCCATGAGAGGACGCCTCCTATTCACCCAGTCAAATGGGATTGCCGAAAGAAAGAACCGTACTCTAATCGATTTGGTTAACGCCATGTTAGACACATCGGGTCTTTCCAAGGCATGGTGGGGGGAGGCTATATTGACTTCATGTCATGTCCTAAATAGGGTTCCCACAAAGAATAAAGAGATAACTCCATTTGAACAATGGGAGAAGAAAAGACTATCACTTTCATATTTGCGCACTTGGGGTTGTTTGGCGAAAGTCAACGTGCTAATTTCCAAAAAGCGTAAGCTTGGACCAAAAACCGTGGATTGCGTCTTTTTAGGCTATGCTCACCATAGCGTTGGATATAGATTTTTAGTGGTGAAATCTGGAGTACCTGACGTGCATATCGGTACAATTATGGAGTCGAGAGATGCTACTTTCTTTGAGGATATTTTTCCGATGAAAGATATGCCTAGTTTATCGAGTCGGAGCCCGATACAACTCTGAACCTGCCATTCCAATGGAATATTTTGAGCAAACCACGATCAAATTCACGAGGAGGAAGACAATGAAACTCGAGGAAGAGTAAAAGACAAAGGATCAGAAAGTCTTTTGGTTACGATTTCATTGTGTACCTTGTGGATGATACTCCAAGTACCATTTACGAAGCATATGCTTCTCGGATGCGAATCTTGGAAGGAAGCGATCCAGTGAAATGGATTCCATTATCTCTAATGGAACTTGGGAGATCACCGGCGTCCTTATGGTTGTAAACACAGAGGATGTAAGTGGGTGTTCAAAAGAAGCTTAGGCACGATGGTACTATCGAGAAGTATAAGGCACGGCTTGTGGCCAAGGGTTATACCCAAAAGGAAGGCGAAGATTTCTTTGATACTTATTCACAGTGGCTAGGTTGACCACTATTCGAGTACTACTATCTCTGGTTGCCTCACACGGTCTTCTCATTCATCGAGATGGATGTTAAGACGGCTTTTCTAAATGGAGAGTTGGGCGAGGAAATTTACATGGAACGACGGATGGATTTGTAGTAAATGGTCAAGAAGGAAAGGTGTGCAAGTTGTTGAAATCTTTGTATGGCCTTAAACAAGCACCTAAGCGGTGGCATGAAAAATTCGACAGAACCTTAACATCTGCGGGCTTTATTGTAAATGAAGTCGCGGATGTGTGTATTATCGCCATGGTGGGGCGAGGAGTCATTCTATGTCGTATGTTGATGACATATCGATTTTTGGGACCAACCTTAATGTGATTAAGGAGGTCAAGGATTTCTTGTCTCGAATTTTGAGATGAAAGATCCAGGAGTAGGCGATGTTATCTTGAACATCAAGTCGTTGAGAGGTGATGATGGTGGGATTACATTGTTGCAATCTCATTATGTGGAAAAGGTTACTGAGTCGTTTTGGTTATAGCGATCGCAAACCTTCTCCAACACCTTATGATCCTAGCGTGTTGCTTAGGAAGAATCGGAGAATAGCCGAGACCAATTGAGATATTCTCGGATAATTGGTTCACTTATGTATTTAGCTAAGCGGTACGGGCACGACATCTCGTTTCTTTGTGAGCAAACTAAGCGGTTTGTTTCTAATCAGGAGATGATCATTGGCATGCTCTTGAGAGGGTAATGCGCTATCTAAAGGGTAATATGAGTTATGGCATTCACTATACCGGGTACCCTAGGGTACTAGAGGGTTATAGTGATTCAAACCGATATCCGATCTTTGATGAGATTAAGGCCACAAGTGGATATGTCTTCACACTTGGAGGTGGCGCTGTTTCATGGAAGTCTTGCAAGCGAGACCATCTTAACGAGGTCAACAATGGAAGCGAACTCACGGCATTAGATCACGCCTTTGTTGAAGCCGAATGGCTTCGAGCTCTTGATGGATCTGCCGGTGGTTGATAAACCTGCAGCTATTCGATGAATCGTGACAATCGATCGTGATCGTCAAGGTGAACGATTCTAAGGATAATATGAAATCATCAAGACATGTGAAGAGAAGATGAAGTTTGTCAGAAAATGAGAAACTCGGAGTAATAGCTTTGGATTATATCCAAACGGCTAAGAATCTGCGATCCCTTCACAAAGGGTTTATCACGAATGTGATAGACAATGCATCAAGGAGATGGGTTTGAGACCCACGTGAGTTATACCATAGTGGTAACCCATCCTATATGATCGGAGATCCCGTGAAGTAGGATTAGCGAAACAAGCTTTTGGTTAATCGGGAGGAGAGTACCTTTATAGACCCACTCCATTGGAGATGCAATTCTCTCCTAAATCGTATGGTAGGTTGATTTTATCTTAATATGTTTTGTGGCTTATTTAAGCAAAGATCTTGTCCTCTGAGCGGTCTTGAAAGAACACACCTATATGAGCCCGATTGCTAGTCACAGCCTATGAGATAGGGTAATCTCTAGGAAGCTCATGAATAGGCCGAGTATGACTTATATGCTCCAACCGCGGGATGCTGGCACCTAGTATCAGTTAAGGACTTAAGTGAAACTTATTCACACAAAAATGCCAATTCAAGGCTTAGTCCATTGTGCAGTTGTGGATAAGTGTAGCTTCATTCTAGATGGATGTTCAACCTTAACCTGGTCTCCATCAAACACCGATATATTAAAACAATACTGTGGATCAAGGAATTTGACATGTGCCCTTGGGATCTGGTGGGGGATTGTTGGATTTAATTTGGGCTAGGCCCAACTTTAATTCTAATTAAATCCTAGAAAATCCCAAAGGCCCATGTGCATGTGCTAAACCTTTTTAGTCCCATATGGAGAGTTAAAGGGGAGTTACACCAATTTATAAGGTGGAACGTGGGAGTCCTCTTGTGGAATTGGAGAGAGCCAATACACGCGCGCGCTCGCTCGCCTCGCCTCGCCGAGCCGTGCCGAGCCGAGCCGCCGTGCCGTGTCGTGTCGTGTGGTGCGGTGCGGTGCGGTGCGGTGCGGTGCGGTGCGTTTTTCTTTATCTATTCGAAAATCGAAACGCACCGACTCGCAATAAACGGCTGGCAATAATTGCGACTGTTTCTGGTCTCTTCATTTTTGCAATTAAAAGAACGATTACCGATTCAAATAATGGTGGCGATAACAGTTCTTTGTTACTAGTGAGTAATGGCGACCGTTTCGGCCTCTTGACTAAGCGATGAACAGCTCGCCAGCACTAGTGAGTAATGGCGACCGTTTCGCCTCTTGACTAAGCGATAATGGTTGCGGTTACTAGTAAGTAATGGTGATGTTTCGTGCGGTTGTTATATATAGTCATTATCCGAGCAGTCGGGTTCACCAATTTTCTCTCACGAAAGACACCACGTTCTTTGTTCTTGTCTCGGCGATCTCCATCCGGCGAGGCGCGCGTGTCTGATCGCACCGGAGAGCAGCCTCGGAACCCTCGTCCTTGAAGGCTTGCACGAGCAAGGGCGAATAAGGTTTTGGGAGCGTTCGCGCGACGCTCATTGCTTCCTCTCCATTCGACTCTGCTCGCCTACAACCGTCGACTACTACGCGGCGTCCATCGCACGACTACTTACCACTACGCCATGACAAGCGGCGATCTCACAAAGACTCATTGCCGTTTCTTCCACTCTGCTGCTCCTTCCATTTGGATCCGGGTATGTCTATTTCATATGTATTTCTTGGTTAGTAATATTACTAGTTGTTACCTTGAACACTGTGATAGATATGCTAGTTTCTGTTCTTCTGGATATTAGTATGTCTATAGTGTTCTTGCTTACTTGCTTTGTGAAAGTGGCTAGAATATTCATCATGTTTTATCTACTATATTTCTGGATTAAAGTAATTCGAAAAATGCACTTATTCTCAACATGTCTTAGGGTATACGGGAACTGGCATCTCAATTGCAGAGGTCAACGGGGTACGATGCAAAACTTTGCAGTTCAAAACAATATCAAAAACAAATTAAACATCTTAAGACAAATTTGGTGTTAAAACTAAAAAAATATTAGCACTAAAAAAACATTGTTCATGGCACCCGGGTTGATGACTTGTATCAATAACTGAAAGTAGAGTTACGTTGCATTTGGTATGTAACTCTCTTAACAATTCTAGTATATGCAGTGTTCACTTTGCTCCAGCGAACATCACACCACATAGCCATTGGATGGCACTCCCCACCTGTCCCTCCTCGTGCCCACTGCTTTAGCCATTCGACGCCTTTGTCCAATCCCATCGCGACGGCGCCCAAAAGCTTCTCCCCGTCTCCCCACCACCGAATGCAACTGCTGCGTGCCCTCCTCCCCTGTGTACGGTCATCGACTCTCCCCACTTCCCTATTCGTCGTTCACCGCTGTTGGTGCCGCCATTGCCGAATCGCACCGGATGAAGCAGATAGCAACGCCCTTCCTCGGAACCCTAATCGCGTGACACGCCTGCATATCACACAACACTGAGTTCAGCCGCTAGGGAGGCCCGCTGCCGTTAATCCACGTCCTATTTGCATATATAACTAAATTTTTAATCATAATTATTAGAGCTATATAAAAAAAACTCTAGTTTTTAAATATATACAGTAGTATTAAGCGGCGCAATTGCATAGGCAATTCAGTTAGTTTTGTTGAGATTTTGGTAGTCGTCATGTTGCTGACTCGAAGACAATCAATCTAATCACACGATGAACATCAATAAGAGACACATGGTATAGAGGTGGATCCGTGATCTTTATTCATCTGTATATCTGTTGTACATGGAGGTCCTCATATATATAGCCCATAGGGGTGAAAACTCTCCACGGGCGGTTTAGTTGTTTGCCCATAACTAGGTTTCGTAACACTTTCTCTTGGGCAATAGACAACAATATGCAAATATCTCATCAAAAAATCCTTTCAAAAACCCATTGGGAAAAAGGAATGGAGAAAAGAGTATATTACATTCTTAAGTTGTATTACACTTGTTGCCTTACTAAAAAAAATTTATGTGAGAAAATTTCAGAAAAACTCGCCAAGAAAAAGGGTACAATGTTTAATCTTTGGAATCCAATATTCAATATTTTCGATAAATCCTCAGAATTTGATAAGGGTCATGATTTAGGGATTTACTTCCCTTGAATTTTGCAACTCTTTAAATAGTCTTATTCCAATGCTATGAATGTATCTTTGGAAACTGGATGTAAGCAGAGACTTAGTGGATAAATCAACTGGATTTTCATGAGACTTTTTTTTTTGGCAGAATCTTTACCTCATTATTCTTCTGGAATTCATTAGGATAAAATATCTAGGAGCAATGTGTTTCGTGATGTTGCTCTTGACATAACCCGGTTGTATTTATGTAATACAAGCAATATTATCTTCATAGATAATTTAGGGGGTATTGGTGGCATTAATGTCACACTACTTCTGGATGTGGTTAATCACACGTCTGAGCCAAACACATTCAAGTGAGGCTTCTTATAGCGATATAATCTCTGAGTGGTTGGTAGAAATAGCTACCAAGTTCTGCTTAATGACTACCAAGAGATAGCTGCATTAGCATAAATTAATATAAATCCATTATGGGATTTTGCACTATAGAGATTTGACAGATAGTCAATATATCTTCAGAAATTAGTAATGATCATTAGGATATATACGTGATCTTCATGATCTTTGCATTGTCGGCCAACTGGATCTAAATTGTTAAGTGGCAAAACCTTCAAAGTGAATTTAACCAGTAATATCATTGTATCAACACTTTCTAGACTTGACTAAGATTTTTAAAATCTTAAGTATGATGATCAGTATTTAGCATATGCCCCCCTGAAGATAACTGTCGTTGAAGTCTTATTGCTCTAATGCCTTTCATACATTTTTTGAAAATGAATATAAGTATATTGTGATCAAATCAATTGGATTACCACAATGCAAATTCTTACATACAAATATCCTATTATTCATCTAGAGATTTTAGGATAAATACTATTTAGGAGTAACCTATTTTAACTTATCAAATACCATTATTCGATTATGCAACACAAGTAGATTATCCTTACAGAGGATATGAGGTAATACTAGTTGTAAAGTCGTATGCCTTATAGACACTATTTATCAAAACTTTTCAGGGTTTTAATATTTTGTTAGTATCTTTAGGTGATCAACAAATAGTCTGTTCTGCAGAACTATAAAGTATGGTTGTACCACTCTAGATTAAAATATAACCTGTCTTAGTTTTCGCATTTAGAGGATTAATTGCCAATATCACCAATGTATATCGTACCTTCATGGTACTAGAGGAAAACATCATTCCACTAACTTCTGGTGGAAGATGCACTTTATAGAGCTTGTGTGGCGCACTTCTAGTTTTTAGGTTCCTCATTTTATTCTATCAAGTCTTGATGGGTCCTTGTCCACTTCTAGAGATTATATAAATATTGGTGTGATTAAGAGATTGACTGATAAGATATTTTTTCTTCAGTGAGATACTCTCTTCCCGCAGAAGGTCTTACTACATGTAAGAGACTATTGTGTATGAAGGTCTTACTATATGTAAGAGACTACTGTGTATGAGTTTTATATATATTACGATTTTGTTTCCTTTTCTTACTAGGAACTTTGAGTCCTTTGAGAATCTCATCAAGGATTTTCAGAACCAATTGGCTATATATTTTATTTATTTGTTCATGTCATTTGCTAGAATTATTATGCAATAGAACATTATATCATTCATAATAGGAGAGTAACGGTCTCTACAGGGACCTTTTAACCATAGCTTTTATCACTTCATTATCTTCATAATGACCCATCAAGTATGAATTACCTGGTTCCAAGACTTTTATTTAGTAATTTTGGTCCAGCTTCATATGCTTTTATTATGTGATCCGATATGAACACTCCAAGCGCTCGGCCATGAACTTTGGTTCCAGATCTGTGTTCTCATAAGAGAAACTTTAGTAATTGTAGAGGCAAAGTGATTGTCGATAACTTTTCTCTCATACCCTCCAAATTGAGGGTATCTTAGTGTTAATTAGATCTTTGTTATTTCCCAAACAAAAGATTCTTGATCATTCCACATTCCCAGTATTGTAATATGTGCACATCAAATTGATGAGTCTTTCATCTTCGTGATGAACCTCTTTATGAGGTATTTCACTTTCAAGGTGAGTTTTCTTTAAGAGAGTTAAAAGAGTGATTAATAATTATTTTGACTAGTGTCATTAGATCTTAGACCCTCAGGCGTCCCCACAGATTTTAGATCAAGAACAAATAAGTCAATTTCGCAAAGGTGGATATACTATTTAACCAGGAGTATTCCACTCTTAGCGATGCATTTATTGCAAGTAAACACTATGGTAACTCATCCATAATTGAAAAATATCTAGCAGGCTCCCTGTTTCTGGTGTACAGGAGTATGAACTAAACTTTAAGTTTAGCTTGACTAGTGCGTGTATGTTAGTACTAAAGATCTTTTCTTTTTGGAAAATACGACGACATTCGAACTTTTGGGCATCTCTCCCCTAATACCGAGATTCGATTTTTATTAATAGCATACCACAAAATTCCCCTATCATAGGCACATACTTGATTGGGTTTCAGATCTAACATGATCTCCAACAACTGGTGGTGGCCCAAATGTGTATGCTACAGTGGTGATAACATGTGAAAAATATTTGATTCCTCCAACACGCACTTATTTCAATAAGGGGTTTGGTAATTATATGCAATGAGCTGGGCTTTTATCAATGCAGTGGCATGAAATCTGCATGATCATAATATTCTGTAGGATATTCCAACTTCGGGTTGGTTATTAATCTGCAACAAAGGTCCCATACGGGGATCCGATAGTTGGCAGACTTATTATTTATAGTAGTTTCTTTATTATTTGGCCAAGTTTTGATCTAATTACTCATACCTTATTTTAAATAATTTGGATCATTAAACTTCAAGTTTATAATCACGCGACATATTTTCTTATGGTCATAAGAAGTGTGTTCTAACAACATAAAACTATAGGATACTCTCTAAAAACATAAATATAATGCTGGAACATAAATATTTGACCATAGTTAATCTGTACGAAAATACTAGATTTTCTTCTGGACTTCAAATCTTAGTTGAATCACTCAAATAGTATAATTATTCGACAAAAATATTTATTATTCAACAGAAACATCATATTTAATTAAAGGTGATAAGTTATATACCAAATTTTAATTTGTAATGCCAGAATGAATATGGCTAAATTTAGATAATTCAGGAACAACAAAATCCAATAGGTCATTTTATATTTTTTTTGGGAGTTATATTTGCTTCAAGTAAGTGAAATGGCTTCTGGTGGTGATGCAGTTGCAATCCGCATTTTACAAATTTATGCATGTGTCATTTCCGATGAGTATGTCACGCTTATATGCATAGCCAAATATGGCGTATATGCGGTTGCGTCAAGCAGACGTCTATTTGCCGTGTACATTCCCGCATGCTGGCAGCTAACATATTACTGAAGATACAAATCAATATCCCTTCGTGGGCAGTAATGATTGTGGTTGCCAACAACATGGGTATCGACAATGGTATAAATGTTATTTTCCATATCAACTGGATAAGGATAATAATTATGTAATTTACTTTAATCATCTTCCAAAATAAACTAGATTAATTTATTACTTCGGGCTAATTTGCTTCTAGCTTTGACCTAGGATATGCCATTGTGCCAAACATGACTTTTGTTTTGAATATTTTTACATGCCTCTTAGGTTCTAATATCCCACACAAGCCTAACATCCTCTCCTTTTTCATGCCAACTATAAAAAATACCGAGTGATAGCGTGTGCATCAGGCAATTGCTTGAAATAAACTCAGAGTTTTAGCAAAGATTAACAATCATACTTCAACAAGAGTGCAATTTTATTGCGTGAAACCAACATATACTCTGTAATATTCTGCTTACAAATTTCTTCAATTAAGAACTAGGTATGGTGAAGCATAGTGTTATATAGATTCCAAGTCTTAGTGCTGAAGTTATTATGTACTATTTGAGGAATATAATGTTTTCTAGACAAAGTGATCCATCAAAGATCAACATATGACTAAACTTATTCCGATGCCACTGAGAAAAATAGTTTTCATTTTGCCATCTGGACATCCGTGCACTACAAGCTAGTGAATTGTTTTTGCATTGCCATTACCGGGATTCCTCTATTGTTTTTGCATTGCCATTACCATGTCGTTATCCATAAACTGGGACTAAACCTTTAAAACAACTCAGCACGCATTAGTCCCATAAAACAATTGCGGATTTGGCACAGAGGACTCGTTTGGAACAGAGAAAAAAAAACTCACTGGAAAGCAAACCCTAATGTACATGTATAGGTAATGGACATTGTGGTTTTTCCTTTGCTAAGAAATCCCTTTGTTGCATTATTGCATATATGGGCCTCAAGCTTCCTTGAATCATGGGAAAACACGAGCTACCTGATTGGTGAGAGAGACGGACATAATCAAAAAAGACAATTGATCATGATTTTCCGGCCTAATATAATTATTCCTTTCGGATATGTACATATCTTCTTTTGATCACGGCAAGTTAGCATCCAAAACAACTTGCTGAAGAAGGGGAATATGAGTCATGTGCTTTAATTTTGGAACCATGGTGCTTCTTGTTTAGTGCGAAAGTTAAAAGCATCTATAGTTCTATACTAGTAAATCAACTTCCAAAGGAGATTCCAACGTCATGTCCAGCGGTCCGATACTAGTAAAAATTAAGAAAAGAAAGAAGGACATGCATGAATACTCACGTTATCAAAATAGCAAAATTGGTCGTACGATGGATACTACAAAAATTGTGATTTTGTTAAAAATAATAAAAATATATGTCTTAGCAAAGTCACGATTTTTAGATGTCCAACAGTCAAGACGCAAAAATAAATGCCATATAGGCCATTTTACCATTCAAAATCAACCAGCCATGCATGCCACGTGCATAATGCATCGACGCCTCGATCCTGGTTTACCTGCATACCTCTCTGCGCGCTGCTTTTGATGCAAACGCAAACCTCCCAAGCACGCGATGATGTTCTCGTTTTCGACGGTGAGCTTGCTGCATGCTACAACTACAAGCTGCTTATACCTATAAACATGGCGGGCGGCCAGCCGAACCGAACCAGTTATATCTTACACACCATTCTACAGAAATCATATGTGTAGTTAACTACCTGGAAGTCTAGAAAGATGACATGATTCAGCCATAGTAGTCATATCTTCACCATTGACCAATCCCTTAACTCATACAGCATCAACCTCACGTTAGGTCGATCTGTGGATCCTTCATGCTACTGTTTTTCGACCGACAGTCAGACCGACCTCACTAGCGGTTAGACCGGTTGAGGGTGTTTTTGTTTGGGGTTTCTCGGTTTCAACTCAAGACTTTCACTGTGATCTTGAACTTTTGATTTTATAACTTTCATAGTTATTAAAGTGAAAAAGAAAATTGAATACCGAAGATGATAAAGAGTGGCTCCTATTCACCTAACTTTAATAGTCACTATTTCGGTCCAACAACAAGAACAGTAGGCACTTCAGTACTGTGTGCTGGAGCCTAGTTGGAAGATCGATACAAGTAATTTCTTGATTTGCAAGGTAGTAATTTTTTTTGAAACTATATTTTGATCATTGGATTTATGTAGAGATTGATGTGTCATACGGTTGGGTATTGATCTAATTAATAAAACATATGACTTTTCTTTAATAAAATTTTAGTTACCGACACCTTTTTTTTTCATCACCTCTGATTGCAGTCCACTATCCTACAGTTACATTTTGCACCCCTATGCCCTAGCTAAGCTAGGTAGATGAATGCATTAATTGCCAACATCTTATATGTTTTGGTCCCCTTATCAAATTAGACGGTTGAGATGCCTTCTTTTTAATTTTTAGCTATTTTTCTTTTTCAGATTAATTGGTAATTTCTAGTTTTACTTTCTAGAATTAACACGAGGTTCATGGAAAAGCCTCAAATTTGTATAGATATAGATATATTACTGTTTGGCTAGATTAGATGGTTAGTTGGGTTAGCAGTAGAAAAACAAAACTTGGAAGGGTTAGTTGTGCTGGGTTAGCTTTTTACACCAATTTGATGGGTTAACTTAATGCTGGTCAGAAGGGTTACAAGGTTTTGACCGAGTTAAATTAATCCTCTCTAACCTAAGGGTGTTCGACGTGTTAAACCCTTAACCCACGTTTTAAACGTGAAGAACAAAAATGTGTATTCATGAATGGCACGTGAGATTAAAGCTTACAAATCAACGGACAAGAGTTAGGCGCTATCTCCAGCTTTCTACAAGAGGTCCATCTTTTAAAAGAACATCAGTAGGCCTCATAATACATATCAGTGATTCAGTGCCTCCCCCTCTCTCTCTCTCTCTCTCTCTCTCTCTCTCTATATATATATATATATATATATATATATATATATATATATATATATATATATATATATATATATATATGAAAAATATTTTCTACTCCCAACTGTAGTTACTCCATATCTGATATACCACATAAAAGAACTTAATATACTCTTTTATCACTTTGGGTATACTTGTATACTAATTATAAGATACTCCAATGCGAACTATGTGAAAAATTTGTAAATACCTTCATATTCGCACATAAAAATGAGTATGTCGAAAAAACTATACATACCACCCCTAAAAAGGTGTAAATACCACATAAGTGGTCTTATATACTCGTATACTACACATACATACTCTCGGTTGCACAAGATATTCTCTACATTGTGAGATACAGAATAAGGAGTAACTACTCCCGAGAGTATATATATATATATATATATAGGAAAATGGTATAGTACTCCTGGGAGTACGTACTCCCGCTTCTCATATACTACTTATATGAAAAATACTAACTACTCCTAGGTGTAGTTACTCCCGTTCCATCCACTGTTCCTTGCTTGATGAGATATATGCACCCATCTGAGTCTAACAGTGCTGGATATCATAGATATAAAAGACCCGATCCATTATCCTATTTCCCAGACACCTATACACTCCTTTCTATATATACTTCTTTTATTATACGAGACACTATCATGCAAACGTTATATACTTCTTATACAACTACTTTTAGCATAAAGTATACTCCTGTGCAAACGTTACATACTACCATACACCTAGATACTTCTTTAACCATACATATACTCCCATGCACCTGGCGTACTCCTTTTTTTCTGCTCCTAGTTCATTCCTTAGGCTATTCTCTGCAGCCAAATAGGAAATCGTTCCATAAAAAAATTACGAATGGATCAATTAGTAGTCACGTGAGTATACATACTCCATATGCGGTCTAGCAGCCCAGCATACATACTCCATTTAACGAATTATACATCAAAAGCACCATGGACCCACCGGCATACTCCATTCGACAGGTGATACATATATCACACCGACGAGTTATCATTGCTGAACCTGTTAAACGTATTCAGTGCATACGATGTATACAGTGCCTACGACGTACTGATCAAGCGTATGCATCCACCGAACACCCAGACTCCTAGCCTCCAGTAACATCGGCACCTACCATGTTTAAGCTTTGCCTTATCTTGGCATGTAATCAGCCTCCCATAACATTAGCACCTATTATGTTTATCTTTGCATTATATGTCACATGTAATCCTGATTTATCTTTTGGTATTAGAGCTAATCACTCCCTGTATTCCATATATACGTGCGGCTGCCCAAGGAATCAAACGTGGTATGTTAGTGATGGTGTCCGATCCAATAACCCAATCAAGTAAGTGGTATCTTGAGGTAGCTGGACGGTAGATACAATGGAGTAACTACAACCGGAAGTAGCAAAAAGTCTTCTCTCTCTCTGTGTATATATATATATATATATATATATATATATATATATATATATATATATATATATATATATATATATATTGATGCTTCAGCATGGCGGGCAGGACACGGTAGGAAAATAATTGGAGCCATTTGGTCGGGCAAAGGAACTGATATGCATACCCGGTCGATCTATATCGATCTTGTTATAAGTCCTTTTCCAGCAAATTTCACGAAAGGTCGGTATAGAACTAGATTCCAATGTCAAAGTGGGAGTCTGGGACCTCACCTTTCGGAAATTCCAGGCGCAACTAGCTTACAGATGACAAAAGATATATATCCTCGAAGAATCGATTCAAGCCTAACGTGCAACTGACGTGTCCTTAATTATTTGTTTTCATTTTATTTTTTTGACTGAACTTATTGCTTTTCCTCTACTATTTAAAAATTAGAGTTGGTAGTCGTTCGCTCTCTCCACCCTCCCACTCGTGTCCCTCTCTATTGACATGTGAGCCACGTTATCGGCAAACTATCTCCTCACATATCATGCGCTCCATATTCCTCCTCTCCCAATATCGCCTGCCACGCCGCTTGCACTTTCTCCTCCTCTCTGCCCTCACCTCCACACCCGTTCTTCTGCTCTACACCGCACGCCTCCGCCTCCGCCTCCACCCCCTCCCCTGCCGCCGCTTCCATTGGCCGAATCTGAACGAGCCTCACTTCTTCCTCTCCGCCCCCGCTCTTCTGCTATGTTTTGTGCACCTTAACAAATTAAGAGATATTATAACTACTTTATTTGATAAACTATATTTATAAGATGAATGTTTTGTAGCAATGCGCAGACACTTAACTAGTCTTCACTGAAAGATAACTTCACTTCCTAACAAGATAGATATGAGCCCAAAGGAAGTCCTCTGGTAAAGAACCGAGAGAACAAATGCCAAAGACAACGACAGGAGAATTCACGGGATCAGCTGATCACGCCATGCGTTCAAAGAGAACCATGTCCTCACGCGAGCATTCGCTGCTTATATGCGCGCATGCATGCCATGGCGGCCAATTCAACCAGCCATACTTAGTAATCATCCATCCATATATGCAGGATATATGCGAGTAGGTAACTGCTCATAGCTAGCTAGCAAGATGGGCATCTTCAACATCAGTGAAAGCAGTTACAACGCGAGCTGTGGGCGTACCATCGGCCTTGTGTGGAACCTGACCTCCTCCTACACCGACCAGAGCAATGAGGCCTCCATGGTGTCCGCCTCCGTCATCATGTTCATCCTCGCCTGCCTCTTCTTCAACCTCAACCTCTTCGGCGGCCTCTCCGACGTCAGCGCCATCCTCGACCCCAAAGTCCGCCTCTACCTGTCCTCGGCGCTCTCCCTCTTCCTCCCCGTCATGTCCTACCTCTTCTCCGAGGCCAAGAACGCCGGCCTTGTGTGCGCCAAGGGGTCCACCAATAGGGTCGCCGCTGCAACCGAGCTCTCGCTGCGAGCCCGGATGATCCTCGTGTGGATGCTCCTCGTGGAGCTCCTCCGCAAGAAGGTGGAGGTGATCCGCATGAAGGGGATGTCCGGCACGATCGAGCGTGCCGGCCGCGTAGTTTGGCTGGGCAGCCTCGTCTTCTTCAACCTGCAAGGCGCCGGACGGAAGGCGTTGTTCGGCATCCTCTGGCTCCTCTGCGCCACCAAGCTGTTGCAGAGAATCGCCTACACTGAGGTTGGGAAGCGTTCCTTTGCCTACGGCAAGAACGCCCGTCTGATCACCTCCTACATGGCTCAAATGCTAGAAAAATATCAGCAAGAGCACCATGACGAGCGGGATGGAGACGAGCTATTGAAGAGGTGCAAGTACGTGGTGATGGGAGAAGAGAAGCTGGTGCTTGAAGCCAGCCCAGCCGGCTACAGGCTCGCCGATGAAACGTATCTCAGCCAGTTGAAGATCCTGACAAGCCCGGCTGCCTACAACTTCGCCAAAGACGTCAACGCCGTCGTCACTGTCGGGAGAATTTGGCAGGTTGCAGAGAGTGATAATTGGCTCTTCACCTCCCTCGACCAAGATGGGCGGCTGAGGAGGCTCTGCCTGTCCTTTGCACTCTTCAAGCTGCTACGGCGAAGGTTCGAGCACCTGCCGGCAATGACGGAGGTGGAGACCCGAACTTGCAGGGACCTCGTCTTTAAAGGCTTGTACAAGAAAGGCACCAACGCTAGCGGCGAAGACAAAGCTGAGGCACTGTTCCAAGTGTTGAACGACGAGGCGTTCTTCCTGAGCGAGTACTACCACTCCGTTGTCCCCGTCGTTTTGGCATGTCCATTCTTCTTGCTCGCCAACTACTTCCTACTCCCACTCATCGTGCTGGTCCTATGCCTTGTGATCATTGTTCTATGCGGTAACGGCGATGTGCTCTTCGCCTTCCGTAGCATGGAAAGCGATAACTATAGCATATCATTCGGTGTACGCAAGATGGCCAAGTGCCTCTTGAGCAGAGTCATCACCTCGCCGCCGGTCTTCTTCTCCACTATTGACTTCTCCATCACCGTGCTCCTCATACTCGTATTGGTATACGAGGAAGTATGGGAGTTCTTTGTGTTTCTGTTCTCCAACTGGTTCTTAGTGTCCCTGCTCTGCGGGTACACTGCCAGACCCCACTGGGGTGATAACCCCATCTTCAGCTGGGCCATCCGTCGCATCTTGTGGGTACGGAGCAAGATGAGCCACCCAGACTCTAGCTTCAAGCAACTATCTGTGCTGAGGTTTTGCTGGCTCACCCTGATGCTGCCATCCTCACTCTTCCTGACACTGCCGATCCTGCCGACTGTGCCTGTGCCAAATGAAGTGAAGCATTCCATCATGGAGTACTTAGCGACGTTGTTGTACGACCCTAACGGCAACGGCACCACTCTTACTCTTAGCAATGGCAAGTCTGCACTTGCAGAGCACGCGGAGCTTCTGCCGTTTTGCGAGACTGATAGCATCGTCGAGGTCATTCTCACCTGGCACATCGCCACCAGCATCCTGGAGGTGAGGTATCCACCTCAGAATAACGTGGCGACGAGCCTGTCCAAGTACTGTGCTTACTTGGTGGCCTTCCACCCGGAGCTGCTCCCCGAAAACGAGGAGAGCACCGAGAGCATGTTCGAGGCCATGAAGGATGAGTTGAATCATGTGCTCGGGTTCTGGGGCTACTACATGCCATCGGTGGGGAGCAGCCGGCACGACAAGATCATGGGTGTGGCAGAGCGGCTGAGCAAGACGCCGGGCATGGTCCCGACAACGGTGGTGCAGAAGGGCGCGAGCTTGGGGCGCACGCTGGTGGAGAAAGCCTCAGGCGCACAAGGTTCAGTGGGAACGTGGAAGGTACTGGCCGATGTTTGGGTGCAGCTCGCCGTGTACGTGGCGCCGTCGAGCGACGAGGACTGCGTGATGGGGCACGAGAAGGTGCTGGCGCAGGGCGGCGAATTCATTAGCGTGCTTTGGGCGCTGGCCACGCACACCGGCATCAGCCGCACGCCCAATCCGCTGCCGGTGGCCATCCCGATCGAACGTGTCTGAGGGAATAACACCTGATGTTTGTGTATGGATGGAGCTCTCCATCGGTCTGCATGTGTGCTCAATAAGTTTGGCGTGCTAGCTTAGTAGCTTCACAGTTTGCTTGCGTGTACGTGTGCTGGCTTTGGTGTGGTTGCTTGCTTTCGCTGTATTTCTTGATTTGTTTGTATCCATCGACAAGTTAATTGATGACATGCATGTCTTGAGTTATTTTCCTTCCAAAATGCAATTTGAACCGAGGCGCGCGTTCAAGGTACACTCTGTGTTCCACGTACGTGTGCTGCTTAGCTGTGTGCATAAGTGTATCTTTGTTCCGTTCTCAATGTTTCCGAGGGCTAGTCAATTCCTTCCTCTTTTATTTTTTGTACTTCCTTCTTTCCTTGGTGTTAAAAGCTGAAACACACGAAGACTGTCAGTCTGGCTAAGTGGCTAGTAGGCTGGCCGTGCTGTGCTCTGCTACGCCTACTCCTGATTCCTGAATCGGGTCAAATTGGCTTCTGCCGAGCGGCCCTTCGCCGCGTGCGCGCGGCCTCCTGTTTCCGCCGATCGGCCGAGCAGTCTCGCTTCTGCTTCACCGCCAGCCGAAGCCAATCAGGTGGGCTAGCGTGCAGCGTGGAATATTGATAGGGCTGCGCGCTCACATTGCACTGCTTGGGCTGGCGGCGAAGAATTCCCTTTCCGCAAGACGTACAGACGTTCGATCAAGTGGACCGCCGAGCTGCCGTCCGCCTCCGTCTACGGTATAGGCAAGCTCAATCCAAGTCGGGCTGCCTCCCTCCCATTTCCTCTGAGCGGGCCGTGCCGTCTATTAGGCCGCAACTCAATCCAAGTCTGTTCGATTGCAATCTTCCTGCATTGCGGCCCTCTATTAGGCCTCAACTCAACCCGTGAACGCCTGCGCGTTGCTCGGCTTTGGGACGCACCGCCTTCCCGGCCCCTCTCTATCTTTCACTCGTCCGCTAAACACCAACTGGGCCAAAGTGGCCCGTTTTCTCTCACGATCTATGGATGCGATACACCCGGTAGTATCATCTAGATGTATTTGTTTTAGCGTTTGTACTTATAGAGCAACAAATACATTAATACCTATTTTTTCACATTAGCAATAGTTGAAACAAGCAATCGATAATCGAATTATTTTTTGAAAGACCCAACGGGGCCGGCTTATCCTACCGGTTATAAATGGAGGGAGTTTTGGGGGGCGAGGCCAGACGGGCCACGTCGCCCCGAATTCCCTCCCCCGTCCGATTCCGCGCTGGTTTTCGTCACATCCATCCGATTTCCTCTCCGTTTCGTTTTCCTTCGGTTCCTTCGCGTTCACCCGCATCGCCCTCGCCCTCGCCCTCGCGCGCGCGCCCCTCCCCTTCGCCCGCTCCGCCCTCCGCGGACGCCTCCTCGCCCGCGCCGCCCCCGCCACAGGCCTCCTCCCCTTCGCCCCCGCTGTCTCCTCCTCCCCTTCCGTCCTCGCCGCCCCTCCTTGTCGTTGCTGGCGCCGCTCGCGATCTAGAACTCTTCCTCTCCGCAGCCGCCTACAATCCCTGCGCCCTCCCACGCGACGAGCCGCCGCCGCCGCTGTCTCGGCCGCGCTCGGCTAATTCACCATGCTCCGGCCCTTCACCATCCGTGCGTCCGCAGCGGCCGCAGCCTGCCGCACAAAACCTCCGTGGCCGGGGTGAGTCCATCTCCGTTTATTAGTTACTGTTGTTAACTGCTTATTCATATTCGTGATTACATGTGGATTTTTCTGGAAACGGGGAATTGGGGCATCGATTTTGGTTTAGACAAGAGGTGGGGAGGTTCTTGATTTCATCTCACCACGGCAGGACTCACCATCGATTTTTTCTTCACGGACGTCTGGATCGTTGCAATTGCTAATTAGTCGAGTAATGGCAGAGAGGGCACGAAATAGTGAGGAAACAACCAAGGAAAGGTTGAGAAGAGACGAATTAGGCTTGGTGGACTGGAAGAGAGGGGAAAAGAGACAAGGATTTGATAGAGCTGTTTAAATTGTCTAAGCCTTTAAGGTTCGTTGCAATTGCTAATTAGTCGAGTAATGGCAGAGAGGGCACGAAATAGTGAGGAAACAACCGAGGAAAGGTTGAGAAGAGACGAATTAGGCTTGGTAGACAGGAAGAGAGGGAAAAAGAGATGAGGATTTGATAGAGCTGTTTAAATTGTCTAAGCCTTTAAGGCCTCTTATGGGCTACAACACTCCATATTCTCCTATACACTTCGTACTTACTCTCCATTGATATTGTAACGCCCTGTTTTCGGACGATAATTAGCGCTTACTATTTCGGTTTTCGTTCTTCGTTCATATTTCAATTTACCAAGCTATTTGCGAAAACTTTCCTTCCTTTTCGGTTTGTGTTTCAAATGTAATGTTCTTAGCATTTGAAATTCAATTCCGGTTTAGGGTTTCTCCCCTCTTTTGTTCCCCGGTCCACCCCCCCAACGGCTCCTTTTCCCTCCCTCCTCCCGCAGGCAGCACCACCTCCTGTGCCGAGTCGCCTACGCCGCACCTCGCGCCTCGCCAAAGACGCCTCCACCTCGCCCTGTCTTGTTCGCGCCAGAGTGCCCTTTTCCCCTTCCTTGGATCCTTCCCCATCGGACCCCCCCTCGCGTGTCCCCGTGCCCGCGCTCCAGCCGCCGTCCTCCTCGCCCAACCCCTCCTCGCGCGTGCTCGCCCCGCGCAGCGCACCGCGCGACGCCGCTTAGCCCGACCAGCGTCGCCTCTGTCGCCTCGCGGACCCCGTCTCCCTGCGCCGCCGGCCCTGTCGCCAGCATGCCCCCGCGCCCGCCGTTTCTGTCGGTCCTCGCTGCCGCCCACCTGCGCCGCCCGCATGCCCCCTTTTGCCGCTACGCCGCCGGGTCCCGCTCCTCCTCCTCTTTGCCCATAAATGCCCCCATGCCCCATTGTTTCCCCCAACACCCCCCTTTCCCTCCACCCCCATTTTCCCTTCGTTCCCAAGAATCCGAGGAAGAAGAGGTAGAAAGGAGAAGAAGAAAAGAGGAAGAACTTACCTCCGTCGCCGTCGCCGCTCGGTGCCCTCCCCGCGGGATCTCCCCGTGGCCGTCGCCCTTAGCCGTGCCCCCCTCCCCGTGCCGTCGTCGTCGCCGCCGTCGCGCCCCCGAGCCCCCTCCTCTCTCCCCGCAGCCGCCCACCTTCCGTGTCACCGCCGCCCCTTCCATCTCCCCTCCCGCTCGGTCTCTCTCTCCCTCCCCCTCTTTTCTTTTAGGGCAGCCAAGGCCCAGTGCCTGTGGGCCACGCCTCCCCTGCGCGCAGTTCGGCCCGAGGCCTTGGTCCAGGCCGAAATTTGTGGGCCGCCGGCTGTTTTTTTGTTTTGTTTTCCTTTTTCTTTTCTGGTTTAATTCAAAAGAGACACTTTAAAAATTCTTATCTCCCTCATTTTATCTCCAAAAATTATAAAATAAATTTCTAAAAATTTATTAATTCAAGATCTTACTAATGGCATAGGTCTTGTTTAATTTGGAGTTTATTTGTTGTTCATTTGTATTTAATTGCTCTTTTTGCTTGCCTGTGCCTTTTTCCGGTACGTTCGTCCGACTAGGATTTGAAGACGCCGGAGATCCCCAAGTTGATCAAGCCCAAGATTATCGAGATCCTCTAGCCTATATCCTAGGCGAGTCAATACTTTGATCATATTGAGCCTACATTTTATACAAATTATATTCTTTTAAAATAGTAAATTGCATGCCTTAATTCTTTAAACAAATATATGTTAAAGCTTAAGGTAGTTAAATGTCCATTTGATGAGTTATTAATTATTATGTCATCCTTGACAACTTGAATCCCTTAACCATGTCACCCTAGTAACTATGTGGTAATACTAGCTATAGGTTGTACTTAAGTGATATGCTAATCTTGCTTAAGTACCGAGACATTAAAATGTCTCAATCATCATCTCTTCAAATATAAAAATATTTTGGGCAGTCATTGGTGGTCCATGACTGAGATAAAGGTGGTAATATGGATTTACTCCTCAAAATCCTAAAATTGCTATTACCCTATCTGGGTGGACGGTAAGATGGATGGTATGTGATGGGGGCTAATGTAGTCCAGGGTGTCGTTTGTGGATGGAATGTGGAATGAACATGAGACAACCCTAAGGACTTAATCTTGTCATGACCTCCTGTGTAAAACAAGTGCAACCACAAGTCTGTAAAGTACAACCTGGCTAAATAATTTGTATCCATCAGTACGAGTTGCATCAGATAAATGATCCACGATGTCGTAAGCCTTTATGGCGAAGGGTGTCGGGGTGCACAATGTAAGTCGTTCGACGACGCAAGAGGGGGTCTAAGTAAGGGTTAACAGATCTAAAAACAAAGAGCGTAACCATTCGCAGACGAAACCTTAACGAAGTGTAATTAATACTGAGGGATGCATTATAAAGACCTTGTGATGATCTCCCCTTGATTCACATGTCTACAGAAACGTGTGTACATATCAGGACGATTATCTATTATGGGTAAAGTGTACAACCTCTGCAGAATGTTATAAACTGTTTAAATAGTCGTGCCTACGGTCAAAGGCGGACATGGGAACTTAACTTGAGTTAGTTCTATTTCAAAACCTTTGTGGGTGGTATGAAAATGTGGTGGGATCACCTAGCCCTGAGATTGGATTTTCCCTAAGTTTGCCGACTCAGTGATGTTAATATGTGGGGTTAGCCCCAATCAAATTAAGCATCAGGTAGAGTTTCCGATGGAGGGAGCCTCTGCTGTTATTAAATATTGCACAATTACTCTCCTTAATAAAATGCAATTTGTTAAAATGCTAAGTGCTAGGAATTTGTAATTATGATATTTGAAAATATTGCTTTAGCAAATAAAAGAATCAGAGCCATTCTTGTTAAGTCTTGCATATATATTATTGCATTGTGTGTTGGCTCGCGAGCACGGAAGTTGTGCTCATTCTCGCTCTCTCCCCCAAAACCCTCAGAAGTAGAAAATCTTGGAGATTACGACTACTGCGAGGATCCAGAGGTTGGAGGTCCGGGAGATGATGAAGCGTAGTGTAGTCTTTAGATGTTCTAGTCTCACCCCAGTCCAGTTGACTCCGTCGGTACTTGCGTGCATCCAATATTATCCAAGCCTTGGTTAATATCGAACGCACACGGGTTTCCCCAGTCGCTTGCCTGTGGAGAGATGAGTTCTCACCCCTTTTGCTTCCGTTGTCGCTTTCGCTTTTGTAATGTAATCATTTGGCATGTTCGGCCCTATTGTAAAACTCGACCCGACGCGATCTATGTGAACTCCGAAGTGTTAAATTAATGAATGGTATGGTTTTACGCCATGTATGAATTGATTCAGTGATGTATCTGTGAGTGCTAGCTACTGATCCAGGGAATAGCATAGTATTTCACAGAGGATTCTGGATTGAGAAAATCCGGGTCCGACAGATATCACATCAATAACAAACACAAATCATAGTTATCATAGAATATTTCTGTCACGACCTAGCGAACGAATCGGATAATCGTGAGTCGTGGGAGGCTTTTGCTTTCATGATCTTTCCAGTTTTTTAAGGTAATATTCAATAGGAACTTCGGTATCTCACAGAAACCATGTTGTGTATATATAGAGTCAATGAACAATGTTATATCATTTACTGGTACTTGAATATCCCTTATGTGCTTTTATGGTGATATTCTATTTCCATTCTGCCATTACTCATTAGTCATTACCTAATGTATTTGTTCACCAACGAAAAAGTCATTACCACTTTGTCACCTTACACCTAAAAATCAAAAGTATGATCGCTGGCAACAAGCATACCTGTGTATTTGACCATCCAGCTTGTGTGACTGTTTAATGATAGGACATCTTTATGTTCATATGGCTCATGCTTACTATTGCTACAATTATGTATTCTATTGATAATTTGGTTAGGAAGGTTTTACTTCTAGATCCCCATAAACCAACATGGTGAGTGAGGGCATAATGAGCTTCTTCAGTACGAGGTTAAGGTCTCAAGCTTCGGCCTTAAGCCAACACACTACAAAAAGATATCGGAGTGTTCAGAGGCACTCATAGATAGGTAACTAAGCTTGTCCAGCTCAGAGATTATATAGTGATGATCATCGGACGTGAACATTCGTGATTAATCTTGGAACTCAACATATATCTGTTGTGTTGTAGTGTTTAGTTACTTGTCGATTTACTGTAGTTGTGGTTGTTAGTTCTGAGGTATTTGTGTAAAAGCTAATGGGTTCAGTACTAATGTACCTTCCATAGTTGTTCAATGCCGAATTAGGCTCATCCTCGCTCTCTCCCCCAAAACCTTCAGAAGATGCAGATGATGGAGATTATGCGTACTACGAGGATCCAGAAGTCGATGGGCAAGGAAACGATGAAGAATAGTATAGATTCTGTAGTCTAGGCCTCGTCCCAGTCTAGCGGACTCTTTGGTGCTTGCGTACAACCGATATTATCCAGGTCCTTGGTTAATATCAGTCGTACACGGGTTACCCCAGTCGCTTGTCTGTGAAGAGATGAGCTCTACCCTTTTGCTTCCGCTATCGTATTCGATGTTCTGTAATGTAATCAATTTGGCCTGATCGGCCCCTTTTGTAAAACTCGACCCGACGTGGTCTATGTCACTCTGTTGGATGTAATAAATTTGGTACTTTAGTTCACGTCATGTATGAATGATTCAGCAATGCCTGTGAGTGCTATCTACTGATCCAGGGAATAGCACAGTGTTTTCACAGATGATTCGGATTAGAAAATCCGGGTCCGACAGAGCTGGTATCAGAGCATACAACTGTAGAGTCTTAGTTAGATTGGTCGTTGCCTTAAGGACTTGGATCTTATGTTCAAAAACTAAGAAAAAGCTTTGCTAAAATATATATTATTTATTGCTTCTACTCTTCACTCTTAGTTCTGTACTTATCCCTACCTTCATTAAGTTTTACTTACCCTTTTCTCCTGTTTCAAAAAAAATGTAGATGGCTACCCCGTCCTCCGATGGCCCGTGGGACCTCCTTTCTCACGGAGAAAGCGATGGAGAGTTTGCGGAAATACTCCGCAAACTGATGCAGTACCTGGGCTTTCGCCACCCGCCTATCTTTCGAGGCCGGAAGACGACAATCGAGGCCCGGGAATCTTGGACGATGGAGGTTTACCTCTCCGCCAGGATTGGAGAGTTTACCACTTACACTTTCCAGGCCGAGGCACCCCGACATAGCTGCCTGGACGCTGTTCAGGATGCTGCCTACTTCGCCTGCACCTACTTGTGCGGAACATATGAAGACCTCCTGTGGGAGTCACCGTTCTGCTTCTTTCCGTATGTCCGCAGCGGAGAGCGTATGCCGACGATCTTCAATGCCAAGGACGACGATCCCCGCCTAACCCACCAGGTGGAGCTTACTCAAGCAATGGCCGCCACCATCTACTCCAACACGTTCGAGATTAGACAGCTTCAAACGCTCCTCACCGGCAGCTACGCCCACTCCGACACCCTCCGTAGAAACATGATCCGGAGTGATGAACCTCACTCCGCTGCAGTGCAGGAGAGGGATGCTGTAGTGCAGGAGAGGGATGCTGCCCTCGCAGAGTTGGCACACCTCAGAGCCGCCGCTGCGATCCCCGCCCCAGCTCGTGTCGCCATCGCCGTTGCCCCTGACCCCCGGCGACAGGCCGACATTCCCCATCCAGAGGACCCCGCCTCCGTCTCACAGCACGCAAGAAGGTGCGCCCGCCGCCGTCCGTCCGCCGCCTGGGAGAGTCCAGCCGTGGACGCAGCCCCAGCCGTTCCCGCTCCAGTTCGCCCAGTCTCGGCAATGATCGGTCTCGCTCTTGCTCGCCCAGCCGTTCTCGTTCCCGCTCCCCGGGCAACTGCACCGCCTGTGGTCAGTCCCCGGTAGAGTAGTTGTCGGATTAGACTAGGTTAGCTAGCAGTGCTTGCTATGCAGTCT
This sequence comes from Ampelocalamus luodianensis, assembly GCA_036346255.1. Classification (NCBI taxonomy): domain Eukaryota; kingdom Viridiplantae; phylum Streptophyta; class Magnoliopsida; order Poales; family Poaceae; genus Ampelocalamus; species Ampelocalamus luodianensis. The sequence goes on along the minus strand of JAYEVH010000275.1, from coordinate 116,935 downwards.
TATGGGTGGCAAGCACTTTTGTTTCTTTCTTTTGTAGACGTTGTGTTTGTATTCTGTGTCATGACTTAGCTTAGCCTATAAGCTTTGTTCGAGAGTCATGTAACACCTAACCCCCCTTAATGTAATGCAGCCATTCTAGGCTTTGTATTGTATTTATTCGATCTTCTTGTTGGTTTGAGTTCTTCTGTGTGTGCCTTTAGAGGGCTAGTAAACCCTCATATATCCCCTCTAGTTCTTAACTCTCCCCCCTCGTCTGTTCGCTTCAGAGGGCACCAAAGAGAGCCGTAGCCCAAGGAAGTGGTGCTAGTTGCAAAAGAAAGATGATAGCTCAAAAGCCACGAGACGGCTACCCTCAGCAATCAGCAGTTCTTGACAGCTCATCATTCAATCAATCAGCAGCCCAGCCACCAAGAGCCCCAACTCCAACTTTGTGCTCCAGTGGGAATGTTTTTCGCACTCCTTGCTCCGCCAGAATTTTTTTTGAAAATAGTCCTTAATAGTTTTACCAATTCTACCGTGGGCCATGACCTACAGTCGATATGGCTCTGATACCACTTTTGTCGAACCCGAGAGCGAAGGATCCCGAATTCTCTGTGTTCATACACTGGTCCAGGATTTCCAGTGTACACAGTCTCACAAAAATGAATACCACAATCATATCACGAAATCGTAAATGACATTAAATAAATAATTGTTTAATACAACCGAGTTCTGAACATCAATAACAAATATCAAATAATAAACACAGCGAAAACATGGTAACAGAGGTGTGCCACACGATGCGCCACAGGCAATCGTCGGGGTCAAGGCCTACTCGTCCGGATCCTAACCATCGGGGAAGAAATCTTCTCCTGAATAAGATTTATTCAGCAAGGATGAGCACAACTTCCGTGCTCGCAAGTTACACCCAATATTGAATTAAAATGCATGCATAAGGTAACAAGTGAGTATGGCAGAGGTTGTTTTGCATAAACATCATTTTCAGTTTAAATATACATAGTAATTTCTAAGGTAGTTTTATTCTATGACTAAAATCATATATTTTAAAATAAATGACTATGTTGTAATGTGGATAACCTCCAATGATTTAGTGAAGGGTCCCCTCCTATCACTTGGCTTCCCGCCCAACTTTTCATAAGGATTAACCATCCTCAGCATTTAATAAAGCATTTAAAAACCAAAAATAAGTCTAACTTTAAGTGGCCCTGCTAGCATGTCCATGACCGCGGACATGGCTATTCGAATAGTTTCTACTCTGCAGAGTTGGTACAACTTTACCCACACGAGGTGACATGCTCGTTATGTCGGCCAATACACGCTTCCGTAGGCGTGTGACTGAGCAATTACCATGAGACCTTTACAATGTTTTGTCCTAGTATACTCATGCCCGCTAAGGTTTCACCCCTTTGGACTAACCGTCCTCCGGAAGCCCCCTCTTGCGCCAAGTGGGAATAAAATGTCTAACCGACACCCACATAATCACATGACATAAATACACTAGAACATCACAAATTAATTAGCCAAATCCTGCCCATACAGGACATGTGGTAGTACGATAAGGCATAGCATTAAGCGGCTCAAAGACCGGTCCTCAAATGACTTGGGCGACTTTCCGACAAACCCTGGGCCTTAATCTTAACCAGATTAACCCCGTGCATAAACCTGCACCCACCATTCCAACCATTTCGCCCATGTCCAAACCCATTTTTGATTTTATTTAGAGTAAAAACCCTCTTTATAAACTCATGTGGTAAAACAATACCGCAATGTCAAATTCGAAACAAATTTGTAATAGATTTGGCTAAATTCTCCTAAAATTTCATATGTGTGATCTAAGCCTGGCCAAGCATATGACTCGTTTATATAATGTTTTGTCTAAGGTGTCAAGGTATTCAGGTACAATATCCAAATTGGCCATACAATGAATTATTGGAGTAACTATAAGTAAAACAGGACATTAAAGTAATTATAGAAACATATGCATGCATTTAGATAATTTGAAAACTGAAAATACTTAAAAATACTGGGTGCAATATGGTCAATAGTGTAACTTGCCTTCGTTGACGTCCTGAAAGTCTAAGTCTTCGGGGTGGTCGAACTCTCCGGAGTCGTCGAAGTCTATACACGAAAATACGGCAAATTCAAATTCAAATAAATTCAAAAACTCAGCTCAAAACAACTCCAAATTGAAATATTTTGGTTTAGTTAGCTAGATTATAATTTTATACAAATTTTGCAAGTTGAATCACCCAATTTGGAGTTCAAATGCAAAAGTTATGAATTTTAGAAGTTTTAAACCTAAATCTGAATTTTAATTGGATTTCCCGAATTACTTTTCAACTGAAAAAGCTATTTATTGCGCAATGCTGACGCCAACAACAGAATTTAGGAATTTAAACGAATTAAAAATAAATTCTGACAAGCGGGCCCCACGTGTCATAGACACGGCTCACAGTGGACCGAGTCTACGGTGGAACGGGCGTGTGGGGATGCGTGGCTTGCCACGCGAGCAGCCACGTGGACTGCCACCTGGTGGCCACGCATGCAGACGCATCTAGGTGGCGCTGAAGTGGCGTGCCACGTCGGCGCCGGACGGGGGCGGCGCTCGGGAACCAACGACCCGGCGATCGGCGGCGTCTCACCGGTGACGAGTGGTACCAAAAGGGAGAGGGTGCTACGGGGATTTCGGTGTGCTACCTTGCGACGGAGGGGCGCGACGAGGTGGCCGGCGGCGAGTGGAGGAGCGACGGCGCGTGCGGGCTTGACGGAGGCGGCGAGATCCAACGGTGCTCCGGGGAAGGCGACACGAGCACCGGGTGCGCGGGATCACGGCGAAGACGATGGTGGTGTCGGCGAGGCGAGGACGTCGTCGGGGGCGGTGGAATCGGAGAAGAAAGCGATCGCGACGGAGAAGCTTCCACGGGCGATTCCGGCGACGCTGGGGCGTGTGAGGAGGAGTGAGTGAGGGCAAAGGGTTGAGGAGGAGGTGGGGCTTACGGGGCGTCCTTTTATAGGCGCCGGGAGGGTCCGAGGCGGCGTGGAGGTGGTGGAGATCGTGCGCGGCGGTTGCGGGCGCGGCGGCGGTTTCGACGAAAACGTGCGCGAGAAGAGGGGAACGAGGGAGGAGTGGGGGCGGTTGGAGGCGGCGGAGCCGTTGCGCATGTCCACGAGAGGAGAGGAGGTTGGAAAAGCGATGAAACCAGAGCTCCTGTGACCCGGTCATGGCGGCGTTCTCGGGCGCGTCTGCGCGGAGAAGAAGGGGGAGGAAGAAGAAGGCGGGCGGCGGTTGGATCGTGATCTGACGGTGCGGAGGAGAGGAAAAGAGTGGGGGTGTGTGGGCGTTTGGTGGCCGTCCGATTTAGATCGGGCGGTGGGAGAGAGAGGGAGAGAGAGGACGCGGGGCGGGCTGTTCGGGCCGGCGCGGGAGGAGGTTTGGGCCGAGGCCTTCGGGTTTCGGCCCAAACACTATTTGAAGAATTTAAATTCCTTTTTCAATTGATTTAATTCTGATAATTCAAATAGGCTTTAGAAAATAGCAAAATAATTCCAAAAATTATGGGAAAATTCACAGAAATTCCCATACTTATTTTGGACTTAATAAAATTATTTTCAACTATATGTTGGCTTTTAATTTTGCAAATAAATTTGTTTTGACCTTGAAATAATTATAAAAAGCTTTTAAAATTTCAGAAAATCCACAAAATTAAATAAATTTAAATTTTTACTGAAATTTGAAAATTGGGCTGTTACATCAACCTACACTCAGAAAGTGATAGAAATGTTCGACTTTGAAAAGGCATACGCTTCGAAAGTGCTGATGGTCAGGTGATCCTTGCAGCAAGACAAGGACCCATACAGACCTAGAGAAGAGGGGGAGGAAGTCCTGGGACCAGAATTCCCATACTTGAGCGCAGCAGGAGCACTCATGTATTTAGCAAACTGTACTAGATCAGACATTGCATTTGTCGTGAACCTACTAGCAAGGTATAGTACAGAATCTACCAAAGGCGTTGGCAGGGAATGAAGGACATCTTCCGATACCTCCAATGAAGCAAAGAACTTAGTCTGTTCTACAGAAAGAATCAAGACCTAACTATGAATGGCAATGCGGATGACTGGTACTTGTAGGACCCGCATACAGTCAAATCGCAAACAAGCTATGAACTTCTATGTGGTGGAACTGCAATTCCATGAAAATCGTCTAAGAAATGTTTTGTATCGACTTCGACGAACCACTTGGAAATCATAGCACTGTACAAGGCTTTACAAGAATGTGTTTGGCTTCAGCGGATGATTCACCACATCTAGTAGTCGTGTGGATTGAATACCGCATAAACCCCCACTATTTTATATGACGATAATGTAGCTTGTGTTGCACAAGTACAGATGGGTTACGTGAAGAATCCTCTCACAAAGCATATCAACCCCAAGTTCTTCTGTGTTCATGAATTGCAAAAGATGAACGTAATCAAAGTACTGTATACTAAGTCATGTGAGAATCTTGCAGATTTATTTACTAAGTCACTTCCAGCGTCTAGCTTTGGAAGATACATACATGAATTGGAATGATGAGACTTAGAGAAGTGCAGAATTCAGGGGAAGAACCTTCACGAACTCATTATTAAAGCTTGATCATTAAGATCGAGTACTCAAAGAATAAATCCAGGAGATTAAATGAAATTGGGTGAATTGTACTCTTTTTCCCTTGACGACTTTTTCTGAAGTTTCTCAGCTAAGGTTTTTAATGAGGCAATTCGTGCATCACAACAGAATGTGTATCATGTATTTTTTTCTCCAAATTTTTTCTATTGGATTTTTATGGAGTTTTGACGAGACATGGACATGAAGGATGAGTGCCCAAGGGAGAGTGTTAGAAACCGGGCTCAGGCCGGCAAACCTGGCCAAAAGTGGGCTCCTCATCCCAAATCCTAGCAGGATCGTAGCCTATAAATAGGGGGTTCTATTCATTGTAAAGGATTGATCACTTGATAAAGGAATAAAGAGAACCAAAAAGTCCCCCTACATCTCTGTGTTCATCTCTTAATTCTGTTCTTGTGCTTTGCATTGTTCTTACGATTCTGAATATTATCTACGAGGTAATCTGTCGGACCCGGATTTCGTAATCCAGAATCCTCTGTGAAAATACTCCGCTATTCCCTGGATCAGTAGATAGCACTCACAGGATACATTGCTGAATCAATTCATACATCGCATAGACCAAACCATTCATTAATACAAGCATCAGAGTTCAAATAGACCACGTCGGGTCGAGTTTACAATAGGGCCGACCAGGCCAAATGAGTTCATTACAAAACATCGAGTACGATAGCGGAAGCAAAAGGGGTAGAGCAAGTCTCTCCATAGGCAAGCGACTGGGGTACCATGTGTACGATCGATATTAGCCAAGGGCTTGGTTAATATAAGCCGTACGCATGGACCGACGGAGCCAACTAGAGTGAGGAGAGACCCAGACTAGGAACTACACTACTCTTCTCCATCTCCTTGCTCCTCGGCGTCCAGATCCTCGTAGTAGGCGTAGTCTCCATGATCCGCGGGTTCTGAGGATTGGGGGGGGGGGGAGAGCGAGGATGAGCACAACTTCCGTGCTCGCGAGCCAACACACAGTATGCAATAATATACATGCAAGGCTTAACAAAGATGGCTCGGGTTCTTTTATTTGTACAAGACAATATTTTTTATTACCAATATTAGAAAGTCCTATCACTTAGCATTTTTAACCAAATTGCATTTTTGTTAAAGAGATTATTCTGCAATAATTATAAAAGCGGAGGCTACCTCCGCATCATGCTTATTTTTTATGGTGGTTACATCCACCTATTACCATCACTGAGGTACTTCCACCCAGAAAAAACCAAAACCAGGGTCACACGACCCATCACATTTCATCCCTCCCACAAAGGTTTTAGAAATAGAACTAACTCTTGTAAGTTCCCATGTCCGCCCTTGACCGTGGGCATGGCTATTCGAACAGTTTATTACACTCTGCAGAGGTTGTACACTTTACCCACAAGAGACAATCATTTTGACATGTACACATGTTTTCGTAGACATGTGAGTCAAGGGGAGATCATCACAAGACCTTTACAATGCATCCTCCAGCAATTGTTACACCCGCTAAGGTTTCACCTGAGAAGGGTTACGCCCACATAGACCCGTCAACCCTTACCCAGACCCCCTCTTGTGCCACACGGCTTACGCTCACATAGACCCGTAAGTCATACACCCCAACCCATAACCACAAAGGCTTATGGCGTCGCGGGTCATCTGCCTGGTGCAACTCATACTAATGGATACAGATTATTCAACCAGGTCGACACCATTATAGACATGTGGTTGTACAGTTTTACATTGGGGGTCATCACAGGATTAAGTCCTTAGGGACTATCTGGGCGGTTCATACCACATTCCATCCACAAACCAACATTCCTTAGGCTGCATTAGCACCCACCAACATATCATCCATCATACCATCCGCCCAGATGTGATAAGCAATTTTTAGGGTTTTTGAGAGGTAGAGAAATACATCGCCACAACCATCTGAGTCATTCACACCCAATGACTGCCCAAAACTCATGTTCATTTTTAAAAGATGATGAATGGGGTAGGTAATACCCCGATACTTAAGCAAGGCTAGCATGGCGCTTAAGTACAGCCTAAAACTAGTATAGTTACCATATATTTACTAGGGTGACAAGGGTTTAAGGCAGTTCAATTATCAAGGGATGGTGTATTAATGATTTAGCATCAAATTGACATTTAACTACCTTAGGGTTTTTTTAACATACATTTGCATAAGGAAATTAAAGCATGCAATTTGATAATTTAAAAGAACATAATTTGCATAAAATGTAGGTTCAACATGATCAAAGTGTTGACTCGCCTGGGTCTAGGGCTAGGTGATCTTGACACTCTTGAGCTTGATCGAAGTGGGGGTCTCCGGCTTCTCCGAACTCTACGCGAACGATCGTACCGGAAAAGAGACAAACGAGCAAACAAAATAAATAAATAACAATAACCAACAAATGAACTCCAAAATGAACCAAACTAGCACCAACAGCAAGATCTTGATTCTAGAAATTTTTAGAAACAAACTTCACAATTTTTGGAGTTAAAATGGGGAAGAAATAAATATTTGAAGTCTCTCTTTAGAATTAAAAAGGAAAATGGGAAAGAAAATCAACAAAAAAAAGAGAAAAAGGGAAAGTGGCCCACGACCAGCTTTTGGCCTGGCGCGACTCGGGCCGGAGGCGCGCACGCGCGGTCCACAAACGGCGCGTTGGCCCAGCGCAAATGGACCAGGCGCGCACGCGGCCCGTGGGAGCCGACGGCCTCAAGAAGAGAAATGGGGCGAGGGTGGGGGCTCGACCCGAGAGAAAAGAGAGAAGGGAGGCGCTAGGGTAGAAGGGAGGGAGGAAGGCGGGCGCGGCGTGCGAGAGGAGGTGAGGGCTTGGGAAAATGGCGACGGAGACAACGGCAACGGCGACGGCGATGGAGGGAAGCGGGGAGGCTTGGGCACGGAGGCGAAACTCACCGAGCAGCGGCGGCGACGGAGGTAAGTCTCTCGGATCTTCGCTCGATCTTCTTCTTGCTTTCGGGGAAAAGGATGAGTGGGGTGGTTCGGCGGAGGGCTCGGTGCCTTTATAGCCGGCGGGAGGAGGAGGTCGTTGACACTCGGTGGCGGCGCAAGAACTGAAGATGCGCGGCGTGGGCGCACGCGGCAGTCGAGGCGGGAAGAGGATGGGGCGAACGAGGCACGGCCGCGGGCGTTGACGCGGCGAGGGTCTTGGCCGGATCTGGCGAGCGGCCTGTGGCCGAGGCGCGAGCGGGCAGCACGTGAAGAGGAAAGGGCGACGGGAGAGGCGCGGTCTCGGGGCGACGACGGCCGGCGAGGTGGAGGGTCGAGGCGAGCGCACGGCCAAGAGGCGACGGCAGGGCATGGCGATGCTAGGCTAGGGAGGTAGGGGAAAGGTTAGGGGTAGGCTTTTGGGAGGAATCCGAATCTTGAGCAATTTGGGAAAACTTCGAAGTTTGAGTTCTTGAACAATTGAAGATCTTGCAAATTCTGGAAATTTCGGGTGTTACATAATCGCTCATCGCTCAAACTGGACTCACCAGCGAGGGTTCTTTAACAGTTTGTATATATCCGAAGGCACTTTTCCCACTCAATTTGAGTCCGGCACGTCCTAACTACACGTGTATTAATTTGTCGATTACTATACATATATATGTACGGGAGTGTCTAATAAACATTCGACTGTTTTGTTAAGTTCAAAACAGTCAGATTGTGAACCGTTGGATGAAGATCAGATTCCTCCACAACTAATGAGCAGATTTTCCTAAACGGGCCGAATTTCCTTAACGGATCAAACAGTAACATCCACGAAAAGGGCCGAAGCAACTACTTGGCTGGTGAGAGGCCCATTTATGAGCCAGATTTCACCACAGCGGTTTCATTGTTATTTTTTTGGCCCATTTTTTTGTCATTCAGCAGATTTCACCATGACTTGGCTAGTGAAAGGCCTATTTTTTGGGTTTATTATCAATGAAGGCCAATGAAGTTACAAAAGCCCAACAGAAAAAATTAACCTAACTTGGCAGCCAAGAAAGATCCAAAAACAGAAAAAAGAGAGACGACGCATGAACAAACCAACTCAGGGAAGAGCAAGTTAGAGAAGAGGAGATCAAAAAAATTCAGAAGGGCCGGCTCATGGAAGCAGCCGAAAAAAGCGACTCAGGGAAGCAGAAAAAGGTAGGCCTTCTTTTGCTGGATTTTGTCCTCCTTGATGTAATCCGATTGCTGGTTTTTGTCCTCCTTGATGTAATCAGATTGAAGAAGCAGAAAAAGGTAGGCCTTCTTTTGCTGGATTTTGTCCTTGATGTAATCAGATTGCGGGTTTTGGTCCTCCTTGATGTAATCAGATTACTAGTTTTGGTCCTCCTTGATGTAATCACATTGCTGGTTTTTGTCCTCCTTGATGAAATTAGGAAAAAAAAATCATATATCAGATTGCTGGTTTTTGTTCTCACTGATTAACCTCAGAATGTATTATGCGATTATGATCCATCTCTCTTCTTGCATTTAATCATTATATGCATCATAAAAACGGCATTTCTTAGTAGGTTAATCAGTGATCTAATTGACCAGCAATAACTAGATTTAGTGAAAAGCTGAATAACAGAACCATGCTATGAAAAATAATAAAATAGAGTAGTAGAAAACACTGGATGCTAACTGCAAACACTGATATACTGGACAACTATAACAATACATCAGAGAAATACTTCATAGAAAACCTAGTAAATGCAGTGTCATCTTTATATTTAGTCTTAAGTCTCTTCAAAAAACAAAAATAGTGAAACAATGTCAGACCCAATATATCATACTAAAGGCAACAGGAAACACTCAATGCCAACAATTCCAGTAAGAAAGTAGACTAGCACATAGTTTCTAATGCTCAGATCTATAAGAGTTTCAACAGATTACTTGATTAATAAATTCTTTGAAGTGTTTGCTTTCATGCATAAAAATCACTTAATACCAATGACAACATGCAAGCATTTCAGTTGCAGTGCACAAAACATATTTCTGCACTCATCTACATAGTACTGTGATGACTAGCAAATCAAAAACACATTACTTAGCTCTTACTTGCTAGTTATACATGCACTTAAAATAATAGAACAACAGTTGAAAGTTGATTTACAACTACATTATACATAAATTACAATAAATTATTTATGTAATTTTGGTTCTTGGTAACTGTAATTATTCTTGAAAGTCTTAATAACTCATATTTACATCACATAATTCAAAATCTCACATGTACTTTGAAAGGTTGACAAATAACGAAGACAAAAAATTTCAACTTAAATGTTTATTTTCGTCCTAAAGTCGATTGAATTAATGAACTCGATTGTCATACATGATTTAGTGTACATGAGTGCATAAACCTGATTGTCTGCCTACTAATGAACCTACAATAAAAAAAAACTCATCTATAAGACAGAAAACTAGATTATCTAATTACTAGTGAACCCTACAATAAAAATTTAAAACCATTCAACTATAGGATAGTAATCAAAATGAAACTATTCTATAAGTGAACACTACAATAAAAATAAAGAACCAAACACTAATATGTAATTCAATTCAGTATGTATGCTTTCATCTAATGACAATATACATGATTACAACAGATTACTTGAATAATAAGTTCTTTGAAGAGTTTGCTTTCATGCATAAAAATCACTTAATACCAATGACAACATGCAAGCATTTCAGTTGCAGTGCACAAAACATATTTATGCACTCATCTACATAGTACTGTGATGACTAGCAAATCATAAACACATTACTTAGCTCTTACTTGCTAGTTATACATGCACTTAAAATAATAGAACAACAGTTGAAAGTTGATTTACAACTACATTATACATAAATTATAATAAATTATTTATGTAATTTTGGTTCTTGGTAACTGTAATTATTCTTGAAAGTCTTAATAACTCATATTTACATCACATAATTCAAAATCTCACATGTACTTTGAAAGGTTGACAAATAACAAAGACAAAAAATTTCAACTTAAATGTTTATTTTCGTCCTAAAGTCAGATTGAATTAATGAACCTGATTGTCTCTACATGATTTAGTGTACATGAGTGCATAAACCTGATTGTCTGCCTACTAATGAACCTACAATAAAAAAACTCATCTATAAGACAGAAAACTAGATTATCTAATTACTAGTGAACCCTACAATAAAAATTTAAAACCATTCAACTATAGGATAGTAATCAAAATGAAACTATTCTATAAGTGAACACTACAATAAAAATAAAGAACCAAACACTAATATGTAATTCAATTCAGTATGTATGCTTTCATCTAATGACAATATACATGATTACAACAGATTACTTGATTAATAAGTTCTTTGAAGAGTTTGCTTTCATGCATAAAAATCACTTAATACCAATGACAACATGCAAGCATTTAGTTGCAGTGCACAAAACATATTTCTGCACTCATCTACATAGTACTGTGATGACTAGCAAATCATAAACACATTACTTAGCTCTTACTTGCTAGTTATACATGCACTTAAAATAATAGAACAACAGTTGAAAGTTGATTTACAACTACATTATACATAAATTATAATAAATTATTTATGTAATTTTGGTTCTTAGTAATCAGAATTATTCTTGAAAGTCTTAATAACTCATATTTACATCACATAATTCAAAATCTCACATGTACTTTGAAAGGTTGACAAATAACAAAGACAAAAATTTCAACTTAAATGTTTATTTTCGTCCCAAAGTCGATTGAATTAATGAACTCGATTGTCTCTACATGATTTAGTGTACATGAGTGCATAAACCTGATTGTCTGCCTACTAATGAACCTACAATAAAAAAACTCATCTATAAGACAGAAAACTAGATTATCTAATTACTAGTGAACCCTACAATAAAAATTTAAAACCATTCAACTATAGGATAGTAATCAAAATGAAACTATTCTATAAGTGAACACTACAATAAAAATAAAGAACCAAACACTAATATGTAATTCAATTCAGTATGTATGCTTTCATCTAATGACAATATACATGATTACAACAGATTACTTGATTAATAAGTTCTTTGAAGAGTTTGCTTTCATGCATAAAAATCACTTAATACCAATGACAACATGCAAGCATTTCAGTTGCAGTGCACAAAACATATTTCTGCACTCATCTACATAGTACTGTGATGACTAGCAAATCATAAACACATTACTTAGCTCTTACTTGCTAGTTATACATGCACTTAAAATAATAGAACAACAGTTGAATGTTTAAATGTCCCACAAATTCTCGTACTGGAGAAATGGTTTTGCTCACAATCCCAATCCTAGGAAAAGATATATGAGAAAAGTTATTGATATAAATATAAAATCTCCACATTAACAAGATCATAATATGGATTAAAATGAAAGACCAGTGGTTGTACTGCTACCCTTTTATTCAAAAGCAGTATCATAATTAGAAATACAAAGATACACTTTAAGAGAGTCAACAAAAATGAAGGAGGCGCAATATATTTGATACAAAGATGCATGTCAAATTACATCTTACATGTAAATATTTTCAGGTTTGCAAGAATACAAAAGTACAACAGTGTTAATTATACTAGCAAAATAAACATTCCACCGATGCATTACCCATTCAGTGCAAAACATTAAGATCCATCCCAAACAATCATTAGAAACACTCTCTAGCAAAATAGCAGACAAACAAAAACAAATACCAGATACAAAACAAGCACCAAATCTTAACAAAACCCATAGATCTATGCATCCCAAAGTATAATATCGGACCAAACATTCATAGATAGATTCATGCATCCTAAAACTACCATAGCTTTAACAAAATATAGAACCATGCATCCAAAAACTACCAGCTAGAACCAAACAAGGACTAGTCATCCTCTCTAGCAAAAATATCATACACAAAAATCCATAGATTATACTACCAGAGCATAGCAAAATTATAACGATCTATGATAATTATTAAAGCGATAGATTATCCACAAAGATAATATATGGCTTCCTGTTATTAAAGCGATAGATACATGTGTTGGAGATAATTATACTAGAGATAATTATTTTTGCTTTAACAATTATCCACAGATTTGGACTATTTCATGATGGTAGATTATACTACCAGAGCATAGCAAAATCCATAGATCTATGTATCCCAAAGTATCATCTCGGACCTAACAAAACAATAATCGATAGATAGACACAGTAACAAAAAACAGGGAAAAAAATCACCGACCTAAAAATCACATGAAGAAGATCCCAATGAAATTCTCGGCAGCACCTGCAAAAATAGCACACACAGATGAAAAAAAAACCCATGAAAAATTAACAAAACAATGACCAAAACCATACAAATGATGAAAAAATCGACCAAGAACCCTACCTTTTTATTATCTTGTCAAAGGCACCTGACTATACAGTAGTACACTAGGTGGTAGAAACTCAGTTTGATCATTCACCATTTCATCCACAAAAAATAACGCCAACCGAACCCTTAGTTCCAATTCACATTAATTTTGTTAAGGAATGTACTATCTCGTGATGTTTCTCCGATGTTTAAAAGTCATGATGCATTCACATACAGAAGACATGATGTCTAAATCCTGGTCTTAGCATCCGATGCTACTACTAGTACTAGACCAAAAGTGCCAAGATACTTGGTTAACTTCTAAGCAAGATCTGTACTACTAGATGGACTGTGACATGTGGTAATACACACTACTCTGAGAGCAATACAGCATGAAGAAAAACAGTGGAGTTTCCTGCTGTTCTTTCTTCCCCTTCTTTTGCTAGCCATGACAACAAGAATCACCCAACACAAATTGAGCATTAGTACTAGGTATCATCTGTCAAGTGCACTACCAAGAAATGGCGGTCAAAGAGTTGGTAACATCAAAGGTCAAGTGACCTCGCTTAGTACACTCAAGGCCTATAATGGTAGGGATGCAGGAAGAGTTAGACTAAAACTCGCATTCAGAGGATAAAGATTCATCTAGGCCAGAAAACATGAGTGGCCTGAGAACATTTATGCTCATATTTACAGAGGAGAAGAGAAAAAGCAGCAGCAGAGGCAATGGGTTAAGTATATTTGATCACTGGGCAGAGGAACTAAAATCGCCGCCGGCGAGATCACCTAGACGCCGACGACTAGACCAGAACAGGTAACAATCACAAAGTGAAGAGCAAAACAAAATAAATAAATATGCAAAATTAACTACCACGAGAGCATAAGCAAAATAAAAAGGTAGATTATACTACCAGAGCATAGCAAAATCCATAGATCTATGTATCCCAAAGTATCATCTCGGACCTAACAAAACAATAATCGATAGATAGACACGGTAACAAAAAACAGGCAAAAAAAATCACCGACCTAAAAATCACATGAAGAAGATCTCAATGAAATTCTCGGTAGCACCTGCAAAAATAGCACACACAGATGAAAAAAAACCCATGAAAAATTAACAAAACAATGACCAAAACCATACAAATGATGAAAAAATCGACGAGTAAAAACAAAATGCACCGCCGCGACTCTGTTGACGAGCCCGAGGCCGACGCCGACGAAGAAGACGACCAAAAAAATGACTCAATCGTCGACGCGGAATCGCCTCCGCCGGTCTACACTGACCCGGAATCGCCTCCGCCAGTCTACGCCGACGCGGAATCGCCTCCGCCAGTCTTTCCCCCAAATCGCCTTCACCGCCTCTCGAGTTCTCCGCTCAGACCAAAACCATCGAATGCTGCTCTCTCTCTGCAACGCTCAGACCAGAACTATCGAGAACTCCGCTCGGTGCTTGCTCTGGACAAGACTAAACAGCGCGCTTCCCAAAAAAATAAGTAAACAAATGTCTGCTCCTTGAGCCACACGAGACATGACCAAACACGGAAGGGTCTAGACTCAGTGCGGTTCCCAAGTAAAATTCAAAACAATGGGCGTTGGCTTGAGTAAACGGATTCGAATTACACCCGTTAGAAACCAGCGGACCCGGAAAAAATGGCACGCATCTCAAATCATATCAACGGTTCACAAAACGACTGAAATGCAGAAAAAAAACATGCGATTGTTTTTTAGCATTTCCTTATATGTACAGTGTACACGTATGTACGTGCGTGTGTATGTCAAATTAAGTCTGTCTATAAATACATAGTAGCTAGGTCGATCGATATGTGGAGTGGATTTCATTTCATTCATGCACTGCACTGTAGTGTGCGCTACTGATTCCATAGATATATCTAGCTAGCTGCTGCATATGGCAGCCGGCGGCGGCAAGACCACAAGGTTCCGGTGGCTGTACGTTGCGCGCTGCGCGGTGGCCTCCGTAGTCACCGTGCTCGCCGTCGTAATCATCGTCCGGGCCGTCGTCGTGATGCTCCGCCCGGAGAAGCTCCAACTCAAGGTCGCCGGCGGCTACGTGTCCGTGGGAAGGATGCCGTCGATGCCGCCGCCGGAAGTCACTTTCGTGTTCATTCTCAGGGCCTTCAACCCCAGCGGCCGCGCCTTCATCGACTACACCAACGTCAGCGTTCGGCTCGTCAGCAACAACGCATCCTCGGCGGCGGCGACGATTGCCCAGTTCGACTTGCCCCAGTCCATATCCGTTTCGCAGCAGATGGCGCACGAGGCGCACGTGAACGTGTCGCTGACTCCGGAGGAGGACGTGCCCCTGCGTTATGTGCAGGCGCTCTTCGACGGGGGCAGCGTCAGCGCGGAGATGGAGGTGGACGGCTTGCTCACCAGCCATATGATGGAGGGGAACAGCAGGCACGACATCCCCACCATATACTACTGCTGGCCGGTGACCATCGCCGTCGGCTTGTCGGACTACAGCAGCGACACGTCGTGCCTCAAGTCCGAGGTGCCGGTTTCCGTTTGATAGGCCGGCATAATTAGTTTTTTAAAAATCTACGACGCTAGGTCGCTAGCTGCATCGATCAGTTTTACTGCTAGCTAACTACCAGTACTGTAAGTGTACGTAGTAGTATTGATTCTCTAAAATCATAGAAGGCGTGCTGTTGCATGATCAGTGATGTGATTCAATATTAAAGCGTTCTAGTGTGCATGCATCGATCATTTCCTTGCTCTGGACTTTGCAAAGAAAAGACTGGCCGGCCGGATAATAATTAAGGTCACATGATCTATATATAGTTGCTGTCATATATACTAATAGTGCCATAGTTGGTTCGAATCCAACGGAGTTAACAGTTTTTTTAAGAATAGGCAGGAGGCTGCCTATTTTATTAATAAAGGAGGTAGAACTTGAACCCTATGGTAGCCAAGTGCTTAAAGCATTTCATACCGAATAATTAAGTTCCTTAGTTAAACATGCCGATTTAATTGTTCGTACGTGCACATTTAATTGTCATGCATGCATGAATCATGAATGCCACCGATCGTTAGGTGCACAGTCGTATGGATAAGTAGCTAGATGGTAGTACGTACTACAAACAAGACTTGACCTTGCAGAAAAGGAAGCCATAGAGGAGAGTAGTAGCTAATTAATGGCGAATAGCAAATTAATGTGAGATCGAGCTGTGGGAACGAAGATGGCAGGCCGACCAGACAGCCAGCTGGTAGTACTCGATATGAGTAGCAATGGCCGGATGGCGCACGCAGGAAACGAGAGCAGAGGAAGCGTGGACCGGAGTTATGGGAGGAGGACGCACGGTGGGTGGATGAGAGACCTACAGGCTACAACTCCATGGCTCGTCTCCACGCCGAGAGGCAGAGAGAGAGAGAGCGCGTGCGCAGTACATGGCCATTAATTATTCATGTAACGTTATTCATGTAACGACACGCTGCAGCTCTGTGGCCCACGGCTCCCTGAATGCGAGGGATGGACACTATTGGCCCTCAAATGGATAGTAATTCCAAATCTAGTCTCTTTAGATAGAAAATTTCGTTTTTGGTCCTGTGATCTCACATGCTGCGGCCAGCCAACGCAGTAGCCCACGTGCTACGGCCAGAAAACGCAGAAGGCTATTCCTGCGCGACTGTACCGCAGTTACGAGCTGCTGCGCCTCCCAAACGCAGCAACAAGGAGCTGCTCCCTCCAAACGCAGCAAGCAGTTTGCTACAGTGCCAAGCGCAGCAGCTTCAAACAGGAGAGAGAAAAGTGGCGAGAGGAAAGGAAAAAAAAGATAAGAAATCCGATTTTTTTAAAAAAGTAAATTTCATAAAATTTCATAAAAATCATTGGAACATGAATAGATTTAATGAAATAATTTTGAATTTTATTTTATTCATTTAAAACAATTTTTTCTAAAATTTCCAATTAAGCTTTAATTAATCCAACAAAATACAAATGGTTTATTTTATTTTTTTAAAGCTAAAATGATTTGGGCTTGAATGGAGTTAAAAATGGGAAAACTGAAAAGAGATTTGGGCTTGAATGGAGGTAAAAATTATGAATCGAGCTCATGGTTTAATTAAATTTGGGCTTGAATCGAGGAATAGTTTACAATTTTAAATTTAAATTTCACTAAGTAGGGTTTTAGCGATCAGGGAGAAATATAGGCACTGAGATCCACTCCAGGTAGCGACGTGACCACCCTGAACGGTCCAGGTCCGTCGCGTATGATCGCGTTCCTGTGAAACACGAATAGATCTTTAATCTCCGGCATGAAGACCCTTCCCCTGTTTGAACCGGACGTTGTTAAGGGGTGCTCGGAACATGGTTGGACAAATCATATATCTCTGACCACTATACCTATCGTTGATGCAATATACTGGATAATGCATTAATGCATGTTGATTTTCTTTAACATTATTACACTCTGTACTTCAACATGTTGTCTGGTTTTTTACTCAAGATAAACGGAAAGTGCATCCAGCTATGAAAGCATGTTTTTTTTTGTCATTAAGGCTGTTGGTCTATATTTTCAGTAGATGTAACTCTTATGCACTTGACTGTTCATCTTAACAGTCAAGCCACCATGTTAATTTTCTCGACTATGCAAATTTCCCTGTCTAATGTATATGTATTACATGCTTCAGATGCTAAGTTGTTCACAAGTTCATGCACTCTTGCGAGTGAGTGTTAAATATTATGTAGACTTTCATTTGCTTAAGTGAAGTGTTTTGCCCCGTTAGGATACATTAATTGGCAAATGAGTGAAACTGTAAATTTAAAAAGAATAGACAGTTAGGGGGAGTTTGAAGCTGTTATGCATACGGAACGTCATAGAAGTTTTACTTCATGCATGTGCCAGTTTTGTTTTTCTACTAGCAGGTTTTTCTTAAAAATCCATTTAAGAATATTTTTTTGAGGAATTTTTAAATATAGAAAATGACATCAAAAAATTATGATTTTTTTTTCGAGCCTCCTGGCATAGAGTACTTGCTTGTGTAATTTTTTTCAAAATTCAATAAAAATCATTGGAACATGAATAGATTTAATAAAATAATTTTGAATTTAAATGAAGTTCATTTTAGTCATTTAAACTATTTTTTATTTTGTAGAATTTTCAATTAAGCTTTAATTAATTCATCAAAATATAAATTGTGCTTGTGTGTGCATACATAAAATAAAAAGAGGCGACTTCAAAAAATTATGAAATTTTAAATTTGCTATAATTTTATCCATCCTGAACCGCCACGTGCTCTCTCCCCCAATTGCATAAACGTGTTCTGTTTGTACGGATTTTAGGTTACGAAAATTAGGGTTTCATGATCTAATGTGACTTGGAATGTATATGAGATTTGCTGAGTTACGTTTTGGTGATATCTATGTCTTGATAGCAAGGTATATTTGCAGTCTAGAGGAGGCTGTAGGATATTCCAAATATGCTATATTTTCCCTATACTGAAAACTATTTGTTAGACTCGAATAACATTTTGTGAACGCCAGATCGTGGAGAACAACAACGTCGCAAAGGCATACGTCATGTAATGCAGGGATACACGACAGTTGATCTATTCATGAAGGACTACGATACGTAGATAAAGAGTGAATATTACAATCTTATTACAACTGGACTTCTACTTGGCAAGAACTATAAATAATAGAAGAAATACCGCAAAGCTAACTATGTGAAGTAATTTCTGAAGCATTTTCTCAACCCTTTCCATCCTTTCATCCAGTCTTTTAAGTCTGTTAGCTTCATTTTGCATTGGTTGATCAGAGGGTCGAGGCACTGGATGAAATGCAGTAACACCACGGGTGTCTTCTTGCAAAGCAGCAATTTGCATTGCAATATCTCGAACTACTGGGGCAGCTTCATCAGCCCACTACCAAAACCGGCATGTTGTGTTCTGAAAAAGAATTGCAGCTTCAAGTGAAAAAAGAATGTGTTATTTCGAATGGAATTCATTTGGGATGATTAGGCACTACTTATCGTAAGATTTGAACACTTCATGAACACTCGGGATGGATTCGTTTGGCGTATGCAGGTGAACACATTTGTTTGGATCCTCGCAACGAGGGCACACGAGGTGCTGCCGCAGCGATTCTAATTGTCTGCTCACACGAAAGTTAGATGAGGCCGAAGACATCCTGTTATAGAATGGAAGAAAGGAGAAGAGGAAGTGAAGAGTGAGGTGAATGGCAGCCGAAGCATTCATATATAGCATGTGGCTAAATTGCAATTGGGTTCAAGGATATTCGCGTCCGCGAGGTAGCTAGCCTAAGGAGGAATCGTTTGGCAGTGTTGCGTGATGTCTTTTAGATTTTGTCCCGACTCGTCGGGTCACATCACTGCGCAAAAGCTGACTCGTCGGGTCACATCACTGCGCAAAAACTGACTCGTCGGGTCACGTCGCTGCGCAAAGATGTGAGTTCAAAGAAAGGAGAAGAGGAAGTGAAGAGTGAGCTGAATGGCAGCCAAAACATCCTTATATAGCGTGTGGCTAAATTGCAATTGGGTTCAAGGATATTCTGGTGATATAATGTCTTGACAGCAAGGTATTTTTCTGGTGTAGAGGAGGTTACGATTATGAAGATGCCCTAAAACAAGGAGGATTCAATGTAGATGTGAATGGTTACTTGCAATATAGGCTTGCACGGAAGCAGAACTACATTAGAGTCCGAAGACAGAAGCACATTACACGTGGTCACATGGCATGCTGGTTCGGCTAATTGCGTGAACTCCCCAACTCTTGCGGACCCTCCTGTCGCTGCCCTTGCCTCGGCATCCGCCGAGTTCCTTAAATGCTTCCCGGTCTCCTCGTCGAGCTGTCTCCACACCGCATCGAATTTTCGCCTTTGGTTCTTCATGCAGAGCTTCTTGAACATCTTCATCAGGTCCTTGCTCCGAAACCTTGTGTGGAAGTTCACCGCGAATGCCTCATGCACCAACGGCTCCTGACATCGTTCCACTGGAACGACATCTGCGTCCCGTTTTGCATCGTGCTCAACGCGGACAAAGAACCCAAAGATTGCGGTTGGAGATGACACACACATCTGGGCGGTCTTGGACCACCGCCTGCTTCACTTTGGACAGGAACCACAACCAGCTATCGGTGTTCTCGCTCTCAACAATTGCGAAGGCCACGGGGAGTAACTGGTCGTTCGCATCGGACGCGCGCATGGCGATGATGGTACCCTTGTACTTCCGGATAGGAAGGTGCCGCCCATCGTTAGCACGGACGAGCGAAGGCTTGAAACCTTCTATCGCCTAATCAAGGCCCGTAAGACCTGTCAAGAATAAAACAATTGGGCCCCTTCGTCGGATGCACCCGATCATACTTGCTTATGTAAGTCCCGGGGTTTGATTCTGCGATTTGATGCAGCATTCTTGGAACTAGGTTGTAACCCTCTTCGAATGTCCCGAACATTCGCTCCACAACCTTCCGTTTCGCCCGCCATACCTTCGTGTAGCTGACTTGGAACCCCACCATATTGGCAACATCTGCCATTAGAAGCTTTGGCGCAATGGAAACATCTACAACAACGAGGTGGCTTATCAGGCTAGCAACATACGAGGACGTCATGTTGCGGTGCCTATAAAGTGGCTCAGCTAGCTCGCATGTGTGGTCCTTCAAAGACGGTTATCCGAAGCCGCTCTGCGTCGTGAACCGCTGCGCATGGACCTTTCAAAGACAGATTCATCAACACACCTAACAATGTAGGTGTCGGGTTGGACCTTCGCACCGATACGCCCGTCCAATGTTAACGGCGATTCGCAATAGCAAGTCGGACGGCGCTCTTGTTAGGGAAGCGCGCCCAAGGAGCAGGTGTCTTCATTGAACCCCACTCGCCCCGATCGTGGGCGTAACCGATGCCATCTGCGACGTCGTCCAATCTTGAGGGGCGTAGCATTGTCGGTGGTCACAAGACCACCAACTACACCTTCCGTACCATCTTCTTCATCTTCCTCGTCTTCGGAACTTGATGTTTCCACGTCCTCCTCCTCGCTTTGTACCCCTTCCGGCTGGTCCGCTAAGTACTCCTGGCAATCAATACGGGATGCCCACCATCTCTCAACTCCTTCGTTGGGCTCAAAATTGTCAGCACGCCTCCTCAGGTCTGCATCGCCCACTTCCTCGCCCGCGTCTCCTCCAACACCGAAGACCAACGCAGGCTCCTCCTCATCAGCAGCCTCACCAGAACCACCCACGCCGGATGTCCCCGTCCTCTCCACGAACTGAACATAGACCATCGGCCGCGCATATATCGCAGCAGCACGGTTGCAAACAACCTCCATGTAATTAGCCCATGAAGCGTCACTTGTCACCTTCATAAGTTGCCAAACGGTTTCCCCTCCATCACCCACCACCGAGAGATACAACACCTCAATGCGTAGCTTCATCCTTGCAGTGGCGCGATCGAACGTGGACCGCACGCACCGTCTTAGCTCCGAGAGGCTTATGTCCTTCAAACCCGGTGCCCGGATCACTGTCTGGTCGCAATTCGACAGGCCCGCCCCGTACGGTCCGTTGCGTACGAGAGCGTTCCCGTGGAACACAAACAGATCTTGAATCTCTGCCATGAAGTACCTAACACAGGTGCATACGAAGAATGAAACAACTTATATGCAATGCTCGTACCATCTACCAACTGCTATCGTACATCATCTTTTCGGACTATGTTTTCAATTGTATTCCTATCACGTATCATGCACATTTCAATCACACGTTTTATAGCCTCAGAATATTTTTCAACTTTTAAGTTTCACGACACAGTGCAAACCACTGTGTAATTTCTTCGTAATTTAAAGTACTCTACATTTTCCTCAAAAAATAGGAAATCTATATTTTGTAAATCCCAATGTACAATATCTTTTCAATTGTATTTATATCGCGTATCATGAACATTTTGAAGATACCATTGTACTAGCCATTGTTTCCATTAAAATCATTCTGACGTCAGGTAAGAAATTGTTCAATATTTCTAAGCTACCATTCGACTTTGCTACAACAGTCCCACACTAATTCTTCTAAGTCAAGCACACCGACTACTAACCAAACTGCTTTTTGCTACAATAACAAACTACGTGCTAATCACATTGCTAAATCTATAGGAATACCGCGTGTCGATCATAATTACCTTTTCTTGGAGTGCAAAACACGATGAGCAACTTCGCACCGCGAGAGTGCAACTACGGATCGCCACCGCTACCTTCTCTTCCTCTCGCTTGTGCTACCTTCTCTTCCTCTCTGCTTTGCTTTCTCTCGCTTCTCCGCCTCAACGAAAACTAGAATGGAGAGGAGGAAGAGAATCAAGAAGAACCGTGGTCTCATTTTATTGTCTTGCATTCGCTTGCTCACGACATTGCCACGTTGGTCGGCGGTCAAGTGCATGAGGGGCCCCATCGAACCGGCGTGGCGCGTTAGGCTGCACTTCCAACACAAGCGCGGGCGCAGAGCGTGGGGCGGCGATCAGCGAGCCGCGTGGCGCGCAAAGAATGCGTGGCCTCACGCATGGGCCGGCGGCGGTGCACGACGGAGCGGAGACTCGTCTTGGCCGGCAAAGACAAAGAAAGTGCCTCTGCGGTCCCATGCCGCAGCATGTACATGCCGCTTTTACGCAGCAAAGAAACTTGTTGCGTACGTGGCGCAGACGCGCAAGTGACGCAGGCCATTTTTGGAATTTGGAGGATAAAGGTGCTAGTTTTGGAAATTTGGATACATAAGGAGCCAATAACGTCCAAACTTCCCTGAATGCTTGGTATTTGGTTACAGGATTTTTTTTGTTGTACGGAATTTTACTTTATCCGGTTCATATTAAAAAAAGAAGAACACTCTCCAACTGAGCTTCAACTCAGCCCTCAAATAAAAACCTCGGTGTCCAACTGCTCAGCGCTCTCCAACTATTTCTCCAGAAATAGAAATTACAGCCATACATGACAAAGAAAAGGTTAGAAAAAGATATAATAGATACAGCTCAGATAAGTCTTCTGTCTTACTATTGAGTGAGATAAAACTTCGGTAGTACAAAAACAAACCATCAATCTGTATCGCCATGCTTCCCGTCACTGAAGGTTTAATCTCTCGTCTCCTATTGGCTTGGCTAGTTCTTTCTTCGCCCAGCTCGCCATTTGAGTTTGTCAATGATCTAACCGATCTTACGTATGATTGTTTGTTTCAAGAGGTCTCCTACGATTAAAACTATGCAGAGAGTAGACACAGGAATTTTATACAGGTTCAGACCTTCTCTCGAGAGAATAACAACCCAACTCCTGTTGTATTGTATTGAGAGTGCTAATTACAATCAAGAAGAAGACCAAAGTCTAATGTCTGTGCTCCAGATTGCTCCGTTCTCTCGTGTCCTCCCTCTGCCTTCTGACTTCAGCCTTTATATAGTATATGAGAAGGTGGCAGGTCCTCCAATCCAAGAGACGTCCCAACATTCTAAATAATAAACCGTTGATGGATGTTATTGTTAGAGAGACAAGTCTCCCATGTTGCCAGACGGTTATTGTCGAAGACAGAGAAGGGATCGTGCAGTTTCTACTGAGGATAACTGTGTATGCTAACTGTCGTGTGTATCGGACACGACATATATGACTCCCTAATTAATCAGGCCCACATGACAGCAAGCTTTATTAATCATAGGCTTATCGAGGCCCGGCTGGTCAAAGCTAAGTAAGTCATAGAAGATCTTACGACTACAAGATAGCCATAGGAAGGCTTATGACTATATCATGGTCGTAAAAATACTTACGACAATAGGGTGGTTATAAAAAAGCTTACGACCAGATAACTTAGTTTTCGAACCAGCTCTCTTCGTTCCACTCTCCTGCCATGGAAGCATCAAAGAGAAAAGAGAAACTGTTGGCAAGAAATTACCAGAAGATCCCCACGGACGGCGCCAACTGTCGGTGTTTTAGAACCGATCTTACGTAAATATTATTTGATTCGGGGGGTCTCCACAATTGATCACGCAGAAAGGACGACACAGGGATTTTTATATAGGTTTAAACCTTCTCCGGAGAGAATAACAACCATACTTTTGTGTGTATTGTATTGGATATATTGGTTACAATCAAGGTAAAGTCTAGTACTTGTGCTCCCGATTGCCTCCGCCCCTATTATCTCTGACTAAAACTCTTTTATAGTGCGCAGAGAGGTAGTTGTTCCTCCAGGTCAAGAGGCATCTCATTATTCTGTATAACAGACGTAATAATGGTAATAATCACTGGAGAAGTAACCCCTCCACGTCGCTTGGCAGTTACTTATCAGAGATAATGGCGCGTTATGTGCAGTTACTTCATAGAATAATAGCATATATTAACTGCTTAGATTCCGTAATCAATAGAGCTTACAGACAGGTGGGCCTAATTGATTACGGGGTGGTCGTAGCAGAGCTGGTCGTAGAAGAACTTATGACCAAGGGGTAGTCATAGAAGGATTTACAACTGGGTACTGGTCGTAGAATAACTTACGACCAAATGTGATCACAGAAGAACTTACGATCATGAAGTAGTCGTAGAAAACTTTATGACTGGGTACGAGTTGTAGAAGAACTTACGACCAGAGGTGATCGTAGAAGAACTTACGATCATAAGGTTGTTGTAGAAGAACTTACGACTATAGGGGTGGTCATAGAAGGACTTACGACCACTTACTTGGCTTCTCCCTTAAGTCTGTAAAGGGTATACCTAATAGCCGTATGACATCATATTTACCCATAATATTAATTATAGATAAATGGTAAAATAAGGATTATTAGATTCTCGTCAGTCTAAAATCATGACCTCGCTACTGTATAAATTTCATGTATTTTTGAGCAATTTGAATTTTTCGCCTTTTCTCGATGTTGATTCGATATTGTCTATTTTATAGATTCTGAATTGCCCGACGTGAACGATTATGCTACTGAGAGTGAGCAATGAGAATTCTAGCAAGGCAAGCATCATTTGAACTTTATTCTTGCATCATATTGATACCAGGTTTTGTTAAGTTAGTATTTTAAAATGCAATGATATTTGCTCGCATGCGATTTTGATATGTCGATACTTTATGAGTTGTAGTTACCTATGTCCTATGCTTACTGATCATCCTTGATATTGACATTACAAATATGCTTAATATTAGATGCTTGTGATGATATATCTATTATATATGGATGTGCTTAGCCATGCGGGTCTAGAGAATGCGTTAGTTTGATTAACGGGGTTATCTCGTCGATCATGGGAAACGCCTCACTCTTATCTTCTATGCTTTTGGTCCAGATCTTTGAATTTGTTTGTTAAGTTTATTGGTCAAATTAAAAACGATTAGGGTCTAGACAAGTGGTTGTAGTGTGGGTGCCTTCGTGCACGAGACTCAGGTATTGTGGTAGTCTTGTCTGGACCATTAAGGGCCGAACTTTGGTGACATTGTTAATTCAAGTAACACTCATACTACCACACGCGGTATTATAGGTGCCATTTTGTTAAGTAAGGGGAGGATTTATTGGCCAAAGTCCCAAGTGGTGTGAGGATATCTGTGTTAGATCATTTGTTCTTAGGATCCGATACAATTTTCTATAATGTGCATGGGAGCACTATTTTTCTTTCTTTACATTATATTGGTATCTCCAACACAACTTGTGAGCTCATTTTGCAAGCCCTATCAGTAGCTTGTACTAGGATTGGAGTTCATCTCGCAAGGGGAACTCATCTCACTAGGGCTTTCTTACTAAACAATACCAAATCTCAATTTCCCCGACCAACATATCATAAGAAGTGTGTTATATCTGGAGGCTTACGGGCTGGTCGAGTCGATGTGGGTAAAGTAGTAATCCCCTACAGGGATAAATGTATTCGAATGGCCATGTTCACGGTTATGGATGACCATTTGGATTCGGGGGTCACTATTGTTAGGCTTTAAATTAAAAATTGACTTGGTTACAACTTGGTATTTGGCATGAACAGGTATTCATGCACTTTAGTTTATCAAAGTGGGCTGTCACTTTGGTATTGTTTGCTCTATATGTATATCAATGTATATCTATGTCACTTGTTCATACTTTGGTTTAAAATCTGTTTACAAAATAGCAGTTGAAAACTAGTATGTGTAGGATGAAAATTGTTGCATTTTTTACTAAACTAAGCCACTGATGTCTCTCTTTTGGATACCCTCTAGCATGTATAAATTTTTATTTATGTAAGACTTGCGAGTACAATTTTGTACTTAACCCGGATATCTTCTTGTTCAAGTGAGGAAGATATTACGCTCGATCAGATCGTTAGCATCGATTTCAGCAATGCTAACGAATAGTTTTGTTTCTAGCTCCCAGTCGGTTGCCTTGGGTTTGGGTATGCCTTGCTGGATCTTTTGGTTTATTTACTTTGCTTCCGCTGCTACTTAAAGTTATTATTTGAATTTGGCCGGTCGGCCGCTTTTGTAATAGTTGTATACTTAAGTCTTATGTTGTATGCCTTTTGATATATTGTTGTATGACTTGTGTATGACTATGATTGACGTTGATAAGGGTATGCGCGTGTTGGTCGCTGATCTTGGGAGCCAACACAGGACACATACCTGCTGTTTTGAAATGCTCTTTAACTCCTTTAAGTGTGTGCTTGGACTATTGGAGAACCGGTCACCATATAGCACCCGCAGAAGAGTGGTATGCATGGTCACCGTGGTTCTAGCTCAGCCGGGTACTCTTACTTAAATGGAGTTAAATTAGATTTCATTCTCCTGAGGCTCAGAGTTATTTTCATAAGACCAGGAAGGCCTCAGTCTTACAAAAATAACCAGGGGGGTCCTCACATCCTGCATTGTTTGTAATGAAGAAAGACGACAGTCTACGAATGTGCAACGACTATCGTTCTCTGAATGAAGTCACCATCAAGAACAAATATCCTCTCCCGATAATTGATGATTTATTTGATCAAATGAATGGCGCATGCATATTCTCCAAGATAGACTTGAGGCTCGGATATTTTCAACTCAAGGTCAGACCAGAATATATTTCGAGGACCGCGTTTACCACTCGTTATGGTTTGTACGAGTATACCGTAATGTCTTTCGGACTTACAATGCTCCTGCGAATTTCATGAATCTTATGAATAAGATCCTTATGGAGTATCTGGATCAATTCATGGTGGTCTTCATTGATGATAACCTTATCTACTCCAAGACTACAAAAGAGCACAAGCAACATTTGCGATAGTGCTCGACAAGCTGCGCGTACGTCAGTTGTACGCCAAATTCAGCAAGTGCTAATTTTGGCTACGAGAAGTTGGCTTCCTAGGCCATGTTCTATCCAAATAAGGTGTGGCAGTGGACCTGAGCAAGATACAAGATGTTCTAGCTTGGAAACAGCCCCGCACCATTCATGAAGTCCGAAGTTTCCTCGGTCTGGCGGGATATTACCGCCGGTTTATTGAGAACTTCTCCAAGATTGCAAGACCCATGACTCAACTTCTAAAAAAAGAGAAGAAGTTTGAATGGTCGGTAGCTTATGACGAGAGCTTTCATGAATTAAGAAAAAGGCTCACAACAGCCCTAGTGCTTACTCTACCCAACATACATAAGAGCTTCGTTGTGTATTATGATGCATCCCGCCACGGCCTCAATTGTGTGCTGATGCAGGAGGGCAAGGTAGTGGTCTATGCCTCATGTCAATTATGACCACATGAAGTTAATTATCAAACCTATGACATGGAGTTAGCGGCTGTGGTTCATGCTCTCAAGATTTGGAGGTATTACCTAATCGGCAATCGATGTGAGATATACTAAGATCATAAGAGCCTGAAGTATTTCTTCACATAGCCAAATCTGAATCTAAGGCAGCAAAAATGGCTTGAATTGATCAAGGACTATGACTTAGGCATTCATTACAATCATGGTAAAGCCAACGTTGTAGCTGATGCTCTAAGCCGAAAACTTCACTACATGAGCACATCGATCGAAGAAAATCAACCGATGTTGCATGAAGAGTCCCGGAAACTCAACTTGGAAGTGGTTAAGGAAGGTTATTGACGAGGATTAAAACCTCTATATATTATCTTTAATATATAAAAGACCATACGTCTTCATGGTCGTAACCTTTGAGGTGCACGACCACCGGGTCGAGATTCCAGAGGTTACATAATGGGTACCTCGGTCGGACGAAGGCCCAAGCGAGCTTCCACCGTGAGAATCTACTCGTAGAAGGTAAGAACCGATTCCAAGGTATATTCTCTATCAGATGATGAATGGAACACGTGCATATTCCATACGACGATCTTATCCAAGACACACCGTTGAACAACCTCCGTGCGGTTATATGTTTCATAGACATATAACCGCCAAACGGTTGATTCTCATCAACCGTCACTTGACTCGACTGCACGCAACGCCTCGCATCGCGTCTTCTCCTAAAATGCTTGCCACCTCTTCGGGGCTATTTAAAGATGGAACTCAGGCGGATCAAGGCGGATCGATCTTCAGAGATCGATCATCGGAAGATAGAAAGAAAGAAGCATTGTCTTGTACTCTAGAAATCCGTCATTCAGCCGGGATACACCTTGTAAAATCTCGATTCATACTAATAAAGAGCAGTCCCATTGCAATCCCAAGATTTCCACGCCATTCTCTCTTTTCCATTTATTGTAAGATCGGCGACTTGATCGTCGATAGTCGCGCGCCGTCCGTGGGGAGCGCGTGGAATCTTGAAGATCGGTGTTGCTCACGATTCTTTGCCCATTTCCCACTCGTAATCGCTCATGCGGTTATGTCGGGAAGTTGGGACGAAGAAAATTGGTTCGACCTGGCGGACTACGCCAACCTTGACATGGACGCATGCATGCGCGCCATGGAGGAAAATGGAGCCTCCTCATCATCCTCCTCTTCCATTGGGTCGCTTTGTTGCGTAAACAAGCGAAATCGACACGATGGATGAGGATACACCTGCGATCGCTGGTGTTTCTAGAGGAGACGCCCCGACCGGTTCAAAGAAGCCCTGACTCGCGACCGCAAGAAAGGTGAAGAAAACCCAACTCATCAACTCGAAGCCCAATATACTTTTGATGCGATCATGGTTGATAGATACTCACCGACGGCTTCTAGCAATTCCAGGAGCCAACCGACACTTGGTGACAGTGTCGATGAAACCCCCGCTGGTGATAAACCAGATGGGGATAATAAGGCTCAGCATACGATCGGCAGTTCGCCGCATCAGGCTGAGACCATTACAAGGACCTCAGGAGGTACTGATCACCGATTATTCTCCATCGTGGAAACTCTTGGTGAAAACTCTGAAAGGCTCTCCATTGATTACGATGGAAGCTCATCAGAGGATAACTGTTGGAAACACGAGGTCAATGCGATCGGAGATTCAAATCAAGATGTCGGTACGGTCCTCCACACATTGCCTCGCCACCACATAATGATGGAGATGATACGAGCGGTCAGGCACCAAATGCCAGAGGTCACAGAACTGGTGGACGTCCATCGGTTAGTCGCTGATCTGCCTAGCCAATGCAGGAGATCAGGCAAGACCGACTGGGAGAACAGAGAATTCAGGCTATCAAACACCTCTTTCGTAGAAACCCGCCGGACCTTCTAACAATACGTAACTCGCAGCGAGTTAGAAATATGTTAAATACTTCGACCTGCTTTGGCGAAACTCCGTGTTTTGCACGACTTGTAGGTCAAGTATCGAGATTATCCAATGTACCATGCGGCGCGCGGAAGCATATCGAACGAAGGCAACCACGCAGTCGAGACCATGACTTCATCTCAATTCTTCCCGAGCGAGCGGCGTGGTCGTGTTGAGGGTCAACTAACACAAGGACCACTTGACGCTCCACCAAGAAGTCATGAGGGAAGAAGATTGTTTCGAGAATCTTCACCTCGCCAACAAGAGCAAACGCTTGGACTCGATGATCTTGGTATCATCTTAACCAGTAAGCGGTCAAAGGCGTTCTCGAACGTATACGATCGGATCGGGATACGGAAAATCAGCGATGTCTCGTCGAATCGGTCCCGATCGATTATAATCCAAAGACCTTTTCAAAGAAGGCGCGTGAGACGATCACGCGAGTTGTCGAGCTTTCTGCGAGGCTCCAAGCCGTGCGTTGGCCAAACAGTTCCGACACGCAACCTGGATAAATTCAATGGGACCCAAAATCCTTTAGAATTTCTTCGATTTATACCACCGCTATCGAGGCGCCGTGGCGATGAAAATGTAATGGCTAATTATCTTCCCACAAGATTAGAAGGATCAGCCCGATCATGGTTGTTAAATTTACCTATCGGATCTGTGTATACTTGGCAGCAGCTTTGCGATCTTCTAATTGCAAACTTTCAGGGAAGGTACGATCGCCCTGGAAAGGAGGATGATCTCCACAGGATACGACAAAAACCTAATGAAACTCTTCGACAATACATCAAGAGATTTAGCCCAAGTTCGCAACTCGATTCCAGAGGTTGTAGAGTCTTCTGTTATCCAGGCTTTTAAAGCGGGATTAAGAAATCGAAGGTTTACGGAGGATCTAGCAATTCATCCCCCACGAACAACCATCGAACTCTTCGACATGGTCGAATGCACGCAACGGCTAGCGAAGCGGTCGAGTGGAACGAAGCCGTTGATCGAAAAGACAAGATCCCCCAGCATGGTCTGGATAAGTCGGAAAAGAAGCAGAAGAAAGGTCTCAAGAAGAAGAAACACGCAGAACTAACAATAAGGAGGTTCGGTGCTTTCTGAAATTTCTAAAGGAAGAAAAGATTACTCGGTCATAGCAAAGCAAAAGCTTCACCAATGAGTATAAGAAAAGCAAAAATGGTGTCCTCTCCATAAACAAGCAGACACGATTTACGAATCGCTGTCGCTTAGGCGTAAGAAATTGAATGATTATTATGCGGTAAGGTCCACTCCTTCAATTCAAGAAATTGGGAAACAAGCTCCGAAAGGACAAGGATGGTGACGAGAGATGGAGTATCAAGAACTTCAAAGATAACCGTCGATGTAATTTTCGGGGGATCTTCTTCATACGAATCCAGACGTCACCTGAAGGCCATGGAGCGAGAAGTCAACCTTGCTGAAACTCCGATCATCACCAAACCTTCAAGGTGGTCGGAGACAATAATCTCCTTTAGCAAAGAAGATTGCCCAATTCCTTCAACTCGACTAGGTAGGTTTCCAATTGTCGTTGAGCCTACTATTAATAACTGCAAGGTTAATCGGGTTTTGATAGATGGGGTAGTTCTTTAAATATTCTCTTTGCAAGCGCATTGGAAGATATGCAGATTCCAAATTCTAAGGTAAAGCATGTGAAATATGCCTTCCATGGTATAGTTCCTGGATCTACCGCCAAGCCAATAGGGCAATTATCCCTATTGGTTACGCTCGAAAACCCACAATTTCCAAACGTAAAAGTTTCTTTCGATGTAGTGAATTTTGAAACAAAGATATAATGCAATCCTTGGTCGTCGACCTTAGCAAAATTCCTAGTAGCTACGCATTCACAGTAACGAGTTTGAAAATGCCGACCAAAGGGTGTTATCACGGTCCGAGGTGATCGTAAAATCGCCACGCATGTGATCGGAAATGTTTAGAATCGGTCGACGAGCTTCCGACCAGAGGAACTAACACCGCTACCATGCAGGTCAAACACTCAAGACCAAAGATAGCACCAAAGCCTTCCGACCAGATGAAAGAGGTACCACTCGACGAAAGTGCTTCAGACAGTGCCAAGATTCTGGTCGGGGAAGGACTCAACCCCAAATAGGAAGAGTCGCTAAGGCGTTTTGCACCTGATCGGAAAATAGCAATCCAGTCGGAGATTGACAAGCTACTCCAAGCTGGATTCATCCGTGAGGTCGACCACCCCGAATGGCTTGCCAATCTTGTAATGGTTAAAAAGGCCAATGGAAAATGGTGTATGTGTATCGACTTTACAGATTTAAATAAAGCTTGTCCAAAGGATGATTTTCCCCTTCCTCGCATTGATCAACTTGTAGACTCTACCTCCGGGTGTGAGTTATTAAGTTTTTTAGATGCATATTCTGGATACCACCAGATTAATATGAGTAAAGAAGATGAAGAGAAAACTTCCTTCATCACTCCATTTGGTACCTACTGTTATGTAAAAGATGCCATTTGGTCTTAAAAATGATGGTGCGACGTTCCAAAGGTTGATGCAGAAAACCTTTAGTACACAGATAGGTCGGAATCTTGAAGCCTATGTTGATGACTTGGTCGTAAAAAGTATCAACATTGGTGACCACATTCCGAATCTACAAGAGACTTTCAATAATTTAAGACGTCATAACCTTAAATTAAATCCGAAAAGTGTGCGCTCGAGTTTCATCCGAAAATCGCTCGGGTTTCTAGTTTCGCTAGAGGCATTGAAGCAAATCCAATGAAAATAACCGCTATCGATCGAATCGTTCCCGACCACGAAAAGGAAGTCCGAAGCTAACCGGTGTATGGCGGCGTTAAGTCGTTTCATAGCACGGTTAGGTGAAAAGGACTCCCATTCTTCAAGCTTCTCGGAAACATGGAAGTTTCAATGGACTAAAGAGGCAAACGCGCTTTTGAGGAGCTTAAGCGGTATTCACGAATCCTCCAGTCTTAGTCTCTCCAAGATTGGAAGAGACATTGCTAATTTATGTCGCTGCAACGCCACAGACAGTTAGCGGTGTATTGGTCGTAGAACGTGATCGTATTCAATGACCAATATATTACGTAAGCGAAGTCTTGCATGGACCAAAAGAACGATATCCACAGATACAGAAATTGCTCTATGGTCTCCTTATGACTTCAAGGAAACTTAGACATTATTTTCAGGCCCATAAAGTGGTCGTACCTACCGGATATCCGCTTGGTCAAGTCCTACGTAACGAGTCATCAGACGAATAGCGAAATGGGCGGTTGAGCTTGGGGCGTTTGACCTCCATTTTGTCCCTAGAACAATGATTAAGTCTCGTGCAATAGCGAATTCATTGCCGAATGGACAAACCCCGAACCTCCCAAGAACCCGAGTACAAGTTTCACGACGATGGACAATGTACTTTGATGGTTCCTTGATGCTTCAAGGCTCGAGGTGCGGGTCGCTTTGATTTCCCATCGCGAACAACTTAAATACGCCATTCGCTTAAACTTTCCTCTACAAATAATGCGCAGAATCACGAAGGTTTGTCGGCAGGACTTTGAGCGGCTCGTTAGCTCGGGATTCGCAGATTGTTAGTGAAAGGTGATTCTCAACTAGTAGCGAATCAAGTAGGGAAAGAGTATCAATGCTCTAGTACCAAGATGTCATCATATCCGCGGAAGTACGGAAACTTGAAAAGCATTTCTTGGTTTTCAGATCCAACACATTCCTAGAAAGGAAAACTTTCTGCGGACTGGTTTGGCGGATGGCTTCCACACGGACATCCGTCCCGCCCCGAGTTTTTCTCGAGAAACTGATTCACCCTCGGTAGTCGAGCCTCCGAGGACATAGATGTTAGCAAGGAGGTTGCACACCTTGATTACGCAAACATGGATGCTCCACGTGTCGATGATGGTTGGCGCCATCACGATCACGGTAGATTGGATGACATCGATCTACAATTATCTTGACATGACATAATTCCTGAGAAGATGATGTAGAGGCTGATCGTATTGCACGAAAAGCCAAATCATACACTCTCATTGAGCGTACCTTATATAAGCGAGGATCTCACGGAGTGTTGATGAGATGCATATCTCAATCGGATGGCATTAAATTGCTAACAGAAATTCATGGAGGAGTTGTGGAGCTCATCATTCCTCTGAGCGGGCTGTCGGTAAAGCCTTTAGGCAAGGATACTCTTGCCAATCGCCCTTCATGATGCAAAGAGCTCGTGACGAAGTCGCGTGCATAATGTCGGTTTCATAGCCGACAAGTACATCGGCCGTCTCAAGCTTTGCAAACAATCCTCTTTCTTGGCCTTTTGCAACTGGGATCGGACATTACGGGACCTTTCCCAAAGGCACCGGGGGCTTTGAGTTCTGTCGTCATGATTGACACGTTCACTAAGTGGATCGGCCGAGCCGGTTGTAAAACTACAACCGAAGCCGCCAAGAGGTTCCTAACAAAAAGCGTGATTACGGTTTGGTGTACCCGATCGTATAATCGCGATAACGGTGCGATTCTCAGCGGCAATTTTCGTGAATTGCGCGAAGAACTAGGTGTCAAGATACATTTCGCTTTTGTTGCTCATCCACGAGCAATGGAGCGATTGAGCGAGCCAATGGTATCATAATGCAAGGGATCAAGCGACGAGTATTCGACCGCCACTTCAACGGTCGAGCTTGGGTTCGAGAACTTCCCTGCGTATTATGGGTCGTTCGTACCACAACTAGTCGATGCGGCCGGGAAACACCATTCTTTTTAGTTTACTGGTGAGGCTATGTTTCCTCCGAATCGAAAATTGGTTCTCGCTGAATCGACATTTTTCTACGAACGTGATCGGTGAGCGACGACTTGACGACATCAATTTCCTTGAAAAAGACGAAATCAAGCCTTGATACGATCGACAATCTACCAACAAGCCATGCGTCGGTATCACGATCGTAAGGTACAACCTCGCACCTAGTCAGTAGGTGATCCGTTCTCGAAAAATCGAGAACCAAGCAAATCGCAATAAACTTTCACCTAAATGGGAAGGTCCATACATCGTGGTCGAAGTAACCCACCAGATCGGCATGTTAGCTATGTCGGATAGGCGTTTTATCTAATTCTTGGAATATTGATCAATTGCGTAAGTTCTATGTTTAATTTCATGTATTTCATTTTATTCATTTTTCTTCAATAAGATGCTTTTCCTTCAAAATGATAAGTATGGTTGTTTATACTTATTATTTGTTGCATCTGATCGTATGCCATTCCGTTCTTGGTTGGTGGAGAAGACTCTCATTCTCTCCGATATTCCTTCTTTGGGATCTCCACTACTCATGGTTGTTGACTTAAATGTCACCAATCACATTGGTTTTAGCCGTGATCATTACTTCAATGATACATATTCACGACGGACATTCTTTTCTTAAAGAGTCATACAGTATAAGGAGTACCAAATCGATTTATTTACTTGGCTTCGTTTCTTGAAATTGACGATTGTTATTTTATTTCAACATTCGTTTCTAATCAAGTTTGGCTCTTGGTCGGGACACGAGAAAGCCTCCCGGTGAAGTCTCTCCTCTCTGCGTGGTCACGCCCATCGGAAGGAGCTTCTAGTAGCGGTCCTTTTCCTACGATCCTCGCCGCGGTCGGATTTGAGAATGAGCACGTTTCGCGAAATATTTTACAAATCTTCAGTTCTTAAGATTTGATACGACCAGATCCAAATATTTCCTAAACAACGGTACTTATCTCTTCATTTCATTTCTTGCATACATTCTTAATGCATATCTTCTTATAAGCAAGATCTAGTCTTTGTTATGTCTTCTGACTACAAGTGGTATTCTATAGTACTTCGATAATGGGCAAAATCTAGACTAGCAGAAGTCGTCAGTTGGTTCTGACCACATGATTTCCTAGTATTTTCTAGATCATTGTCATAAACATTATCAGGACTCTTACCATGGTCATCGTTACTACTCAATTACCTGGTCTACTGCTTTCTTTTAGTAACGTTCATCTACTAACATAAGCAGTCGGGGGCTAGGAGATATATGAGTATTTAACAACATTAATAAGACAAAGCAGGATCTTCTTTGATAAAAGGTAAGTTTTCATTTTACATAGTCTAAAGTTACATCTGTTTACATATTAGGACCTCTAGACTGGTCGCTATGAGATGGAGATCCGACTTCCATTTCCCCTGCAACTTTCTCTCCGGGAGGTTTTACTTCCTCGAGAAGTTTTGTTGCTTCACTCTCAGAGCAGTCGAAGTCCTCTTCCACAGCTTTAAGGTTAATAGAGGGATCGGAAGCCCTTAGTTTTGCTAAAGCAACACTAACTCCAGTTACAATAGCTTCCTTCATTGTCTGGGTATGGTTTTCCCTCATAGTTTTGAGCAGACCTTTGAGATCTTCCAAAAGTTGACCAAAATAGATCATCTTTTCCGTTGGATCTCCTAAAGAAGGTAAGCTTAATCCCGATCCCATATCGAAGATCATCTTGTTAAGAGCCTTGATCTTCTCATCAAGGCCAAATACAAGAGTTTCCTTTTGGCCACGCTCAAAATCGAGGGTCTTCTCCGCTCGTTCAAGTGCTCTGATTTTTACGCACGTAGATAAACAAAATCAATGTACTCTTTACAATTGGAGTTATGGAATACTGGTTAGGTCTCCGACCAGTTACCTTTGATTTTCTTCTCACAAGAGTCGAAAACCTCTTTTTGCCTGGTCATCGCATCCTCGATCGACCGGTCTTTACTCTGATTTTCTTCCCTCAGCTTTATTATTATGGCTTCCTTGGCCTTGATCTCTTCTTTAATTTTCTCTAAATCTATCAATGGTAGAAAGAGATAATAAACCGTAGGAGATCAAAAAGAGAAATGCACTTACTTCTCAGATCGGAGTGTTTTGCTCCAAAGTTTTTATTCATTGGTCATCCTCAGATCACGGATAGTTTTCACCAAATGCTACAAAAACAAAAATTCCTTTCTTTAGCAAGCTTTCAAAGAAACGCAAAAGAAAGAGTTGTAAGATGGTCGTAGAATACTTACCCGAATTGCCATATCATTATATTCGGAGAAGATTGTATCTGGACCAATCTTGGCTTGATGGTCCGATATCTTTCCCGTGCTTCATCAAGTTCCTTATCCTCGATAAATCGGGAGAAAAAGGAATTTGTTAACTGAGAAGTATTTCTGGGGAGGTGGAACTGTTGAGGGTCTCTGGGATGACTACCTCAGGAGAAGGAGTAAGGATTACTAGAGGATCTGAGCAGATCTTTGAAACTGCTCGGGGCTTCTTTGCTACTTCATCCTCGGTAGTTTTTGCTTTAGGAGTATCACGGTCGAGCCTCCACGACCACCTCTACCTCGTGAACTTTTTCTGAGAGGTGCTGCAGTCGGACACGGCCAACAACACGAAGATCTAAAACAAGAGAGAGAAGGTAAGGAAGATCCAAGGCATGTATAAATATGACCTCTTCATTTTATATATATACCTTGTTGTTTTTCTGAATTTACCCTTATAGCGCATCGAACTAAAGTTCGTTGCGCTAGCCTTCCTCTTCCTGTCAACTGATCTCACCGGTTCTAAACCGGTAGGGTTGACTAGATCTTGCACATCTACTGATCGGAAATCGGAAGCGATATCCGCGACCATTTGGTCGAGGTCACGATCGCGGTCGAGAGATGTAGATTCGCCTACCTCCACAACGGTGGCCTCGTGAGGCACCGGAGGATTCTCAGTGACCTTGCTGGAAGGTACGACGACCGCCTAAATTCATCATCAAAGATAGTTAGCCGATAAACATAATTTATCCAAAATATTATTTGTGTTCGGTTATCTACCTCTGGAGGTTTACATCTGTGTGGTCGAAGGGAGATCGGATCATCAATTGGCTCACATCTTTCGCTGACCTTGTTGACTCTCAACTCAACCGACTACACATCAAAGAGGATTTATGGTATACCGATCAAAAATAATATATACGTCAATAAGACAAAGAGCTTGATATTTTTACCTTAAGTCTTTCAATCCTTTCTTGTGGAAACACCGCTAAGATCCGAGGAAAACTAGCCTTATCGCCAGCTCTCCTGCGCAATCATCTTGATCCGGCTTCTAATCTCATCGAAAGATAGAGTCAGAAGGTAAAATGA
The DNA here is from genome assembly GCA_036346255.1 of Ampelocalamus luodianensis. Lineage (NCBI taxonomy): Eukaryota > Viridiplantae > Streptophyta > Magnoliopsida > Poales > Poaceae > Ampelocalamus > Ampelocalamus luodianensis. The sequence goes on along the minus strand of JAYEVH010000275.1, from coordinate 79,224 downwards.
AAGAGTTAAGAAATAATCAATCAAATATGTAAACTGGTCGGAATCATTAAAATGGCTTACCATCTTTAGAGTCTCTGGTCGTATCATCACGACCAATGTACGAGCATCTTATGTGCTCGGGCCTTCAAGGACTAACCCGCGTGGAAAAATCTTTCACCACATGCCAAGATGTTAGACCTTTGACACTAAACTTGATTGCTTCAGCCCATTTCCTACATTCCTCTTTCTCTCTGAGAGGAGTGCCATGTCGGATTCTCGACCGCCTTCTTACCAGAATAATAAAGGTTGTCTTCTTCGTGATCTTCATATAGAACCAGCTCTTCTTCCACGACGACCACGAAGATTTTGAGTACATAAAAATGTACTCATCAGCTTTTCCATCATGGAGACGCAAGGTGCACTCTCCAGGCGTCCCAATCGCCTTTCCGGACTTTGTCATCCTGTAGTAGTACCTGAATAAATCCAGATCTGCTGGAATCCCTAATACGCTTCGCAGAGATAGATGAAAATACTGAGATTGGCGATGGCATTGGGAGCCAGATTCACCAATTCAACACCATAATACTCCAAAACTTGAGGAAGGAAGGAGTGAGTTGGTAGCCGAAATCCGCATTCGATATATGCGAGAAAAACAGGAATTTCTCCATCTTCACTGCTCGGGGAATGTTCTCCGGTGGCGGATCTCCAAGAAATCACATCCTTGCTGGGGAGCATCCCGATCTTCTCCAGATTCTCCAACTTCTTCTCACTCAGGTCGGAAACTGACCAGTTGGTGATTTAGTCCGACATGGTTAGTTTCTTTTTGGGTGTGGAAAGCAAAGCAGGTCGGAAGAAGTTTTTACTCGAAGATGAAGAAGGAAAGGAGGAAGTGAAAAAACCCTAGGTTTACAAAGGGGTTTTATAAGATTCAGAAATCCTAAACCGTAATAAGGAGTTGCCCAAAAAAGTCCAACGGACACAGAAACTCTTCAAATCCCAAGGCAAAGTTCTCAACTTTAAAGTGAATACAAACCGCTTCAAATGCCTTTGTATTTAATAAGCGTCATCCCGATACGATTTCATCGGAAGAAAGGTGTTCACACGACCTATTCATTTAAAGTTCGGGGGCTAGCTGACGAGGATTAAAACCTCTATATATTATCTTTAATATATAACAGACCATACGTCTTCATGGTCGTAACCTTTGAGGTGCACGACCTCACTGGTCGTAGAGATTCCAGAGGTTACATAATGGGTACCACAGTCTGATGAAGGCCCAAGCCAAGCCTCAGGCAGAGAAGCTACTCGTAGAAGGTAATAATCGATTCCAAGGTATATTCTCTACCGTATGATGAATGGAACACGTGCATATTCCATACGACGTATCTTATCCAAGACACACCATAGAATAACCTCGTGCGGTTATATGTTTCATAGACATATAATCAGCCAAGCGGTTGATTCTATCAACCATCACTTGACTCACTGACGCAACGCCGCATCGAGCGCCTTCTCGGAACTAATCGCCACCTCTTCGAGGATATTTAAAGATGGAACTCAGGCGGATCAAGGAGGATCAGATCTTCGTGAGATCGATCATCGAAGATAGAAAGAAAGAAGCATTGTCTTGTACTCTAAAAGCGATCCGTCATTACGTCAAGATACACCCTTGTAAATTCTCGCTTCATACTAATAAAGAGCGGTCCATTGCAATCCCAAGATTTCCCACGTCATTCTCTCTTTTTCCATTTATTGTAAGATCGGCGACTTGATCGTCGACAGACGTATTCCAGAAAGTACGTCTCCTAAACTCAAAAGCGTAAACTCGTATTTGAACTACCCAGAGTACGTGTTCTATTAGGGAAAACAGAGACTAGTAACTACGCAACCACTTAACGGTCCAGAAGGCCCACATGTAAGCGGTTGTTTAACTCGTTAAGACATCATTTAACGCTAATGATTGGAGTTAAACGTCAAATGACATGCTACGTTGTTGGTCGCGTGCGACGCACGGCAATCGTCTTTGCCGCCGCTTGCCCGGCTCGCGCCGCTTCTGCGCGCCACGCGGCGGAGCTTCGCAGTGATTGCGTTAGCCGCAATAGCCCTGCACAGCTAGTGGTCATGGTCTCAGTGCTTGAGGTGACCGGTGCCGGCGGCTAGCCGGAGGCTAAGTGGAGCAAGATCACGGCCAAAGTACCAATAGGGAAAAGGAGCTCTGCGGTAACCATTCAAGCGGGTGCTTATGCTATCTAAGGGCCTGGGGAGTTACTGCAGCTAGGAGAGGGCTTGGGGAGGTTCTGAGCGGCGGGAGACTCGTCGGGCCGGAGAAGATGATGGCGGGCAACACGGCTTCACATGGAGAGGTAGCCCTGAGCAAAACCAGCTTAAATGAGTGGTCGGGGTAGCTCAAGGGCCCCACTAGGATCTTTGTGAGAGCGAGGAATTGACTCAAAACTCACCAGACAAGGTGGGAGATGGAGAGGCGTGTTCTTGACCACAAGTGACAATTCCTCGAATACAAGAGTTCTGTCGTGCATTACCCAAATCGGTTGAGGGGTTTCGATTAGCGACTGAGGCATGCAAGATGACGTGGTAGGCGAGGACAATACTCACCGAGTACGAGTTGGCACGGAAAGTCACTCGGTGCGTGCTCAGGTGAGCTAGAGCACGAGGAGGTCCCAGAGGCTACAAGCAAATGCACGAGTGAGGTTAGCCAAAATAGAGAGGGGTCGAACATGGAGTCGAGGATACCATGTGGTGGAAGCTTACCGGGCGTGGAGCTTGCACTAGCTTCCCTTCCTCGACCACCGAGAGGAAGAGTGAGTGCATTCTAGGGTTACGAGGGTCTTATGCATGGGAGATAACGGAGCGAGGCGGTGTTAGGCGAGGAACACACCGGAGTGGTGGATGGAGGCGGTGGATTCACGGAGTAAGAATCTCCCCAGCGGCCGTCGCAGAAGCCCGGCGCGTGGAGCACGGCTCTGCGCGAGGTTGAAGAGAGGATCGACAAGGCGGGCCCGCGATGGCAGCAACTTAAGGTGCGGGGTTAAGCCGACGCTACGTGGCTGATTTTAGCCCGTTAGATCAGGATCGGGCGGACGATATTGGTGGGGGCATTCGGACAGGTCGAATGACGGGAAGACCTGGGCCGTTGGATGAGGATCTAACTGTCGCATGTGGCGATGCGTTTAGGTGGTTGGGTTGAGTCCGGTTCGAGTCGGACTCGAGTCTGAGGTGATGACTAGGTCGGGTTTAGGTTTAGAGTTGGTGAAGTTAAGAAACAGATTTCTACTTTGACCAGTGCTAAAAAATAGAAATAAAAATCCTAAAATCATGAAATAATTAATGGGGGTTCCTGGGATAGTCTAGTATCCACAAAAATTATGAAACCCCACTGTTCATATTAAAATCTGAGATATTTAAATTCAAACATGTCGTATGTCTATGAATGTTGTTTGAATTTCAATTAGGTTCAAACTGTTCCCAAAAATTTTGGAAAAATTATATTAATTCATTATAATTAATGTAGTATTTAAATAAATTGGTTTCAGATGATGATCACAACTTTTTTATACCTGATTCGAATTGAAAATTTGAATTTTGATATGTATGTTCACCCCAAATTAGATTTTCCAAGTACAATATATTATGGAAATGTTTTGAATTTGAGAAAAAATGTTAGTGAAATACACATTAATCCAATTTAATTAGTTGGGGCTGTGACAAACCCCCCCCCCCTTACAAAAGATCTCGACCCGAGATCTGGGTGGAGAAAAATTGGAAAGTTTTCATTAGAAGTTATAATTTATGTTGTCTTGATTTCCTTCAAAGATAGTGTTGACAGGTTATAATTTACATTAATATGTTTTACCTTTCCTTTCTTGATACGAAGGTACTTCATGTAGAGAAGAGTTCGGGATATGTTGCTCGCATCCGGTCTTCACGTTCCCAAGTTGCTTCATCTTCCGTGTGGTTGCTCCATTGGACCTTGACGAACTTGATGTCACGATTCCTCGTCTTGCGCTCGGTTTCTTCGAGGATACGAATCGGGCTCTCTCGATAAGATAGATCGGGTTGCAAGTCGAGTTTGTCCAACTCGATTGCTTCCGTTGGGACTCGAAGACATTTCTTGAGTTGGGAGACATGGAAGACGTTATGCACATCTGAAAGTGATGGTGGCAACTCTAATTGGTATGCCATCGATCCCAACTTAGCTAGAATACGGAAAGGTCCAATATAGCGAGGTGCTAATTTACCTTTGATTTGGAAGCGACGAACTCCTTTCATAGGAGAGACTTTAAGATATACATGATCGTCCACTTGAAACTCAACTCGCGACGGCGACGGTCGGCATATGACTTCGGCGTGATTGAGCCGTCTAAGTCGTTCACGAATGACACGAACTTGTTCTTGACATCTTCCACCAAGGTTGGGCCATAGAATGGCCTCTCCGACCGGACCAGTTCAAAGGTGTTCTACAAGCTCTCCCATACAATGCTTGAATGGTGACATCCGAATCTGGATTGGAAGTCGTTGTTGTATGAGAACTCGGCAAGCGGTAAACATTTTTCCCAACTATCGCTATAGGATAACACGCAGGCCCGGAGAAGGTCTTCCAAAACTTGGTTTACCCTCTCAGTTTGTCCATCCGTTTGCGGGTGATAAGCGGAGCTAAAGGATATGTTGGTTCCCATTGCTTGATGCAAGCGGTTCAGAAATGAGAGGTGAATTAGGGACCTCTATCTGAAACAATCACCTTTGGTACACCATGGAGACAAACAATTCTGAAAATATAAAGTTCTGCTAGTTTGGCCTGGTGTAAGTGGTCTTGACGGAATAAAATGGGCAACCTTGGTTAAACGATCCATAATCACCCATATAGAATCAAATCCAATTTTAGTTCTAGGAAGGCGGTGACAAAATCCATGCCAACTTCTTCCCATTTCCACCGGGAATGGGCGGGGATCTAGAGTGCCACCGGCTTCAAATGCTCGACCTTGACTCTTTGACATAGATCGCACTCGGCCACATCTTGTGCAACGTGCCGCTTCATTCGGCTCCACCACGCTTTCTTTTCAAATCTTGATACATTTTCGTACTCCGGGTGGATAGAGAATTTTGAGTTCTGAGCCTCCTTGAGGATCAATTCCCTCAAGTGGCAATCAAATGGTACCACCATACGGTTTCCAAACCATAAAGTACCTTGTGCATCTTGCTTAAAACATTTAGCCTTGCCTTGTTTCATTAGTTCTAAAATTTGAGCCACTTCCGCATCAGTTTTCTGGGCTTCCCTAATCTGGTCCTCAAGTGTGCAAGTCACACTGAGGGCTGCAAGCGAACCTTCTTCAACTATCTCCAGGTGTAGGCCTTGCAATGCAGCACATAAGCCTGTAGAAAAAGGAGTTACCGACAAACAGTTGCATTGAGATTTTTTGCTCAAGGTGTCGGCCACGACATTAGCCTTCCCTGGATGATAATGGAGTCCCATATCGTAATCTTTAATCAACTCAAGCCATCTTCTTTGTCTCAAGTTCAGGTCGGCTTGGGTGAAAATATATTTAAGGCTCTTATGGTGGTGTAGATCTCGCATAGCGATTCCGATGAGGTAATGCGCCAAATCTTCAAGGCATGAACTACACCGCGAGCTCTAGGTCGTGTGTGGGATAATTGGCCTCATGGGGCCTCAATTGCCTCGTTGCGTAGGCCACCACTCGGCCGTCTTGCATAAGCACACAACCGAGCCCATGGCGAGATGCATCACAGTAGATATCAAAGCTCTTATGAATGTCCGCGAACAAGCACGGAGCTTACATCGGGCATTCTTTCGAGGTTTGAAGCTTTGCTCGCATTCTGTGTCCACTCAATTTCTTTTCTTTCTTTAGAAGTTGGGTCATAGGCTTTGCAATTTTTGAGAAATTCTTGATGAACCTACGGTAGTACCCCGCAAGTCCAAGAAAACTACGAATGTCAGTGACGCTTTTGGGTTGCTTCCACTCAAGGACATCTCGTACCTTACTAGGATCAACAGCGACACCGCCTTTAGATAGGATATGTCCCAAGAAACTAACCTCTCGAAGCCAAAACTCACATTTGCTGAATTTGGCGTACAGCTGATGGTGGCGAAGCTTTTCTAACACAAGTCTCAAATGTTGCTCGTGCTCAAGATCAGATTTAGAGTAGATGAGGATATCATCAATGAAAACCACTACAAACCGATCCAAGTATTCCATGAACACCGAATTCATGAGGTTCATGAAATAAATCAGGCATTAGTCAAACCAAAGGACATGACGTGTACTGCATACAAACCGTAACGAGTGGAGAAGGCGGTCTTGGAATGTCCTCGGTTCTAACTTTAACTGATGGTAGCCTAACCTCAAGTCAATTTTGGAGAACACCTGAGCTCCACTAAGCTGGTCAAATAGGTCATCGATCCGCGGGAGCGGATACTTGTTCTTGATGGTGACCTCATTCAACGGACGGTAGTCAACACACATCCGTAGACTCTTGTCTTTCTTCTTGACAAAGAGAGCCGGGCATCCCCAAGGCGAGGAGCTAGACCTGATGAAACCCTTGTCTTGCAACTCCTTAAGTTGTCTTTTCAATTCAGCTAGCTCATTGGGCGGCATCCGATACGGCCTTTTTGAGATGGGCGCGATACCGGGTGCAAGCTCAATGACAAACTCTACCTCTCGGTCGGGGCATGCAGGAAGTTCTTGAGGAACACATCAAGATACTCACTCACTATTTGTACCTCCTCTAGCGCGAGAGAGGTACTCGCCTCTAAAGCATATAGGTGAGAACTACCCACTAAAGGTGCAAAGACGACCTGGATGCCGTCCTCGCTAGTCACTGAGATAGACCGATGGGCACAATCAATCTTCCCCTGATTCTTAGATAACCAATCCATCCCTAAGATAACATCAATGCCCATAGAACTTATCACTATTAAGTTTGCTGAAAAGTTAACATTTTGTATTTCAATTTTCGTCCCGAGCACTTGATCGGCGTGAAAACCGACCACAGGGACTGAATATAATAAGGTGGGTGTAGTGTATGTATCTTGAATTGGTTAATTTCAGCATACTCGTTTTTAATAAAGAATGAGATGCTCGAATCAAATAGAAGCGATGCGGGACATGAATTAACAAGTAATGTACCTAGCACGACGTCAGTCGTCGATCGCCTCCTCCGTGAGGCGTGGTTGACGCGACCACGTGCATCTTTGGGGTGGAGTAGGTGCTGCTCTCGTGGTGGTGGCGGTGGCCTCGCCGAGCCGGGGCGGTGGCGCCGAGCGCGTACGTCAGGGCATCCTCGCCGCTTGGCGAGGCATGCAACATAGTGGCCTCGACGCCACGATGGAAACAAATGACGCCGGGCTTGTATGCCCCACGATCTGTGGTCTCTGGCCCCATTGTCTTCTTTGAGCCGCCGGTGGAGAAGGTCGTGGAGGTACCACAGAGACCTCGATGGTCTTGGTGGCGGGCACGAGGTGCTGAGGTAGTCTGGCGCGGCACGAAAGCCGCCACTCGCCACTGCCGTCTGCAAAGCCTTCCTCCTCTTCCTCGACTCATCCATCATCATGCTCTCATGCTCCACCACTATCACCTTGTTGACGGATCTTTGAAACTCCACGAAATCATGTGCAGCTAAAACAAGCCGCAACTCCTCGACGGTCCATGGAAGAACTCGCTTCGGCGACGGCGTCTGTCGAGGCGTCGTCCGAGCATACCGCCAAGTAGTTGAAATCATGCGGTACTCCGTGGTATCCTCCGCCTGTCTCAAGGCAGGAACTGCTGCTGCTTGATAGCGGCACTCCCTCAGTATATGGGCCTCTCGGGCGCGTCCACGACTCGTCCCAAGTCGGGCGTGACCGGTGAGCTGCATGGCGGAATAACTATCCCACCACGCGCTCGCACCGCCAACCGATAGGCGGCAAACAAGACTCTCTCAACTCGGTACAACTGCGCAATGTTCACTTCTTCTCAATGTTGTGCGGCGGGTCTTGCCTCCATCGGGTCCTTGCCGCTGCAAGCGTCGGAGGTTGGTCGGCTGGAACTCGGCGAGACCTCCGGGCGCTTCGGTGCGAGGCGGCTCCTCTGCGGAGCGGAGCTGGGCGGTGTTACGTCGATCGCCTCAAGCATCCGGTGCGGTCCATCCGGTTGCGCTCAATCATCATCATAAACTCGACCATAGATGGCGGCGGAGGAGCACCTCTCGAGCGGTCCACCTGTTGGGGCGGCGAGAGGGTGTAACACCCAAATTTCAATTTCGATTGAAAATAAAGTTTAATTATTTTATTGGATTTTTGTGGAATTTTAAAGCTTTTCCTTAACCAAATGAAAGCTAAAATAAAATGATGTGCAAAATCTATTACGGATAATAGCTGAAATATTTTTCTTAAATCCTAAATGCTCCAGAGAATTTCTGAATTTTCTCATGATTTTTGGAATTATTTTGCTATATTCTAAAGCCTAAATGATTTATTAGCATTTAATTAAATCAGAAAACAAAGAAAATCCTCAAATAGTGTTTGGGCGAAACCTCTCTCGGTCGGCCCATTCCGTCTTGCGCTCGGCCACTCGGCCCTCCTCGCCGCGCCGCCTCCTCCCTCTCGCTGACAGCAGGGGTCCACCTGTCAGTCCTTTTCTCTCTCTCCCACCACACCAGTGCATCCCAACCGTTGGATCTAAATCCAACGGCCAGAACTCCTCGATGCATTCAGAAGGTCCGAATGTTCTACTCAATCGGGACCGTCAGATCTAAATCCAACGGCTAGCGTGCATCAGTGACTTTCCTATTTCATCGTACCGCTTCAATCTATCGCAGCCGTTAGATTAAAATCCAACGGCCACACCAACCCCAACTTACCGATTCGTATGTTCTATCTCTACCGTCCGATCAAAATCGAACGGCCCAGCCTCATCGTCTTCCTCGCCTTCGTCTTCGCGCGATCGCGCCGATGCTTCGCCGCCATTAAGCCGCCTACCAGCTTCTCCTCGCGTTTCTCTTCCCCACTCCCCTCGCCATCATACGCATTGAAGACCCCTCATCACGCCGCCCCACTTCCGGCCGTTTCCCCCTTTTCTCGTGCACACGATCGCCGGAACGTCGCCACTACCGCCGCCACGCCCGCGCACACGATCTCCACCACCCGGCCTCCTCCGCCCCTATAAAAGGGAGCACGAGGTGCCCCTCGGCTCACTGAACACGCCGCCACCACCCGGTACCCTTCACCTTGCTCGTAGCGCTCAAATTTCAAGTTTCTTCGTCGGCGACCTCGGGAGCTTCTTCTCCGGTTCCGGCGCCACCGGAGCTCAATCGACTCTCGCCGTCGGTACCATCAACATCACCGCACCCGTGCGAAGCTGCTGCCACCACCCACTCCGCCAAAGGACCCCGGGAACGTCTTCTTCGTCGACGACCGTACGCCGCCGCCGCCAAACCCCGTCGCCGACGACCTTTCCGCCCCGCTCCGCCGCTGTTTTGGTAGCCCCTGAGTTCGCACTATTCTCCTCTACATTATGCACGCACTCACTCGACTCGCCGCGGCGTAGAACGCCGGCGAGCCCGCGCCCGCGCCATCGCCGCTCACCGGAACGTGGCATCACCACGTAGGCGCCAGGTCAGCGCCACCTCGATGCCAAACGCCGCGTGGCTGCCCACGCGGTGGTCACCTCAGCCACGTCCACCCCCCCTCGGAGCCGAAGTCCGTGGACTTGGTTCACGTGGACCGAGTCACTGATCAGTGGGGTCCACATGTCGAAAAAATTAATTCATTTCTTTTAATTCCCGGAAATTCATCGCTGGCGTCAGCATTGCGCAATAAATAGAATTTTCTTTAGAAAAATAATTCAGAGAATTCAATTAAATTCCATATTTTGTATTAAACTTCTAAAATTCATATCTTTTGCATTTGAACTCCAAATTGAGTGGTTCAAATTGCAAAATTTGTCTAAAATCATAATCTAGGTAACTAAAGCAAAATATTTCAATTTGGAGTTAGTTTGGTCTGAGTTTTTGAATTTATTTGAATTTGAGTTGAATTTGTCGTATTTTCACGTATAGACTTCGACGACTCCGGAGAGTTAGATCCTTCCGACGACTTAGAGTTCCAAGACTTCAACGAAGGCAAGTTACACTATTGATCATATTGTTCCTATTGTTTTAAAGTATTTATTTACTATTTACAATTTACTATTGCATGCATATGTTTATAAAAATATCTGAATATCTTGATCTCATATATAGTTGTTCCAAACTCCTTGGTATGGCCAATTTGATTATCGAACCTGAATACCTTGACACCTTAGATAAAATTTGTCAAATGCTTAGCCTTGCTTAGATAACATTTACAAATTTGGGAGAATTTAGTCAAATCTTTACAATTTAATTTAAAATGTGTTTCTGTGGTAATGTTTTAACATGAAAGGTTTATAAAGAGGTTTTTACTCTAAATAAAATGAAATGGATTTGGACTTGGGCGAGATGGATGGATGGTGGAGTGCGGAGTTCATGCGGGTCTAATCTGGTTAGGATTACGACCGGGGTTTTAAATTGGAAGTCGCCCAGCCGATTAAGGACCGGTCTTTGAGCGTATTTTGCTACGCTACCGTACCACCACATGTCTGTATGGGCAGGATTTGGCTAAATAATCTGTAGTGTCTTAGTGTTATTTGTGCTATGTTGTATGTGTGGCGTTGGTGGACATTAGTCCCACCGGCGCAGAGGGGCTTCCGGAGGATGGATAGTCCAAAGGTAGCGAAACCTTAGCGGGCATGAATACAGAGGACACCGCTTTATGCGGCCTCATGATAATTGCTTAGTCACACGCCTTGGAGCGTGCTTTGGCCGACATTAAAAGCATTTTATCTCGTGTGGGTAAAGCTGTACAACCTCTGCGAGTGTAAAACTATTCGAATAGCCGCGTCATGGTCATGGACATGCTAGCAAAGCCACTCTAAGTTAGAATTGTTTTTGGTTTATAAAATGTGTTCAACAGATGTTCTAGGATGGATAGTCCTATGGTAAAATTGGGTGGTTAGCCAAGTGTTAGGAAGATATCCTTCAATATTCAACTAATGGAGGTCATCAATATTCGTTGCCGTTTGTCACTTGTCTTTATTTGAATTATTAAAATTGGTCTTACAAAAGTATTAGCAATATAATCAGAAAATCTTTGTTTATGCAAAACAACCCTGCCATTACCTTTGTTTACCTTATGCATGCATTAAATTTTCTATATTGGGTGTGACTTGCGAGCACGGTAGTAGTGCTCACTCTTCTTTGAATAAATCTTATTCGGGAGAAGACGTTTTCCCGACGGTGAGGATCTTGGCGAATAGGTGCGTCCCAGACGATTGCTGTGGCAAGTCGTGTGGCCTACTACTACTCCTCTTCCGCCGTGTTATTTCTTTTCTTTTGGCATGAGCCCTTTTGTAATAAACTTTGAATTATTATCATTAAACTTGTGATATGATTGTGCTATCACTTTTGTTTAGCTGTGTACACTAGAAATCTGGACTAGTGTATGAACACGAGAATTTGGGATCCTTCGTTCCGGGTTCGACAGAGGGCTCGCCATGCTCGGGCACGGCTGCTGGGATGACTGTCCCCCGATCGTAGAAATCGCTCGAGGTGCTAGGCGTGGTGCCTAGATGGGGATGGGAGCCTCTGCGCGCGAGCTCCGGATCGCGTGGTCGGTCTGTCATCTGTATTAGACAAGGATGGTTAGTAAATAAGATAAAAGCCATTACTTGGCCATACATGCACAATCAATATCAAAGAGCATGAAAATTGTAACATCAAATGGAACACGAACATTAATCAACATAAAACCGAATCGATACAACTCGTACATAGCGCTGCTTAAAGATTACAAGCGAAATAGTAGTGTTTGCAAATAAAACATAACGGTTCGACATCTATCGCCCTATTACATAATCCTAAGGATACACGCTCAAACATAGAGCTCCTCGCCTCTAATGACCTAGATATTATTCGGTCAAAGTTCACCGAAAGTCATCGGCGGTGTGGTATCCGAGGATCCGTGTCTTCACGGGTCTCCGGGTTGGTGAGGCGTAAGGGGATCCTACGCCGATGATATGGCCTCCTACCGGAAGGCGATAGTCGTGGCCTTGAAATGTACGGTGAAACCTCATTAGCACCATACTGACATCCGGACGAATTAGCCTCATGTCATGCATAAGGCGTAAATGCTCTGAGCTACAATGAGACGGCGACGCGTCTCCCATAACTCATGCATCACGCGATGATGCATTTGGTCCATTACGTGAACCAATCTCGCCAACTACGACTTGGGGTCCTCCCAAACCGGATCTAACAAACGAGCTCACGTCCCTAGCGGCGTGCGCGCGCATCGAAAAGTGATCATATGGGGGCTGGGCTAACTCAGTCAGTCGTAGCGAAGACAACTCATGGCCACTAAGGCCACTTCTTATACGCCATGGCCTCGAGGTACCACGCGCTTGGAAGCGGTAAGGTATGCTCCCCGTGACTTGTCTAGCAACGATATCTATTACTGCCATAAATTCCTCCATTCCAGGTCCTCGATCACGGCGGTAGATGGAATAAGTGGGCTGATATATGAAGTTTGCCCTCCACATCATGTCTCGTAGCAACGCTGGGTATCCATCCACTCCTTCAGCTTGAGTTTTCCGGACAAGGTACTGAGGGTTCATCTAAAGGCAAGAAGGCAAGGTAAGTTAGTTTCATAAACCAAAATAGGATCAGGAGAGAAAAGATACTAAGATGGATAAGGAATAAAAGATATTCTTAACTTAAACTTCCTGAAAGTAATTTGATAATTTCAAAATATTTTGACTCTAGAAGGCTTACTAACTCTAACGCCAGTGCTACCTCTAACCTACGATCGGTATGGCTCGATACTGTATTTGTGGGGACCCGGTAATTATCTCCATAAGACCGAGATTAGACAAGGTCTTAGGGACATAATTCTGGTCTCGATAAATGAATTCAATTTAACTCTATCCAAGTGAGAGGCTTAGCGAATACTAGAGCCTCAACGATCATGCGCATTGCTCCCTTGCGGCGCTACATGATTGTCGATTCTCCTCGATTGAAGCACTACACTTAGTGAGTTAAATGGAATTCATCAACAACGAGTATGACATATATTGGCTCCCAAGATCAACAACCAATATACTCATACCCTCATCCAACGTTGATTACATCCATACAACGCATACAACAAGAGATAAAAAGACATCTTGCATAATAGTCAAAGTCTGACATTACATACGATCGACCACCAAATTCAAGTAAAGTACCAAGTAGCAATGAAGTAAATAGATAAAGCAAAAGACCAGCAGTGGTATGCCCATCACCCATCGACAACAGATCGGGAGTTAAATGGTAGCACACTACTCATTAGTGTCACCCAAGTCGACACTAGCGAGATCATCATACTCATAATCTTCCTCACTGAAAGGCCGACAAACATCCTGGTAGTACAAGTGTACTCTGCAAGTCTTACACAAATAAAAATAGTTATGCATAAGGGTCATTCAAAGGATGGCTCATATTGGTTTAGTTTTGCGAAAAAACGCAACAATTAACATCCTACACATACTAGTTTTTCATGTGCCCATTTAAAATCATATTTGAAGTAGAAGTAAAACATGTAGTAAAGCATTTGATAATAAACAATTTAATCATACAAAGACCAAAGTGGCAGCCCACCTTGATGTACTAAACACATGAACATCCGTTCATGGCGAATACCAAGTTCAACCACAATTTTAATTAAAAGTCTAACAATAGTAACTCCCGAACTCAAGCGGTTGTCCATAGCAGTGGACACGGCTATTCGAATAGATTTATACCGCAAGGGTGTACTACTTACCCACACGACTTGATTAGCCCGTAAGCCTCCGAGGCCTTTGAAATAGCACACTTCCTATGGTATGTCGTAGGGTAAATCAAGATACAATCATTTTCAGAAGAAAGCCCTATTGGGCTAAGTCCCCTGTGAGATGGTTCCTTGCCTAGTACAAGCGTCGATAGCACTTGCTAGGGGCTCACAAGTTATATTGGAAATCTGATGCAATCAAAACAAAAGAATTGGTGCTCCTTGCACACTATAAAGGATTACATCGGCTCCTCAAAGAACATAGGATTTCACGGTCGCTATGCCCTTACACCACCAAGGACTTAACACAATAAAACCCTCCCCTACTTAACCATACGGCTCCCAACCCGCGTGTGGCGGCACGAGTGTACTTGAATTAACGACGTTACAAAGTTCGGTCCTCAATTGTCGGACAAGTCCTTCCACTTACCCAATGCTCGTGCACAAAGCACCATCACTAACCAACACTTGTCGGACCAAATCTCATTAAAAATGACAAAGTTTAACTCATAAAACAGCTACAGATCTGAAGTAAAAACATAAAGTAAGAGTTGTGTGTGTCCCAAAACCGCCAGGGTTATTCAGACGATCGAACTACCGTATTTAGACTTGCATGGCTAAGCAATTCTACAACCCATAATTCACACATCCTATCTTAAGCATATAGGAGTTGGCATAATTCAAGATTAACCTCAAGCATAGGACATAATCTAAACTACACATCACGAAAATATTGACATAATCAAAATAGCATGCAAGCAATTATCATTGCACTAACTTAACCAAAACTGGGATCAAATATGATGCAAAAGAAAGTTCAAATGATGCTTGTCTTGCTGGTACAGTAGCTGCTCGCTCTCAGTAGCGTAAGTGTCGATATCGATATGCTCGGGATCTATATATAATTATAACATCCAATAAATACCGAGAAAACAACTCAAAAATCAAAATGCTAAAAAATGCATGATTTTTCTACAGTAGTTAGATCATGATTTTAAATGATTTCTAGTGAAAGAATTATTTCATTTTGATTTAGTATATGAAAGTTATAATGGTTTGAATTTCGGATTTCAATAAGTAGTCATTATGTAATTTAATTATGAAGTGAAATTTTGTAGAACAGTATGAGTACATGGATTACATAGATAAATAGGCAATATTATTATAAGTTAAAAACAGTTGAGTTTGTCCTTTTTGGAGTTTTTATGATTTAGTTATTGATTTTCAAAGTTATCACCCTTTTATAGTATAAAAATAATGGAGTTAAGGAGTATATTCTCCCAAAGTAGTTTCTGTGACAGAGGTAACATGGAGACCATTTTTAGAATTAAGTTCACTGAAAATGAAAATTATCAAAAGTGGTCTCACTGTTTTTGGAGCTTCCAATAATTACTTATGCATTTTTGAAGTTATCAGTCATTTTTTCTATTGTACAAATAATGGTTTTAATGGATTAATCTCCAATTAATACTCTCTGCTACAGAGACAAGTTTGAAACTAATTTTAATATAAAGTTTACTACAAATGAAAATTTTCAGAAGTGGTTTCACGCGATTTGGAGTTAAAATGATTTAGTTATGTATTTTAGAAGTTATTCATATTTTTCAGTGTATAAATAATCGATCTCGAATTTACTAGAGTGATTATTACTCTTCCCACCGGCGCTTCCCAGCCAAAGTCAGCGACTTGCGGGCCCAGTCAAAGTTTTGACCAGTCCACACCAGGTTAGCTCAGTAGAAACTCGAGGAAGGCGTATTCGAAAAGCACGTCTCTAAACTCAAAAGCGTAAACTTGTATTTGAACTACCCAGTGTACGTGTTCTATTAGGGAAAACAGAGACTAGTAACTACGCAACCACTTAACGCTCCAGAAGGCCCACATGTAAGCGGTGTTTAACTCGTTAAGACATCATTTAACGCTAATGATTGGAGTTAAGCGTCAAATGACATGCTCGATGTTGGTCGCGTCACGGCGGCAATCGTCTTTGCCGCTGCTGCCGGCTCGCGGCGCGCTTCGCGCCACGGCGGAGCTTGCGAGTGATTGCGTTAACCGCGTAGCCTGCGCGCTAGTGGTCATGGTCTCGGTGCTTGAGGTGGCCGGTGCTGCTGGCGGGAGGCTAAGTGTAGCAAGATCACGGCCAAAGTACCAATAGGAAAAGGAGCTCTGCGGTAACCATTCAAGCGGTGCTTATGCTATCTAAGGGCCTAGGGAGTTACTGCGGCTAGGAGAGGGCTTGGGAGGTTCGGAGCGGCGGGAGACTCGTCGGGCCGGAGAAGATGATGGCGGGCAACACGGCTTCACATGGAGAGGTAGCCACGAGCAAAACCGGCTTAAATGAGTGGTCGGGGTAGCTCAAGGCCCCACTAGGATCTTTGTGAGCCGAGAATTGACTCAAAACTCACGAGGACAAGGTGGGAGATGGAGAGCGTGTTCTTCGGCCACAAGTGACAATTCCTCGAATACAAGAGTTCTGTCGTGCATTACCCAAATCGGTTGAGGGTTTCGATTAGCGACTGAGGCATGCAAGATGACGCGGTAGGCGAGGACAATACTCACCGAGTACGAAGTTGGCACGGAAAGTCACTCGGTCGTGCTCGAGTGAGCTAGAGCACGAGGGAGGTCCCCGAGGCTACAAGCAAATGCACGAATGAGGTTAGCCAAAATGGAGAGGGTCGAACATGGAGTCGAGGATACCATGTGGTGGAAGCTTACGGGGCGTGGAGCTTGCACTAGCTTCCCTTCCTCGACCACCGAGAGGAAGAGTGAGTGCATTCTAGGGTTACGAGGGGTCTTATGCATGGGAGATAACGGGCGGGAGGCGGTGTTAGGCGAGGAACACACCGGAGTGGTGGATGGAGGCGGTGGATTCACGGAGTAAGAATCTCCCCAACGGCCGTCGCAGAGAAGCCCAGCCGCGTGGAGCACAGCTCTTGCGCGAGGTTGAAGAGAGGACTGACAAGGCGGGCCCGCGATGGCGGTGACTTAAGGTGCGCGGGGTAGCCGGCGCTTCGTGGTGATTTTAGCCCGTTAGATCGGGATCGGGCGGGCGATATTGGTGGGGGCATTGGACGGGTCGAATGACGGGAAGACCTGGGCCGTTGGATGAGGATCTAACGGTCGCATGTGGCGGTGCGTTTAGGTGGTTGGGTTGAGTCCGGTTGCCGAGTCGGACACGAGTCGGAGGAACAGTACTAGGTCAGGGTTTAGGTTTAGAGTTGACTGAAGTTAAGAAACATATTTCTACTTTGACCAGTGCTAAAAAATAGAAATAAAAATCCTAAAATCATGAAATAATTAATGGGGGTTCCTGGGATAGTCTAGTATCCACAAAAATTATGAAACCCCACTGTTCATATTAAAATCTGAGATATTTAAATTCAAACATGTCGTATGTCTATGAATGTTGTTTGAATTTCAATTAGGTTCAAACTGTTCCCAAAAATTTTGGAAAAATTATATTAATTCATGATAATTAATGTAGTATTTAAATAAATTGGTTTCAGATGATGATCACAACTTTTTATCACTGATTCGAATTGAAAATTTGAATTTTGATGTGTATGTTCACCCCAAATTAGATTTTCCAAGTACAATATATTATGGAAATGTTTTGAATTTGAGAAAACATGTTAGTGAAATACACATTAATCCAATTTAATTAGTTGGGGCTGTGACACTGGTGGTCGGGGCCGATTTGCCCATCGTCTGGATCTCCCACAGCGTGGCGATCTGGGCGAGCGTCGGATCTGGCGGTGGCTGGGCGTCCTTTGCGCATTGGCGGCGGCGCGCGGAGAACACCCACGAGGTTGGGGACTGCCTCCTCCGACTGATCCGAGGATGACGACGGCAACATGAACGCGGCGACCAATGCGACGGCGTCCTCGGGCGATGTCACTGCGGTGGCCTCCGGCGGCTTCGACGCTGCCCCCCCCCCCCTTATGATTTCGCTGAAGCTCCGTTCCTGGGTAGGCTATAGAGTGCGGGCATGACTGGTTAGGCATGTCCGAAGAGGCTCCCTTCACCACGGTGTTGGGCACAAAGTTTGCCGACAGAACTGTGAATGCCTCACTTGATGGAGGGTATCTAGGTAAGTGAGGGCCTCACTCATGGAGGATATTCGAGTGAGGGAGGACACATTCGTTGGGCTAGTGCAAGGTTAGGACTAGGTGATGTGAAGGCTACGTCGCGAGCTCTAGACTGCTTACCTACGGTAGTGAGCAGTGATATAGAGAATTCTAGGCTAACTGGAATATTCGCGTACTATAGGTAAAGTTGTACACCTCTGTAGTGTGAAAATCTATTTTAAATAGTCGTGCTCGCTGTCATGTGCGTGCTTAGTGCGGCTGGTATGGCTGTAGTCTTGTTTTTCCAAAAACTAGGTTGTCATAGAACTTGAGTAATGACTTGGGGTTTTCATTTATTGAGTTAACTGCCATGTCTATGGTTGAACATGAAATGTGGCTCGCAGCCAAAGAGGGTTGCGGGTTATTGTTATTATTTCTTTTGTGATCGTAGCCGAGAAGGGGTTACGAGATGTTGTTATTATTTGTTCAGTTTTTTACTTACGGTCCTATACATACTTAACTGCTCTTTTAAATTCCGTTGCAAATTACTACTTATGAATATTGCAAATAAAAATAGCTTTGAGCAAAATAACTTGTAGAGTAGAGCCTCACTCTTTGATAGCCTTACATCTAATAAAACTTTACGATGCACTACAAGTCTTGCTGAGTACGCATTGTACTCAATCTTGCTTAATTTGTTGTTTAGAGTTCGAAGATGAGCCGATGCCAGACGACACGTTCTTTGCACCTGGAACCGGAGGGTACAATGATGGGCCTATCTAGGCCTTGTTTCTTGTCGGTTGCTTGAGGGATTGGATGGGTATGCCGTTGGAATTCCGCTGCTTTATCATTTCTTCCGCTGCTATATTTTACTCTGATGACTGCTTTTATTTGGCCAGTCAGTCATTGTTGTAATAGTCTATAATCGCTGAATTTAAGTACCATTTGCTTTGCTTTTAGATGTGATTGTATGGATGTGAATACCAAATATTGTAAATGTGTATACTAGCCACTGATCATGGGACTAGTACAGTATACACATAGGGTCTTTTGGTATTTCACGTCCGGGGTCCGACATTGGAATCCGTATCTAAATCAAATTTCCAATTTTATTTTATTTTTAGTATGAATTTCAGTTTTTTACAGGATTTTGTGTACAAATCTAATTTCCAATTTTTGTATTATTGGAATCCATATCTGAATCAAATTTTATTTTATTTTATTTTTAGTATGGATTTCAGTTTTTTTGCTGGATTTCATATACAAATCTAACTTCCAATTTTTGTTTATTTTTTTATTCTGAATTATAATTATTTAGGGGTTTTACTTAGAAAATCGTATAGAAATCAAATTGCTAATTTTATTTTATTTTTATTCTGAATCTTAGTTTTAGTGTACTTGACATACCCGGATCCGACCGAATTTAAGTAGATATTTGATTCGTATTTGAGCATATTCAAATTCGTATTTATATTCATTAAAAAAAAAGAATACAAATATAATTGCACCATTATTCTATTCATATTCCATACGTTTTCACCCATAGGTGTTACTGCACGTACGTTGCTACACATCATTCTTAATTGGTACGTGCTCGATCACTTTGTCACTTGTCACATGGTACAGGTGCCATTACTGACATGTGAATGCTATGCTGGGATGCATGGCCACACCGTAATACTTCGGTCTCATCGCCTCTCTGGTGATCTCCACCGCCTATCGTTAGTCTACTGTCACTTTGGTCTCTTTCTAAATCTTAGGGGCACCGATGAACGCTAATCCTAAGTCGGTGTCATTGTTGGTCGGAGAAGAAGAAGACGACCTCGAACATGAATCCCCAGGTGTGATATAAAAGTGAGTAAATGAGTGAACCTTAACTCATTGCCGTTGTCGGCCGTAAAAGAAGAATGACCTCGAGCATGAATCTTCATGCGTGATCCAAAAGTGAGTAGATCGATTTAAACTTACGGTTTTACTAGTTTTAAGTTGATTGAAATTTTTTTAAGTTTAAGTTACTTGTTGTAATTATTGGATTTGTGTAGAGATTGGTGTGTCATATGATTAGATATTGATCCAATGAATGTCATATGATTGGATATTGATCCAATGATCACAACAAGTGACTTAAACTTAAAAAAAATTTAGACAACTTATGAATAAACAGTCCTTGTTAAACTTAAACTGAGCGCTAGCAAAACCGTAATAATATACAGCATGCATATGCATGGCAGGCCAAGTAGGGTCGCTAGCTCGCTGCCGCGCTCACAACTCACATGGATGCTTGAATGCTAGCTAGCTGTTCGGACTTCAGGCTCACTGCGCACGCAATTGAAGACGCGTACGATTTGTGGTTGCAGTTGTGATGTGAGAGCTCATTGTCCTCGGCGCGCGAGTCCTTGCTGCATGCAGGCCGCACGGCTACTAGTAGTACTCTCGTCTTAAAATCGTTGAAATCAAAGCTGCAGCTACTCGATCCCGTCAGTTCATCTCACATGCATGGGGCCATTCGCCGTGTCGTGTTTCACGCTGTCCCGTCCTCTCTTCAATTTACCGACGAGAGAACTAGTTCATGCATGTACTAGTATTCTATTGCGTATTGCGTGTGTCGTTTTGACGATGACCAAACGCTTTATTTATACAAATTTGCTATTTTTAAGTTATCTAATTTTTTAAATTTAAATTATTTATTATAATTATTGAATTTGTGGAGAAATCGAAACTAAGTGCAACAGACAACAAAAACAACCACAGGAAAACCCACGTGATTGCATGCAGTCACGCAAACCGGCCTTCACATGGACGCGATGCTGCCCTCGCACGCGCATCGCGTTCCTGAGCATTCTCCGCTTATATCCGCGCATGCACGCTATGGCGGCCAACCCAACCAGCCATACTTAGCATCCATGCAGATTAGAGAAACTGCCTAATGCTCCTAGTAAGTTAGCCAACTACGAAGTACGTACCAAGCTAGCTCGCACGATGTTCTTCTTCAACGGCAGTGCTAGTTACAACGCCAGCTGCGGGAGAACCACCGGCCTGGTCTGGTACCTGACCTCCACCTACAGCGACCAGAGGAATGGGGCCTCCATGGTGTCCGCCTCCGTTATCATGTTCGTCCTCGCCGCGCTTTTCTTCAACCTCAACCTCTTCAGCGCCCTCTCCGACGTCAGCGCCATCCTCGACCCCAAAGTGCGCCTCTGCCTGTCCTCGGCGCTCTCCCTCTTCCTCCCCGTCATGTCCTACCTCTTCTCCGAGGCCAAGAACGTTGGCCTGGCGTGCTCCACGGCCTCCGGCGTGAACGTCGCCGGCCCGGTCGAGCTCTCGCTGCGGGCCCGTCTGATCCTCACGTGGATGCTCCTCGTGGAGCTGCTCCGCAAAAAGGTGGAGGAGATCCGCATGCAGGACTGGCACACGGGCACCGTCGAGCGTGCTGGCCGCGTCGCTTGGCTTGGCAGCCTCGTCTTCTTCAACCTGAGTGGCGCTGGCCGGAAGGCGGTGTTCGGCATCCTCTGGCTCCTCTGCGCTGCCAAGTTGGTGCAGAGAATCACCTTCACCGAGGTTGGGAAGCGTTCCTTTGCCTACGGCAAGAACGCCCGTCTGATCACCTCCTACATGGCTCAAATGCTAGAAAAATATCAGCAAGAGCACCATGACGAGCGGGATGGAGACGAGCTATTGAAGAGGTGCAAGTACGTGGTGATGGGAGAAGAGAAGCTGGTGCTTGGAGCCCGCCCAGCCGGCTACAGGCTCGTCGATGACACGTACCTCAGCAAGTTGGCGATCCTGACAAGCCCGGCTGCTGACAACTTCGCCAAAGACGTCAACGCCGTCGTCACTGTCGGGAAAATTTGGGAGCTTGCTGGGAGTGATAATTGGCTCTTCACCTCCCTCGACCAAGATGGGCGGCTGAGGAGGCTCTGCCTGTCCTTTGCACTCTTCAAGCTGCTACGGCGAAGGTTCGAGCACCTGCCGGCAATGACGGAGGTGGAGACCCGCAATTGTAGGGAACTCATCTTTAAAGGCTTGTACAAGAAAGGTACCAATGATAGCGGCGAAGACAAAGCTGAGGCATTGTTCCAAGTGTTGAACGACGAGGCGTTCTTCCTGAGCGAGTACTACCACTCCGTTGTCCCCGTCGTTTTGGCAAGTCCATTCTTCTTGCTCGCCAACTACTTCATACTCCCATTCATCGTGCTGGTCCTATGCCTTGTGATCATTGTTCTCTGCGGTAACGGCGATGTGCTCTTCGCCTTCCGTAGCATGGAAAGCGTATGCGGTGTACTCAAGATGGCCAAGTGCCTCTTGAGCAGAGCCCTCACCTCGCTGCCGGACTTCTTCTCCACCATTGACTTATGCACCACCTTGCTCCTCGTACTCGTATTGGTATACGAGGAAGTATGGGAGTTCTTTGTGCTTGTGTTCTCCAATTGGTTCTTAGTGTCCCTGCTCTGCAGGTACACTACCAGACCCCACTGCCGTGATAGCCCCATCTTCAGTTGGGCCATCCGTTTCATCTTGTGGGTACGGAGCAAGATGAGCCACCCAGACTCTAGCTTCAAGCAACTATCTGTGCTGAGGTTTTGCTGGCTCACCCTGATGCTGCCATCCTCACTCTTCCTGACACTGCCGATCCTGACGACTGTGCATGTGCCACAGGAAGTGAAGCATTCCATCATGGAGTACCTAGCGATGTTGTTCTACGACCCTAACGGCAACGGCACCACTCTTACTCTTAGCAACGGCAAGTCTGCACTTGCAGAGCACGCGGAGCTTCTGCCGTTTTGCGAGACTGATAGCATCGTCGAGGTCATTCTCACCTGGCACATCGCCACCAGCATCCTGGAGGTGAGGTATCCACCTCAGAATAATGTGGCGACGAGCCTGTCCAAGTACTGTGCTTACTTGGTGGCCTTCCACCCGGAGCTGCTCCCCGAAAACGAGGAGAGCACCGAGAGCATATTCGAGGACATGAAGGATGAGTTGAATCATGTGCTCGGGTTCTGGGGCTACTACATGCCATCGGTGGGGAGCAGCCGGCACGACAAGATCATGGGTGTGGCAGAGCGGCTGAGCAAGACGCCGGGCATGGTCCCGAAAACGGTGGTGCAGAAGGGCGCGAGCTTGGGGCGCACGCTGGTGGAGAAAGCCTCAGGCGCACAAGGTTCAGAGGGGACGTGGAAGGTACTGGCCGATGTTTGGGTGCAGCTCGTCGTGTACGTGGCGCCGTCGAGCGACGAGGACTGCGTGATGCGGCACGAGAAGGTGCTGGCGCAGGGCGGCGAATTCATCAGCGTGCTTTGGGCGCTGGCCACGCACACCGGCATCAGCCGCACGCCCAATACGCTGCCGGTGGCCATCCCGATGGAACGGGTCTGCGAGGGAATAATACCTGATGTACGTGTATAGATGGAGCTCTCCATCGGTCTGCATGTGTGCTCAATAAGTTTGGCGTGCTAGCTTAGTAGCTTCACAGTTTGCTTGCGTGTACGTGTGCTGGCTTTGGCGTGGTTGCTTGCTTTCGCTGTATTTATATCTCATTTGAGGAAGAGTCAAAATAATCTTAGGGACTGTCTAGTGATCAGTTGCCTGAAATTTTGTTATTTATCAGTCACTTTTTCTAACCGTTTGATTTGCATCCATGGTAAGGATTTTTGGTGCAAGAGCAAGACAAAAAAGAAGCGAGCTCTCTTGTTCTCTGTTAACGGTCAATTTGAATCGACACCCGTTTTGTAGGCCCGTTACTTTCTGGGCTTTTTTGTGGGCTTTTTTGTGTGTGTTGTCTGTTTCCTGAATATTTTTTATTACTTTAGCTGCCAACACGTACAAGGCCTGTGAAACAAACCACAAAAATGAACAATACAAACAAGGCCTGTGGATCAAAACCCTAAAAGCAATTGAAGCTCGATTTCCACAACTATCTGAAAAAATAACCCCACATGTCAGGCTTCTTCCCCAATCTGCACTTTGCCCCATCTGCAAAGAAAAGAAGAGGCTGAAAAAAATACGATCAAAAGCCCAGAATACCAAATCAGAAGCACGATTCAGGGAGTAGAAACCCAATGGAGGATGAGAACGATGGACACGGAGGGAATGAGAAGGCAACGGAAGAAAAGAAGGCAATCAACCAGAAAATTAACTCAAAGGTACTAACCTTTCTTTCATCAGTTGGGATTGTTCTAAAAACAAAAACTCAAAGCAACCAATCTGGATTGTTCTCCAATACCATCTGGGGGATTTTTTTTTCTGCAGTAAGCATACCATAACGTCATTGTTTTAACCCTTCTTTCATCACTTGGGATGAGCCCCCATTGAATTTGAGGGTCTGCAAGTATAATACAAAAATTTTAAAAAAAAACTGCAGCATACATTTAAGTTGCGCACCAAATGTTCTAAAGTTGCAGAACTAGTCATCATTAAACTTAAAAATAAATAAAATGCAGGTTTATATATCCGCGTGTTTTGTGGAAAACTTGATTGCAAATACTAAACTCTCGAATGAAAAAATGTACACTAAAGCTGCGACATACATATCAATTGCACATTATTTCAAGTGAAGTTGCATCATAAGAAACAAATAACCTAAAAATAATATAAACCAAATACTTCATCCCATACTTCATATTATTTCTGATGGAATGCATGGAAAAATTAAAGCATATGAAAATGACTAAAAATTTATTGGAAAATCTGAAGATACATTTAAGTTGCACACCAAATGTACTAAAGTTGCGAACTAATAATCATGAAACTTTAGTAAAAATGAAATGCAAGTTTATATATCGATGTGTTTTTGCAAGTCGTCTTTGGACATAAATTTACCTCTTTTGCAAGTCGTCTTTGTGGGGGCAAGTTTGAAGATGACATTATCATGTATGCAAAAATGCTAGATCTTGCATATGAACCTTGGCTACAAAAACAAAGACTACAAGAGGTACAAATATCTTGTCATATTGCAAACCAGTAGATAAATTGGAATTAATAATTTATTCGATTGGGGACAAATCTACAAAAACCAGAGGAGCTCAAATGATAGTTGGAGTAGAAGATAACATGAATGTGAGTATATCAATTGTATATCGAATTGTCTTTGTGATCTAAATTCAACAAGTAATCACCCCAAACTTAAGTATGAATGTACTATGCAACAACAGTTACTCTATCACAAGAAGGCGGCAACTCATACACTAGCCTTATGCAGCAGATGAACATCTTTGCACATATTTCAAAGACAAAACAACCAGTAAGCTATAATTTTCACTAAACTTTGCAAAAAAAAATACATGCATTTGAATAAAGAAAACACAATCACACAAAACTTACCAATGACCATTTTTTATACATAATTGTGCGCAGCTTGAACCAAAAACTTCAACTACTGCTGAAGCTTTGTATCATTTGAGGTGAGGAAAAAATATGAATTTCCATTACATCGAACCAATACATGAGAAATTGAAGAAATCAAAAATATTTACTAATAATTTTTGCTCTACATGCCTTTCCAACGAGAATAACATGTTCATGACTAGCGCGAGATTGATTACTCACAAAGATCAATCAAGATCTGCAAGAAACACACTCGGATATTGAAGAAGAAAATCAAGTAACTTGCAAACATCGGGAAGATGAGGCAAGATTTGGTAATGAGGTGGCGAGCAAATAACACTCTGAGATGAAAACATGATGGAAGAAGACAACAACAACTATACACAAGAAGAAAATCAATCGGGGCCATTAACGAGAGGAGGATATAGAGATTTATCTAGAGAATGAAAGTATTAAGGCTATCCATACAGAGGGCCAAGAGGTGAAAGCAAACATCTGCAGTATATTGACATGACATTCGCGGTAGCGAAGAGGCACATCGTTCTACAACGATTATGCCTTCATAGTTGGCTTCTCGATCGACAAAGCTGAAACTACCATTCTAGGAGCAAGAAAAACCTAAACAAAGTTACAAGAGTAACATTTAAGTGCAATAAGGCAAGCAAATCAAAGGATGAACAACAAAATACAAATCGGCTAGCAGAGGGGGCCACGAAAACAAGGTCAACACCGTAAAGAAAAACAACTTCACCAAAGCCAACCGCAAGAAAAAGGAAGAGCAACACAATTAAGAAGACCGCTGCCTGCAGAGATGGTGGTCACGTTAACAGAGGTCTTTGGCACATCACAAGGCTAAATCTTGACCACAACCATGAGCTCACCCCGCAGGAGAGACTAAGTTTTGCGATCACACAAACACATGACAAGCGAGAGAAAATGCTCATAAGGACTTTCAATCACGTGAAGATACCAAGCAGAATGATAATGGCGATTCTTTCAGTATCTAAGAGGAGGTCCATCCATTTGCTAGTACACAAAAAAGATGTGAGCAACTTCAGAACATCTATAAGAAAAGAAGCTTCAATTAATGACATGATGCAGGTCATGGAATACTTCTCCAAGAAACAAGCAAATGACCCATTGTTCTTCTACAGTTTTGAGACAGATGAAGATAATAGAGTTAGAAATATATTTTGGGCGGATGGGCCAGTGCAGGAGTTACTATGAGTCAGTATGGTGACTGCGTGAGCTTTGACACGACATACAAAACAAACAAGTATAATCTCCCCTTTGCGCCTTTTGTTGGAATTACTGGTCATGGACACAATTGTTTGTTTGGTTGTGCATTCCTAAAAGATGAGACTATTGCAACATTTGAGTGGTGTTCAAAACACTTTTGACATGCATGGGAGGTAAAGCTCCCACAACAATTATCACGAGATCAAGATGGTGCTATGAAGGCCTCGCCTCGATTTTCCCTTACACTAACCACGACTATGCATTCCATATAATGAAAAAGGCACAAGAAAAGACGGGAGATGCCTTGACTCAAAACTGGATGCATGATGAGTTTCACGACATTGTGAACAACTCTCTATGAAGCGAGTTTGAAACTTTATGGCAAGAAATGATCTGAGAAAAATGGACTACAAAGCATCAAATACTTCCAAGTTATGTGGCAAACAAGGAAGAGATTTGTGCACTGTGTATTTTAAACAGCAATTCTACCCTTTCATACAGACAACGGCAAGAAGTGAGGACTAACTCGGTTTTCAAAAAACGTCGGCCCAACATACAGTATAATAAGTTTCCTTGCAGCATATGAGAGAATAGCGACACAATTCTTTGAAAAACTAAAAGAGCAAGATTTGCAAACAAGGGACACAAACCCACTATCTTGTGCAATATTACTTTGAGAGGCAAGCGGACAGCTATACAACAGAGCATTTTCTGAGTTTGAGGAATCACTCAAGGGCACAACCAGGACTAAATGTAAAGAGATAGACAAAGATGAATGCTATGAAGTATACAAATCGATAATCATGCCATGAGGGAATTCGGACCTAGGAAATATATTGTGCTAGTTAATTTACCTCAAGAGGAATTCATTGTATATGTGCCATGTTCGGAAGATCGAATCCTTTGTGCACACATTCTTAGGGTAGTGATCCACCGAATATGACACGATTGCACGAGAAGTATTTCATTGATAGATGGAGACCAAAAGAACGAAGGACATCGAAATAAGGAAAACATCTTGCCTCTAGCACTAATTGGGGATGATGATCAACTAAGATTCAACATATTGTCAAGGCGTTTGGTGGGCGGCATCGAAGCTTCTAAATCAATAGACAAGTATTCATACCTCATGAATGAAATAGTAAGAATTGAAGACCACACGAGCAACATGGCACCCTCTGCACCAAGTCTTTGTTACAACAAATGAAACAAATGGATCGAGATAACACAATGCGAAGACAACTCAATGATACACATCTCGACCCGAAAATGCCCAAACTAAAGGAAGACCTCTCACGGTTGGCGGCGAAAAACATTAGTAGAAGCGATTGCGTAGTAAACAACAAATTACTGCGGTCTTTGTGGCGCCACACACACAATATTCAAAAGTGCGAAGAGACACCTCGACATTGCACTGCAAAAAAAAAAAGAAGAGCTATGACTAAGAAAACAGTAACAATATTTGTAAAATAATGAACCGCACACAATAGTTTTCCTCTTTTTTATTTCATGTTGTTTTTCGTTTTAAGAAAATTATGCATGTAGTTAAGTCGTATTAACTATCGATTAAAACTATGTTTTAAAAATGTTGCGAGTAATGATGACAGGCTAATAGAGGAAAAAGTCAAGCTACAACATTGAAAGATCAACAAAGATACAAAACACTACAAGATACAAGAAATATTCAATTCATAATGTAATTTATTTATGGATGATGTAACGACTAATGACTACAAGTTAATTTATTACATATTCTTTATTCTTATTGAATGAAGTTTTAATAGTTTTCGTTACTAGTTGATATTGCCCGATTGCGAGCAAACATCATGATACGGAACAAGCGTAATATAGAAAAGGAAGAAAAATTCTATCCTATAAAAAAGTTGTCATCCTATTAGATCGACTTGATTGAGCAATTGCGTCCTATTAGATACGTAAGGACGGTTGTCACAGGCATCTTTGTTTGCTAAATGCTAGATGATGCTTGCATATAAATCACAAATCTCATAAAGCGGTAAACCGAGTCCATAACTAAACATCATAAGCGTGTAACATCTTGGTTCATGGAGTACTTGGCTAAAAAGATATGAACAAGAACATGGAGACATAAAAGAAAACAAGAAAAATATAAATAAATCTAGATAGCAATATGCAGATAGCAACTTCCAATCACATAATGGACCTGAACAGCAGAACACAGATAATATCTAGTTAGAAACTAGCTGTTGGTACTCACTATACAGTTTTAATGCAAATTGGTGAGGGTTTAGTTATCTATTAAGACGTACATTTCAGTTTTGCGGGGGAAGAAGTTGATAGGTATAAATCACAAACTTGTACCAAAATAATCTATCACACTACATTTCTAGAATACATAAGCATCTATCATATAGTATTGTCACATGAAGGGATCAGCACATAAACAAGTTGGATATCAGCAGTATAGTCTTGCTAACACTAAAAGAATCAGAAAAGACATGCACATAAAAGATAGCTAACCTTGAGGTAAATTACTGCTCATGGGCACAACATAGATCGACTTGATCAAGGGACAAACTAAAAATAACGAGAAAATAGATACATAAGGGACGGTTGTCAAAATATGCATGCATATAAGAAATAAAGAGGAAGATTTGATAGGCTACAGAACCGGGCGCAGAAATGACAAAATTGCCACTTCACCTTGTTTCAAAGTCCATTTAAACTCATGCGTCGGTAGCACAAGTGCAAAAATAGTTTTCCCTCTTTTTTTATTTCATGTTGTTTTTCGTTTTAAGAAAATTATGCATGTAGTTAAGTCTGTATTAACTATCTGATTAAAACTATGTTTTAAAAATGTTGCAGGTAATGATGACAGGGGCTAATAGAGGAAAAAGTCAAGCTACAACATTGAAAGATCAACAAAGATACAAAACACTACAAGATACAAGAAATATTCAATTCATAATGTAATTTATTTATGGATGATGTAACAGCTAATGACTACAAGTTAATTTATTACATGTTACTGTTACTGTATTGAATGAAGTTTTAATAGTTTCGTTACTAGTTGATATTGCCGATGCAGAGCAAACATCATGATACAGAACAAGCGTAATATAGAAAAGGAAGAAAAATTCTATCCTATAAAAAAGTTGTCATCCTATTAGATCGACTTGATTGAGCAATTGTCGTCCTATTAGATACGTAGGGACGGTTGTCACGAGCATCTCTTTGCTAAATGCTAGATGATGCTTGCATATAAATCACAAATCTCATAAAGGCGAGTAAACCGAGGTCCATAACTAAACATCATAAGCATGTAACATCTTTGGTTCATGGAGTACTTGGCTAAAAGATATGAACAAAAACATGGAGACATAAAAAGAAAACAAGAAAAATATAAATAAATCTAGATAGCAATATGCGAGATAGCAACTTCAATCACATAATGGACTGAGCAGTGAGAACACGATAATATCTAGTTAGAAACTAGCTGTTGGTACTCACTATACAGTTTTAATGCAAATTGGTGAGGTTTAGTTATCTATTAAGACGTACATTTCAGTTTTGCGGGGGAAGAAGTTGATAGGTATAAATCACAAACTTGTACCAAAATAATCTATCACACTACATTTCTAGAATACATAAGCATCTATCATATAGTATTGTCACATGAAGGATCGACACATAAACAAGTTGGATATCAGTAGTATAGTCTTGCTAACACTAAAAGAATCAGAAAAGACATGCACATAAAAGATAGCTAACCTTGAGGTAAATTACTGCTCATGGGCACAACATAGATCGACTTGATCAAGGGACAGCTAAAAAATAACAGAGAAATAGATACATAAGGGACAGTTGTCAAAATATGCATGCATATAAGAAATAAAAAGAGGAAGATTTGAAAGAGCTACTGAACCGGGCCGAAGAAATGACAAAATTGCCACTTCACCTTGTTTCAAAGTCCATTTAAACTCATGCGTCAGGTAGCACAAGTGCAAAAATAGGAAAATATATGCACAAAATATAAACCATACTCATGTAACACCAAATTAAAAACAAAATCATACTCGTAGTAACAACCAAAAACAAAGAACAAATACAACAAAAACAACATATACCAATTCAATATATCCAAAATTACGACAATACTCCAAAGATCAAAAAAACACGTGAATTTATTACATATATTGCAACTACTAACTTTACATTCTACTACTACACAAAAGCACCCTTGAGAAGCGTAATATATTGAGACCATTACATCCATTGCATATCATCGAGAAATATATGTAAGGGTATCTATGCAGTCACATTGCAGAGAGCCTAAATGAACAAAAAAAGAAAAAAAATTAGAACAAACAAACAAAATCTACAATATAAGGCAATTTCTTTTAAAAAATAAAAGTCTGACCTTGTAGTCATACTCGGTGACTAGTCTTTGCGCGTCTTTTGCCTCATTGAATTTACTAAACAAAATGTTGTTTACATATTGAACACGAATATGGGCTATATCGCTTTGTGAAATTTGTCCTTGATGGAACTAGAGGATCCATATCTCCAAAAATTTCATTGCAAAAACACCGAATCATCACTAAATAAAAAAAAATCAAAAAATAATGAGAACTTTTCTACAAGTTACATTAAACAAATATCACTCAATCTATTAAAAGGAAAAAAACATTACATATTTCTTTGTAGTGGAACTTGAGGAAATGACAACAAAATCATTAAAATTCTTATCATAAGGTGCAAATTCTGTCCATGCCTTCTTGAAATTTGGGATCTGTTGAAAAAATTAATGAACAAGCAAATAATCCATCAAAAAAATGCAAAAAGCAGCGGTCTTAAAACAATTATAAGAATAAACTTACAAGATAACTTTTGGCATGATGTCGTAGTGCAGTATCTTGTCAAATGCGAATCCAAAAGACAAACATGTTGTCCCTCAAATGAACAACAAACACAAACCAATGTGTTTCATGAAAAATAGGAAGAAAAGTGCACGAGTTAACAATAATAAACCCGATTTAACAATAATAAACAGATCAAAAATAATAAGGACAAAAATAAAATAAAAAGTTACCATGTTAGAGGTGCGGCGGATTTGCATTCCAGCACTGAAAAGCTCTCTTTGTGCATGATATCATCTCATTTTTTCCTTTCATCTTTAAATTTGCCCATAAGAAAATCCTACATGAAGATGACATAATAATCATCAACATAATTTCAAAAATCAATGCACTTATGCGAAATGAAAAATGTAAAAATAGTAAAATTGCTTACGCCAATTGTAGAAAAGAAGTAATGCTTCTTTGAATTGTGGGATGATTATCCTTGAAAAGCTTTCGGCATAGGGCATTAATAACAAATTTCTCAACTCGCCCTGAAGGCTTCAATGAGCTAGCAAGGGACATGAATCTGACCTTAACATTGTCAAAGTTAACAGCATCCATACTATACAAAGGAAAATAAAAAATAATCAGCTAATGCATAACATAAAAAGAAAAAAAGAAGAACTAACATAAGAAACAAAACTTACAATTGGTGATCGCTACTGCCAAGCTTAACAACAACATTGTAGTAGCGCATCTCATTTGCGAACACGAATATTTCACCTCTCTCGTGACATATGGTGAGCCCTTGATTTTTGTGGGGACAACAACTCTCTGCACGTTTCATGCCAAGTTTTCCACGGATGATTTATTGTAAAACTCATCGGATTTATCACACATCTTGTTGCAGGTGCGCTTTAAATTCCGTTCACCACAAAACAATATGTCGGGCGATTCTTGAGAGCACTACAATATATTTAAACATTTAAGATATGGAATCAAAGATCAAGAAATAAATCACCAAAAAAAATAACATAATAATTTATATAATCCATTTATAAAAACTTAAAATGTACAAAGAAATTAAAATAAGCATCAAATTAAAAAACAAGAACAAAAAACTTACAATGCTAATAGTTTCTCCAGAGGGAGAAACAATGGTAAGAGGTACAGGATCAATGGTCTGATCGTCATCTTGTTTTGGTATTTGGGAGTCTGAAATTAATTTAAAATATCTATCAAACAACCCACGGATGATGATTAACGATGGCGAGATAATGAACACAAACTTTTACCTGCTTAGATGTACATGGAATTTTTTTAGAAGAACTGATGCTAGACTTAGAATTCGAAGTTGTATTGACCTATTCAGAAGCAATAAAAAAAAGATATTAGCAAAACTGCAACACATTAACAAAGTAAAAATACTACCAAATGTACATTTATTGACAAGAGGGTAACACTTACAGTAACATGTTGTGAATCAAAATCAGAAATCATGGCATCAACAACACAATCACTCTTAAATTCATCATAGCGTGTCTTCCCATCACATGGCTGACCAACCGGACGACGACACATTGGATCTTCAATGAAATTTCCAGAATCATCTAAACAATCAAGTATACGGAAAGAAGGTGTACTTTGATCCCAAAAATTCAGATCTTGGTTTGACACAGGCCTATTTTTGGATAGATTTGGCAAGGAATTGCTTCGGCCTAAACAAAAAAAAGCAATAGTCACAAAAAATATTAATGCTATGAAAGCCAGTCCAAACATAGTTGTCAAGCCTTACATAGTCTAATTTCCTGAAAACAATTGAATAAAAACAATGGCATCAATTCTTTGAATGGATCTTACCAATTCGAGGAGAAGAATCAACGGAGAGGTTCTTGCTTGGCACATCGAAGTGCATGCTTGATGAACTAATATCAAAAAGTATGTGATCAAGAATAAAAACAAAAAGATAAAAAAAAAATTGACGAATCCTCAACTAAAAATACCATAATCATTTGATTTAGCCTGGCCATCAGAAGACTTGAAAGCAGACAGATTTTGATCATCCTAATAAAGAAAAAAAATAAAGAAAACAACATTATAAGTACTAAAACATTAACATAAAAAGGGATTGGTAAAACAGTATATCTTCCTCTATGATCATGATCAAATGCATACTTACATTGACATAAAAATTGAGAGAAATTTACAGAAACTAAATTGCAAAAAAAAAATTTGTCGTAATTATTCAAACTTATGGCAGCTTTTACGGCTTTTAGATGCTGTTAACACAAATAAAAAAACATTAAGAATAACATTCATGTGCTTGATACTTAAGTCATGCTCACCTTGGCAGCCCTTGAATGAGCCTCGCCAATACTTAAGTCTTGAGGAGATAACATATGATCAAGGCTTGCACTTTTTTGTAAAGAATTAGCGTAGCAAACACCCCTTGAGCTCAGTTCAACCGGATCCTACATAGATATAAGAAAAAATAAGACTAGACTAACAAAACAATAGACGAAACAAACAACACTAAGAAAAAAAAGATAAACAAAATTAAAAAATAACATGTAGAAACCATATTTTCTACTATGTTGCAATATATAGAAATAAACTACGAAAGTGAAAAAAAGAAGCTACCTTGAGATTCTCAGAAGAAGGTTGCATGATGGGCAGGGCACTCCCATCAGTCTCCTGATGACAACTGCTGCAGGCAACTATTGGAAGTGCATCAATTGTTGCAACATGATCCTACCGAAATGGCGAAAAAATAAGCATACATCAAATATCGAAAACATAAATTACAAAGAAAACTTAAAATGTTATTTGTGTTGTACTTGAGGTCTATTGCAACTAATGGGCATCTCCCAAGCACTTTCAATTTGTAGTGAGTTGAATTAGAGATGAGAATCACGATATTTCTTCCAAGATGTAAAGCATCCGAATACAAGTGCTACTATAATTCTGGATGTAATAGCACAACCGACCTACTTGTTTTGCCACAAGCAAGTTGCGAGTTGTGAGTTTGTGACTACAAATGGTACTGCATAGAGCAAAACATTAACAGGTAAGCACTAAAATTGTGTTTACACAAATAATCGACCAGCATCTGTCAAACTCCATAAGCTTTACAGCCAATAGATTACTTGTATTATGGCAAACTACTTCTATAGGCTGTATTCAGCCTCATACAAGAAGGTAAGAGACACAACCCAGTCTAGCAAGCATCCTTGTCTTTATTTTGTTACAATCCAAAGGAATCATATGCACCTGATATCGACAGGCTCACTCAACATCCTCTATCATGCGAAAAGCTAATATTCACAATAAATGAACTCAAAGGCCACCAACGATTGCTCAATTGCGTCTACCAAAGAAAGCAACAATGGGCATCTCCCAAGCACAACAATTTCATGTTCATACCATTATATATGCATGGCCTAATGGCCAAATATTTAGAACTCGAGGAAATAATAAACCTTTGTAAAGTCAAATAAGGAGATATAAGACACATGATATACCTCAAGTAGGGTAAGATAAAAGAAAAATATAAGAAACTACGCATTGTAAAAGCGAGCAACAACCGAGACCGAAATTTGCTTGCTTTTTCTTGCTCAGCATCTAATAAAATGGTATCAGTTTGCTTCAAATTTGACTTTCGAGATGAATAATTGTTTTTGAAGCGCGATCTTGTTCTTGAAGCTCTGAAACATCAGTTCTTTGGCTGCCATTAAGCTGTCTACAAGACCTTCTCCTCCTCCTCTTACTTAATTTGTCTACTAGATGAAAAATGGAAAATATTACAAAAACAAAATTGCAAAATCAAATGGATCGTAAGTGAACTGCCAAAAAACCAAAAACCAACCTGCTTGGGAGTTGTTCTTACGTGTTGACTCATCCGATGTTAATTTCGCGTTGCTTGAGAACTGTCAAAGCATCTTGTTGATTCAAGTTATCATGGGTGAATCAATGGTGGGATCCTCACTGTAGGTTGGGAATCAGTATTCACATCTTTAGTGTTCAAAAATTTTGGTTTTGTACAGGAAATGCACAAAGTTGCACACTATTTGAACTAAAGTTACATGACAAGAATATCTACAAATTTAATGAAACTATTGTGCAAAATCAAATGGGAAAGAAAAAACATGGGCAATGTGGTAGCTACAAGACATCCTCCCCTCTAGACGAAAATTGAAAATATTACAAAAACAAACTTGCAAAATCAAATGGATCATAAATGAACTGCCAAAAACAAAAACCAACACGCTTGGGAGTTGTTCTTACCGTGTTGACTCATCAGATGTTAATTTCAGCGTTGCTTGAGAACTGTCATTAGCATCTTGCTGATTCAAGTTGTCATGGGCTGAATCAACAGTTGGGATCCTCACTGTAGGTTGGGAATCAGTATTCACATCAAATGGATCATAAATGAGCGCCAAAAAAACAAAACCAACTTTGCTTGGGAGTTGTTCTTACGTGTTGACTCATCAGATGTTAATTTCAGCGTTGCTTGAGAATCATTAGCATCTTGCTGATTCAAGTTGTCATGGGCTGAATCAACAGGTGGGATCCTCACTGTAGGTTGGGAATCAGTATTCACATCTTTAGTGTTTAAAAATTTTGGTTTTGTACAGGAAATGCACAAAGTTGCACACTAAAGTTACATGACAATAATATCTGCAAATTTAATGAAACTATTGTGCAAGTTCACACTAAAAATCTTAATCAACTAACATATTAACCTAACCTATTAGAAAGCAAATACATATATATAAAGGAAAAAAAGGTAAAAGAAAGAAAACAACAATGGGAAAGAAAAAACATGGGCAATATGCTAGCTACAAGACATCCTCCCCTCTAGACGAAAATTGAAAATATTACAAAAACAAACTTGCAAAATCAAAATGGATCATAAGTGAACTGCCAAAAACCAACCTGCTTGGGAGTTGTTCTTCTGTGTTGACTCATCCGATGTTAATTTTAGCGTTGCTTTAGAATCATTTAGCATCTTGCTTTGATTCAAGTTGACATGGGCTGAATCAACAGATGGGATCCTCACTGTAGGTTGGGGATCAGTATTCACATCTTTAGTGTTCAAAAATTTTGGTTTTGTACAGGAAATGCACAAAGTTGCACACTATTTGAACTAAAGTTACATGACAATAATATCTGCAAATTTAATGAAACTATTGTGCAAGTTCACACTAAAAATCTTAATCAAGTAACATATTAACCTAACCTATTAAAAAATTTGTACATATATATATAAAGGAAAAAAAGGTAAAAGAAAGAAAACAACAATGGGAAAGAAAATACATGGGCAATATGCTAGCTACAAGACATCCTCCCCTCTAGAACACAAAAAAAAAATTGCAAAATTAAATAGATCATAAGAAAACTGTAAAAAAAAACAACCTGCTTCAGATTTGTTCTTTTGTGATGACTCATCCGATGTTAATTCCATTGTTGCTTGAGAACCGTCATTAGCGTCATCCTGATTCAAGTTGTCATGATCTGAATCAACAGATGGGATTCTCACTGTTGATTGGGAATCAGTATTCACATCTTTAGTGTTCAAATGTTCATTGTGATCCTCATTCATGGGGTAATGATCAATATCTGGACCATTGCCACTGTCATCCATGTTGTACTCATCATCATTGCCAGAAGGACGGTCATCAGCACAAACAGTTGTTGTGGTAGTTGATAAATAGTTCAATACATCCATAACAAGCACTTCAGACTTATAGCAAGAAACTTCAGGATGGTTCTCATGAAATTTTTGGAAAATCACACTAATGTCTTCTTTAACCTATGGAAAAAATAATAATAACATAAACAAATTTTGTTGTTAATGTAAACTGAATGGGAAAACATCATTAGAAAACTTGTAATGATGTTAGCAGGCACATAATGTACACCAACACAATAAAAAATGTGATAAAAATAGGGGTTAAACAAACAACAATAAATTTAATGCAGGAAACAACAACAATAAATCAGGGAAATAACACAGCATTAAAAATTTAATGCAGAGAGACAAGCAAGCGGATCCCTCATCTACCATAATCAAATTACTTATATTGCTCAATATGAACTAAAGTTACATGACAAAAATACAGGAAACATATAAGTTGCACAGTATTTTGAACTAAAGTTACATGACAAGAATATGTGCAAATTTAACGAAACTGGTGTGCAAGTTCACACTAAAATTCCTAGTAGCCCTGACGGTACAATTTTAGTATGAAAATTAACCGACAAACAACAAACAAAACAAAACAAACTGCTGTGCAAGTTAACACTAAAAATCTTAATCAATTATCAAATGAATGTAACATATTAATCTAACCTAAAATCATAAGGCAAATGCATGCAGAGAGAAA
Source organism: Ampelocalamus luodianensis (assembly GCA_036346255.1). Lineage (NCBI taxonomy): Eukaryota > Viridiplantae > Streptophyta > Magnoliopsida > Poales > Poaceae > Ampelocalamus > Ampelocalamus luodianensis. The sequence continues at coordinate 41,522 of JAYEVH010000275.1, read as the reverse complement.
AAAAGGGAAGAAAAAATATGGCAACTGTAACTTACAGCGAGAAAATATAAGCAACCTCCAAGTGTCCTTGATGACTGAGAAGTATTCCTTCTCTCCTTCTTATATTTCTTCACATATACCATCAACCATTCATAAACAAATTTGGACCAATCCCAATCATTCACCTTGTGAACATCTTGCAAAGGACTTAGGTATTTTGGACTGGGGTATGTGTTTGAGTTTGGACAGAGAAAAGTAGACAAGGTAAGCACCATAAAACATATGAAAACCTGCTCTCCAGTAAGGTCATCTTTCAGCAACTTAGTACCAAAAATTTTTATTGTTGGTAGGTTTCTCTGGTCAAACATTTCCAGCAAAAAATTCTTTCCTGAGTCATTGTCTGACTTAATTTCTAGTCCACCTATTGGAATACCTAATACGGAATGAATGGACATAGGAGAGATTGGTATTACTTTCTCTTTCACAATTATGTCCGAACTCCTGGTGTCTACATGATCAGCTATCCACAGACAAATTTCTAGGAACAGACACACTTTTCAAACTCCAAAAAGAATCCAAAGTTGTACTCCTTGATAACATCTTTTTTAGCTTGACTTAGACCAGAAATTATGTCAGCAAAATAGCTCATATTGCATCTGCTAGAAGCCTTTGAAGCTACATTATCAGTCCTGCCCTTCTTACAATTCAGATCAGTCCTAGTCTTCTACAGAAAAAAGGAAACAATTACAGGTCGAAATAACAAAAGGAATAATGTTCTATCGATGGGATTCAAACCTTTCTCTTTTCTGTATGAACACCTTTTTGACCTTTTTGAGCCAACTTCCTTTTTAGAGACTTTGCAACCTGCACAAACAAAAGTTTACAAACAAAATAGATGAAGAAGTCAACAGACAACTAAAGTTTTAAAAAACAAATTTAAAAAAACTTCATAAGATATAAAACAAAACAAAATAAAATAAACTCAAAAATACCATCTTCGACAAATTCTTAAAAATGATAGCATCATCAATATAATCCTCAGAAGAAGAGCCCGACTGCCATCAAGGATAAAACGAAAAAATTAAAATAAAAGCACATCAATGGAAATAAGACAATATAACAAAAGAAACAATAGCTTGCTTACATATTCATCTTCACGATTCCATAGCCACAGTCGCTACATCAAAGTCTTCTTCATGCTCCACAGTGTTATTCATTCCATTATCATTGGATTCATCTTCATCTGACTCGATAATATCCCTAGCCATGTTCTCTATTGACAAAAAAAACTGATGCAACTGAGTACATGTGATAGGAGCTGTCTGATGATATAAACAAAAAAACTGATGGTTTTCTTGAATCCAACTTAAGTAACCAGTGTGTACATTTTAATGTCTTAACAACAGGACGGAATAATCATGGAGTATACTACTGTATTTGAAGTATACGATGTCAACTGAGTACATGTGATAGGAGCTGTCTGATGAGTTTAGCATATTTTGTGCAGGTACAAAGGATTCAAAATGTCCCCTCCATAATCATAGAGCAAAACTCCAAAACTCCAGAACTCCATAATCCTATATATAACATGCAGTTTCATAAAGTACAGCAATCAGAAAAGATTGAGAAAGTAAAGAAGTGTCAGGATGTAACACTGCAAAAAGATTGAGAAGTAAAGAAGATTGAAAAGATTGAGAAGTAAATAAGGCACACAGAGGCCTTCATGTGAACCCCTGACAGGTAACCAGAGGTAGGTATTATGTTTTTTTATTAAAAAAATCAAATATTGCTGCACTGCCCAACACAAACACAATAACACAATAACCAGAGGTAGGTATTATGTTTCAGTACATAAGGTTTTGTCTAGACTCTGTAGCCAAAAAAAAAACTAAACAACAACAAAACAAATCAATCATCATGATTGTCTAAAAAAACAAATGGGACCCAATAACATAAAGGAAACCTTGTCCTTCACTCATCATGATTGTCTAAAAAACTTAATCATTTTAGCAGTATCTCTCTGATTAGCAATCCTCATGATCATCCAAATCAATCTGAATAAGAAAAAAACATGCTAGGACATAACAGGTATACAACATCAAGTTCACAACATCGACAGCCTGAAAGTGTGTGCAAAATCAGAAAAATGATCCCATCTAAACAAATGAAAAAGCGAGAAGCGACAACCATCTACAAAAGTGCAATTGCCAACAAAAGTGGAAAGATATATACCTTGTCACAACTTAGATTGCTAAAATGGTCAGCCTCCCTTCCAATTGACTAGATTATTCCCTATCAAAGACAATTCCTGCAAATAAAAGAGCCATAATTAATCTGTATTATTCTAAAAAACTGGATCAAAACCTACCTACCAAACAAGACAATATCGCACCAAAAAAAGCCTTAGAACAACAGATTGGTAACCTAAAAAAACTCAACACAAACCCTAAACAAGCTAGATCTACTCACCACAAAATCGGTGCCCCCAAACTATTCAATCGGCTGGATGAAACGAACAAGCTAGCTCTACTCACCAAAAAAATCGGTGCCCCCAACAGCAATTAGTCGCTAGCCGCTTCACCTGCCCGCCGGCGCCGCCACTTCACCCGAGAGAGATGGTCGCACTCGTCACTTTCTGCTCGCCGCTTCACGCGAGAGAGAAAATGCCGCTCGCCGCAAACACCTTGACCGCCGGGAGGAGCTCGCTCTCTCCCTTCCTCCCCTCGGATTCTCCTCTACACGAGCTGGCTCTCTCCCATCCTCTCCCTCGGATTCTCCTCCACGGGCTCTGCGACCTGAAACGAAGCGGCGATACTCGAGATTACAGAGGAGGCGCGAGAATCGAAGAAAAAATTAAAAAATTTGAACGGAGACGACGGATACATCGAGAAACAGATAACGGGTCAAAAAACCGGAAGCCCAACACCCGCCAAACAAAAATCTCGCTGCTGATGGAGCTCGTCCGCACGAATCACGACGCAATCGAGCGGCCAAAAGTGATAGACAGATAGATACTTTTGTGCGCGAAAAGTAGCCAAACCGATAATCTTATGGGACTGTCTAGTGATCAGTTGCCTAAAATTTTGTTATTTATCAGTCACTTTTTCTAACCGTTTGATTTGCATCCAGTGGTAAGGATTTTTTTGGTGCAAGTGCAAGACAAAAAAGCAGTAGCTCTCGTTCTCTGTTAACGGTCCAATTTGAATCGGCACCGTTTTGTCGCCTACGTTACTTTCGGGCTTTTTGTGGGCTTTTTGTGTGGTCTGTTTCTGAATAATTTTTATTACTTTAGCTGCCAACACGTACAAGGCCTGTGAAACAAACCACAAAAATGAACAATACAAACAAGGCATGTGGATCAAAACCCTAAAAACAGCTGAAGCTCTGATTTCCCTGCAACTATACGAAAAAATAACCCCACATGTCAGGCTTCTTCCCCCATCTGCACTGCCCCATCTGCAAAGAAAAGAAGAGGAAGAAAAAAGGACGATCAAAAGCCCAGAATACCAAATCAGAAGCACGATTCAGGGAGTAGAAACCCAATGGAGGATGAGAACGATGGACACGGAGGGAATGAGAAGGCAACGGAAGAAAAGAAGGCAATCAACCAGAAATTTAACTCAAAGGTACTAACCTTTCTTTCATCAGTTGGGATTGTTCTAAAAACAAAAACTCAAAGCAACCAATCTGGATTGTTCTCCAATACCATCTGGGGGATTTTTTTTCTGCAGTAAGCATACCATAACGTCATTGTTTTAACCCTTCTTTCATCACTTGGGATGAGCCCCCATTGAATTTGAGGGTCTGCAAGTATAATACAAAAATTTTAAAAAAATGCAAGATACATTTAAGTTCTTTCACAAATGTTCTAAAGTTGCAGAACTAGTCATCATTAAACTTAAAAATAAATAAAATGCAGGTTTATATATCTGACGTGTTTTTGTGGAAAACTTGATTGCAAATACTAAACTACTGAACTGAAAAAAATGTACACTGAAAGCCTGCAGCATACATATCAATTGCACATTATTTCAAGTGAAGTTGCATCATAAGAAACAAATAACCTAAAAATAATATAAACCAAATACTTCATCCCATACTTCATATTATTTCTGATGGAATGCATGGAAAAATTACAGCATATGAAAATGACTAAAAATTTATTGGAAAACTGCAGCATACATTTAAGTTGCACACCAAATGTACTAAAGTTGCAGAACTAATAATCATGAAACTTTAGTAAAAATGAAATGCAAGTTTATATATCTGATGTGTTTTTGAGGAAAAACACAAAAACCCTAAACAGTACAATTTATTTGGACATAAATTTACCTCTTTGCAAGTCGTCTTTCGCAGGGGGGCAAGTTTGAAGATGACATTATCATGTATGCAAAAATGCTAGATGCTGCATATGAACCTTGGCTACAAAAACAGCAGCTACAAGAGGTACAAATATGTTGTCATATTGCAAACCAGTAGATAAATTGGAATTAATAATTTATTCGATTACGAGGGACAAATCTACAAAAACAGGAGGAGCTCAAATGATAGTTGGAGTAGAAGATAACATGAATGTGAGTATATCAATTGTATATCGAATTGTACTGTGATCTAAATTCAACAAGTAATCACCCAAAACTTAAGTATGAATGTACTATGCAACAACAGGTTACTCTATCACAAGAAGGCAGCAACTCATACACTAGCCTTATGCAACAGATGAACATCTTTGCACATATTTCAGCACAAAACAACCAGGTAAGCTATAATTTTCACTAAACTTTGCAAAAAAAAATACATGCATTTGAATAAAGAAAACACAATCACACAAAACTTACCAACTGACCATTTTTTAAAACATAACTGTGCGCAGCTTGAACCCGAAAACTTCAACTACTTGCTGGAAGCACCTGTATCATTTGAGGTGAGGAAAAAAAATATGAATTTCCATTACATCGAACCAATACATGAGAAATTGAAGAAATCAAAAATATTTACTAATAATTTTTTGCTCTACATGCCTTTCCAACAGAATAACATGTTCATGACTAGCAGCAGGATTGATTACTCACAAAGATCAACTGAAGATCTGCAAGAAACACATTCAGATATTCAAAGAAGAAAATCAAATAATCGCAAACATCGGGAAGATGAGGCAAGATTTGGTAATGAGGTGACGAGCAAATAACACTACGAGGATGAAAACATGATGGAAGAAGACAACAACAACTATGCACGAAGAAGAAAATCAATCGGGGCCATTAACAGAGGAGGATATAGAGATTTATCTAGAGAATGAAAGTATTAAGGCTATCCATACAGAGAGCCAAGAGGTGAAAGCAAACATCCGCAGTATATTGACATGACATTCAAGAATCGACGAAGAGGCACATACGTTCTACAACGATTATGCCTTCATAGTTGGCTTCTCGATCAAAGAAAGTGAAACTACCATTCTAGGAGTAAGAAAAACCTAAACAAAGTTACAAGAGTAACATTTAAGTGCAATAAGACCAGCAAATCAAAGGATGAACAACAAAATACAAATCGGCTAGCGAGAGGACCACGAAACAAGGTCAACACCCGTAAAGAAAAACAACTTCACCAAAGCCAACCGCAAGAAAAAGGAAGAGCAACACAATTAAGAAGACCGCACGCCTGCGAGAGATGGTGGTCACGTTAACGCAGGTCTTTGGCACATCACAAGGCTAAATCTTGACCACAACCATGAGCTCACCCATAAGGAGAGACTAAGTTTTTGCGATCACACAAACACATGACAAGCCAAGAGAAAATGCTCATAAGGACTTTCAATCACGTGAAGATACTAAACAGAATGATAATGGCGATTCTTTCGTATCTAAGAGGAGGTCTGTCCGCTGTACCGTACACAAAAAAAGATTGATTTAGAAGCTTCAGATGCCAGTTCCACCAAACGTCTTGACAATATGTTGAATCTTAGTTGACTGTCATCCCCAATTAGTGCTAGAGGCAGCATGTTTTCCTTATTTTTGATGTCCTTTCGTTCTTTTGGTCTCCATCTATCAATGAAATACTTCTCAGGCAATCGTGTCATATTCAGGTGGATCACTACCCTAAGAATGTGTGCACAAAGGATTCCGTCATGGAACATGGCACATATACAATGAATTCCTCTTGAGGTAAATTAACTAGCACAATATATTTCCTAGGTCCAATTCCCTCATGGCATGATTATCGATTTGTATACTTCATAGCATTCATCTTTGTCTATCTCTTTTACATTTAGTCAGGTTGTGCCTTGAGTGATTCTGAAACACATGAGAAAATGCTCTGTTGTATAGTCATCCCCTTGCCTCTCAAAGTAATATTCTGACCGGATAGTGGGTTTGTGTCCCTTGTTTGCAAATCTTGCTCTTTTAGTTTTTCAGCAATTGTGTCTGCTATTCTCTCATATCTTGCAAGGAAACTTATTATCTTGTATGTTGGTAGACGTTTCTTTTGAAAATCGAGTTAGTCCTCACTTCTTGCCGTTGTGCAGTATGAAAGGGTAGAATTGCTGTTTAAAATACACAGGCACAAATCTCTTCCTTGTTTGCCACATAACTTGGAAGTATTTGATGCTTTGTATTCCATTTTTCTGTATCATTTCTTGCCATAAAGTTTCAAACTCTGTTTCTGTTAATGAAATAGTAAGAATTGAAGACCACCTGAGCAACATGGCACCCTCTGCACCAAGTGCTGTTACAACAAATGGATCAGATAACACAGCGGCAGAAGACAACTCAATGATACACATCTACGACCCCGAAAATGCCCAAACTAAAGGAAGACCTCTCACAGTTGGCAGGCAGAAGACATTAGTAGAGCAGTTGCATAGTAAACAACAAATTACCTGCAGTCTTTGTGGCAGCCACACACACAATATTCAAAAGTGCCCGAAGAGACACCTCGACATTGCACCTGCAAAAAAAAAAGAGAACTACAGCTAAGAAAACAGGTAACAATATTTGTAAAATAATGAACCGCACACAATAGTTTTCCCTCTTTTATTTATTTCATGTTGTTTTTCGTTTTAAGAAATTTATGCATGTAGTTAAGTCTGTATTAACTATCTGATTAAAACTATGTTTTAAAAATGTTGCAGGTAATGATGACAGGGGCTAATAGAGGAAAAAGTCAAGCTACAACATTGAAAGATCAAAAAATATACAAAACACTACAAGATTCAATTCATAATGTAATTTATTTATGGATGATGTAACAGCTAATGACTACAAGTTAATTTATTACATGTTACTGTTACTGTATTGAATGAAGTTTTAATAGTTTTCGTTACTAGTTGATATTGCCGATTGCGAGCAAACATCATGATACCGAACAAGCGTAATATAGAAAAGGAAGAAAAATTCTATCCTATAAAAAAGTTGTCATCCTATTAGATCGACTTGATTGAGCAATTGTCGTCCTATTAGATACGTGGGACGCTTGTCACAGCATGTCGCCGCTAAATGCTAGATGATGCTTGCATATAAATCACAAATCTCATAAAGCGAGTAAACCGAGTCCATAACTAAACATCATAATCTGTGTAACATCTTTGGTTCATGGAGTACTTGGCTAAAAGATATGAACAAGAACATGGAGACATAAAAAGAAAACAAGAAAAATATAAATAAATCTAGATAGCAATACGCAGATAGCAACTTCCAATCACATAATGGACCTGAACAGCAGAACACAGATAATATCTAGTTAGAAACTAGCTGTTGGTACTCACTATACAGTTTTGATGCAAATTGGTGAGGGTTTAGTTATCTATTAAGACATACATTTCAGTTTATGGGGAAGAAGTTGATAGGTATAAATCACAAACTTGTACCAAAATAATCTATCACACTACATTTCTAGAATACATAAGCATCTATCATATAGTATTGTCACATGAAGGGATCAGCACATAAACAAGTTGGATATCAGCAGTATAGTCTTGCTAACACTAAAAGAATCAGAAAAGACATGCACATAAAAGATAGCTAACCTTGAGGTAAATTACTGCTCATGGGCACAACATAGATCGACTTGATCAAGGGACAACTAAAAAATAACAAAGAAATAGATACATAAGGGACAGTTGTCAAAATATGCATGCATATAAGAAATAAAAAGAGGAAGATTTAGAGGCTACCCAACCAGGCCGAAGAAATGACAAAATTGCCACTTCACCTTGTTTCAAAGTCCATTTAAACTCATGCGTCGGTAGCACAAGTGAAAAATAGGAAAATATATGCATAAAATATAAACCATACTCATGGAACACCAAATTAAAAACAAAATCATACTCGGTACCAACCAAAAAACAAGAACAAATACAACAAAAAACAACATATACCAATTCAATATATCCAAAATTACGCACAATACTCCAAAGATCAAAAACACGATGCATTTATTATATTGCAACTACTAACTTTACATTCTACTACTACACAAAAGCACCCTTGGAAGCGTAATATATTGGACCATTACATCCAATGCATATCACGAGAAATATATGTGAGGGTGATCTGCAGTCACATTTACCCGAGAGCCTAAATGAACAAAAAAAGAAAAAAATTAGAACAAACAAACAAAATCTACAATATAAGGCAATTTCTTTTTTAAAAAATAAAAGTACTGACCTTGTAGTCATACTCAGTGACTAGTCTTTGCGCGTCTTTTGCCTCATTGAATTTACTAAACAAAATGTTGTTTACATATTGAACACGAATATGGGCTATATCGCTTTGGCAGAATTTGTCCTTCAGTGGAACTAGAGGATCCCATATCTCCAAAAATTTCATTGCAAAAACACCTGAATCATCACTAAATAAAAAAAAACAAAATTCAAAAAAATAATGAGAACTTTTTCTACAAGTTACGTTAAACAAATTTCACTCAATCTATTAAAAGGAAAAAAAAACATTACATATTTCTTTGTAGGGGAACTTGAGGGGAAATGACAACAAAATCATTAAAATTCTTATCATAAGGTGCAAATTCTGTCCATGCCTTCTTGAAATTTGGGATCTGTTGAAAAAAATTAATGAACAAGCAAATAATCCATCAAAAAAAATGCACAAACAGCAGTCTTAAAACAATTATAAGAATAAACTTACAAGAAAACTTTTGACAGTATCGTGGTACGGAGTATACTGTCCAAATGCCGAATCCAAAAAGACAAACATGTTGTCCCTCAAATGAACAACAAACACAAACCAATGTGTTTCATGAAAAATAGGAAGAAAAGCTGCACGAGTTAACAATAATAAACCCGAGTTAACAATAATAAACAGATCAAAAATAATAAGGACAAAAAATAAAATAAAAAAGTTACCATGTTAGAGGTATGAAGCGGATTTGCATTCCCAGCACCCTGAAAAGCTCTCTTTGTGCATGATATCATCTCATTTTTTTTCCTTTCATCTTTAAATTTGCCCATAAGAAAATCCTACATGAAGATGACATAATAATCATCCAACATAATTTCAAAAGATCAATGCACTTGTGCAAACGAAAAATGTAAAAATAGTAAAATTGCTTACGCTAATTGTAGAAAAGAAGTAATGCTTCTTTGAATTGACGGATGATTATCTTTGAAAAGCTTTCAAGATAGGGCATTAATAACAAATTTCTCAACTCGCCTACAGAGGCTTCAATGAGCTAGCAAGGGACATGAATCGACCTTAACATTGTCAAAGTTAACGAGATCCATACTATACAAGGAAAATAAAAAATAATCAGCTAATGCATAACATAAAAAGAAAAAAAGAAGAACTAACATAAGTAACAAAACTTACAATTGGTGATCGCTACTGCCAAGCTTAACAACAACATTGTAGTAGCGCATCTCATTTGCAGACACTGAATATTTCACCCTCTCTGTGACATATGGTGAGCCCTTGATTTTTGTGGGGACAACAACTCTCCTGGCACGTTTCATGCCAAGTTTTCCACCAGATGATTTATTGTAAAACTCATCGGATTTATCACACATCTTGTTGCAGGTGCGCTTTAAATTCCGTTCACCACAAAACAATACGTCGGGCGATTCTTGAGAGCACTACAATATATTTAAACATTTAAGATATGGAATCAAAGATCAAGGAAATAAATCACCAAAAAATAAAATAACATAATAATTTATATAATCCATTTATAAAAACTTAAAATGTACAAAGAAATTAAAAATAAGCATCAAATAAAAAAACAAGAACAAAAAACTTACAATGCTAATAGTTTCTCCAGAGGGAGAAACAATGGTAAGAGGTACAGGATCAATGGTCTGATCGTCATCTTGTTTTGGTATTTGGGTGCAATTCACATCAAACTCATCATCACTAATGTCGATGGGAGTCTGAAATTAATTTAAAATATCTATCAAACAACCCACGATGATGATTAACAGATGAAATCGAGATAATGAACACAAACTTTTACCGCTTAGATGTACATGGAATTTTTAGAAGAACTGATGCTAGACTTAGAATTCGGTTGTATTGACCTATTCGAAGCGAAAAAAACAAAAGATATTAGCAAAAGCGCAACACATTAACAAAGTAAAATACTACCAAATGTACATTTATTGACAAGAGGGTAACACTTACAAGAACATGTTGTGAATCGAAATCGAAATCATGGCATCAACAACACAATCACTCTTAAATTCATCATAGCGTGTCTTCCCATCACATGGTGACCAACCGGACGACGACACATTGGATCTTCAATGAAATTTCGAAATCATCTAAACAATCAAGTATACGGAAAAGAAGGTGTACTTTGATCCCGAAATTCAGATCTTGGTTTGACACAGGCCTATTTTGGATAGATTTGGCAAGGAATTGCTTGACCTAAAAAAAAAAGCAATAGTCACAAAAATATTAATGCTATGAAAGCCACCCAAACATAGTTGTCAAGCCTTACATAGTCTAATTTCTGAAAACAATTGAATAAAAACAATGGCATCAATTCTTTGAATGGATCTTACCAATTCGAGGAGAAGAAACAACGGAGGGTTCTTGCTTGGCACATCAAGTGCATGCTTGATGAACTAATATCAAAAGTATGTGATCAAGAATAAAAAAAAGATAAAAAAATTGATGAATCCTCAACTAAAAATACCATAATCATTTGATTTAGCCCGCCATCGAAGACTTGAAAGCGCATGATTTTGATCATCCTAATAAAGAAAAAAATAAAGAAAACAACATTATAAGTACTAAAACATTAACATAAAAGGGATTGGTAAAACAAGATATCTTCCTCTATGATCATGATCAAATGCATACTTACATTGACATAAAAATTGAGAGAAATTTACGAAACTAAATTGCAAAAAAATTTGTCGTAATTATTCAAACTTATGGCACTTTACAACTTTTAGATCTTTGTTAACACAAAAAAACATTAAGAATAACATTCATGTGCTTGATACTTAAGTCATGCTCACCTTGGCGACTCTTGAATGAGCCTCGCCAATACTTAAGTCTTGAGGAGATAACATATGATCAAGGCTTGCACTCTTTGTAAAGAATTAGTGTAGCAAACACCCTTGAGCTCAGTTCAACGGATCCTACATAGATATAAGAAAAAATAAGACTAGACTAACAAAATAATAGACGAAACAAACAACACTAAGAAAAAATGATAAACAAAATTAAAAATAACATGTAGAAACCATATTTTCTACTATGTTGCAATATATAGAAATAAACTACGAAAGTGAAAAAAAAGCTACCTTGAGATTCTCGAAAGAAGGTTGCATGATGGGTGGCACTCCCATCAGTCTCGATGACAACTGCTGCAGCAACTATTGAAGTGCATCAATTGTTGCAACATGATCCTACCAAATGGCGAAAAATAAGCATACATCAAATATCGAAACATAAATTACAAGGAAAACTTAAAATGTTATTTGTGTTGTACTTGAGGTCTATTGCAACTAATGGGCATCTCCCAAGCACTTTCAATTTGTAGTGAGTTGAATTAGAGATGAGAATCACGTATATTTCTTCCAAGATGTAAAAGCACCGAATACAAGTGCTACTATAATTCTGGATGTAATAGCACAACCGACCTACTTGTTTTGCCACAAGCAAGTTGCGAGTTGTGAGTTTGTGACTACAAATGGTACTGCATAGAGCAAAACATTAACAGGTAAGCACTAAAATTGTGTTTACACAAATAATCGACCAGCATCTGTCAAACTCCATAAGCTTTACAGCCAATAGATTACTTGTATTATGGCAAACTACTTCTATAAGCTGTATTCAGCCTCATACAAGAAGGTAAGAGACACAACCCAGTCTAGCAAGCATCCTTGTCTTTCTTTTGTTACAATCCAAAGGAATCATATGCACCTGATATCGGCAGGCTCACTCAACATCCTCTATCATGCGAAAAGCTAATATTCACAATAAATGAACTCAAAGGCCACTAACCAGTGCTCAATTCGTCTACCAAAGAAAGCAACAATGGGCATCTCCCAAGCACAACAATTTCATGTTCATACCATTATATATGCATGGCCTAATGGCCAATATTTAGAACTCGAGGAAATAATAAACCTTTGTAAAGTCAAATAAGGAGATATAAGACACATGATATACCTCAAGTAGGGTAAGATAAAAGAAAAATATAAGAAACTACGCATTGTAAAAGCAGGCAACAACCTGAGGCTGAAATTTGCTTGCTTTTTCTTGCTCAACATCTAATATAATGGTATCAGTTTGCTTCAAATTTGACTTTCCAGATGAATAATTGTTTTTGAAGCGCGATCTTGTTCTTGAAGCTACAGAAACATCAGATTGCTGGCTGCCATTAAGCTGTCTACAAGACCTTCTCCTCCTCCTCTTACTTAATTTGTCTACTAGACGAAAAATGGAAAATATTACAAAAACAAAATTGCAAAATCAAATGGATCGTAAGTGAACTGCCAAAAAAACAAAAACCAACCTGCTTGGGAGTTGTTCTTCTGTGTTGACTCATCCGATGTTAATTTCAGCGTTGCTTGAGAACTGTCGATAGCATCTTGCTGATTCAAGTTGTCATGGGCTGAATCAACAGGTGGGATCCTCACTGTAGGTTGGTAATCAGTATTCACATCTTTAGTGTTCAAAAATTTTGGTTTTGTACAGGAAATGCACAAAGTTGCACACTATTTGAACTAAAGTTACATGACAAGAATATCTACAAATTTAATGAAACTATTGTGCAAAATCAAATGGGAAAGAAAATACATGGGCAATATGCTAGCTACAAGACATCCTCCCCTCTAGACGAAAATTGAAAATATTACAAAAACAAACTTGCAAAATCAAATGGATCATAAATGAACTGCCAAAAAAACAAAAACCAACCTGCTTGGGAGTTGTTCTTCTGTGTTGACTCATCCGATGTTAATTTCAGCGTTGCTTGAGAACTGTCATTAGCATCTTGCTGATTCAAGTTGTCATGGGTGAATCAACATGTGGGATCCTCACCGTAGGTTGGGAATCGATATTCACATCAAATGGATCATAAATGAACCGCCAAAAACAAAAACCAACACAGCTTGGAGTTGTTCTTACGTGTTGACTCATCCGATGTTAATTTCAGCGTTGCTTGAGAACTGTCATTAGCATCTTGTGATTCAAGTTGTCATGGGTGAATCAACAGTGGGATCCTCACTTGTAGGTTGGGAATCAGTATTCACATGTTTAGTGTTCAAAAATTTTGGTTTTGTACAGGAAATGCACAAAGTTGCACACTAAAGTTACATGACAATAATATCTGCAAATTTAATGAAACTATTGTGCAAGTTCACACTAAAAATCTTAATCAACTAACATATTAACCTAACCTATTAGAAAGCAAATACATATATATAAAGGAAAAAAAGGTAAAAGAAAGAAAACAACAATGGGAAAGAAAATACATGGGCAATATGCTAGCTACAAGACATCCTCCCCTCTAGAAGAAAATGGAAAATAACACAAAAAATGCAAAATTAAATAGATCATAAGAAAGCAGAAAAAAACAACTCGCCTTGATTTGTTAAAGTTGCATACTATTTGAACTAAAGTTACATGACAAGAATATCTACAAATTTAATGAAACTATTGTGCAAAATCAAATGAGAAAGAAAATACATGGGCAATATGCTAGCTACAAGACATCCTCCCCTCTAGACGAAAATTGAAAATATTACAAAAACAAACTTGCAAAATCAAAATGGATCATAAGTGAACTGCCAAAAACCAACCTGCTTGGGAGTTGTTCTTCTGTGTTGACTCATTCGATGTTAATTTCAGCGTTGCTTTAGAACTGTCATTAGCATCTTGCTGATTCAAGTTGACATGGGCTGAATCAACAGATGGGATCCTCACTGTAGGTTGGGGATCAGTATTCACATCTTTAGTGTTCACAAAGTTGCACACTATTTGAACTAAAGTTACATGACAATAATATCTGCAAATTTAATGAAACTATTGTGCAAGTTCACACTAAAAATCTTAATCAAGTAACATATTAACCTAACCTATTAGAAAGCAAATACATATATATAAAGGAAAAAAAGGTAAAAGAAAGAAAACAACAATGGGAAAGAAGATACATGGGCAATATGCTAGCTACAAGACATCCTCCCCTCTAGAACACAAAAAAAAAATTGCAAAATTAAATAGATCATAAGAAAATCAGAAAAAAACAACTCGCTTGATTTGTTCTTTTGTGATGACTCATCCGATGTTAATTCCATTGTTGCTTGAGAACCGTCATTAGCGTCATCTGATTCAAGTTGTCATGATCGAATCAACGATGGGATTCTCACTGTTGATTGGGAATCAGTATTCACATCTTTAGTGTTCAAATGTTCGTTGTGATCCTTATTCATGGGGTAATGATCAATATCTGGACCATTGCCATTGTCATCCATGTTGTACTCATCATCATTGCGGAAGGGCGGTCATCAAGACAAACGATTGTTGTGGCGGTTGATAAATAGTTCAATACATCCATAACAAGCACTTGGACTTATAGCAAGAAACTTCAGGATGGTTCTCATGAAATTTTTGGAAAATCACACTAATGCCTTCTTTAACCTATGGAAAAAATAATAATAACATAAACAAATTTTGTTGTAAATGTAAACTAAATGGGAAAACATCATTAGAAAACTTGTAATGATGTTAGCAGGCACATAATGTACACCAACACAATAAAAAATGTGATAAAATAGGGGTTAAACAAACAATAAAATGAATAAAATGAATAAAAAAAATTAATGAACTAATAGAAGCAAAATGCCCTGGAAAAGATAAGAATCAATCTCACACCTTTGCAGGCAATGAATTCCCAATATTCCTCTCCAATGAATCTCTGAAATGAGAGACTTTATTGCTAGCAGTGCGGTCGAAGGAGACGAAGATAGCAACTCAGAGCAAGTGTCGGACCGGATTTCGTAATCCGTAATCCTCTGTGAAAAGCCGCGCTATTCCTGGATCGATAGATAGCGCTCACGACACATTGCTGAATCATTTCATACATTGCGTAAACCAAACCATTCATTAATACAAGCATTAGGGTTCAAATAGACCACGTCGGTCGAAGTTTACAAAAGGGCGATCAGGCCAAATGAGTTCATTACAAAATCTCGAGCACGTTAGCGGAAGCAAAGGGGTAGAGCAAGTCTCTCCACGAACAAGCGATCGGGTACTAGGTGTACGACCGATATTAGCCAAGGGCTTGGATAATATAGGATGTACACGAGTACCAACGAGCCAACGGTCGGCGAGACTCGATCTCTAAACTAAGCTACTCTTCTTCATGTCCTTGCTCCTCGGCGTCCCGGTCCTCGTAGTAGACGTAGTCTCCATGGTCCACGGGTTCTGGGGGTTGGGGGGAAGAGCGAGGATGAGCACAACTACCGTGCTCGCGAGCCAACACACAGTATGCAATGTTATACATGCAAGGCTTAACAAGGATGGCTCGGGTTCATTTATTTGCACAAAGCAATATTTTGAGTACCAACATTAAAAAGTCCTATCACTTAGCATTTTAACCAAATTGCATTTGTTAAAGAGATTACTTGTGCAATAATTATAACAGTAGAGGTTACCTCCACCTCATGCTTAGTTTTAATAGCGGTTACATCCACCACTTAACATCACTGGGGTACATCCACCCAGGGAAAACCAAAACCAGGATCACAGCGACCCAACACATTTTATCCCGCCCACAAGGTTTTATAAACAGAACTAACTCTTGTAAGTTCCCATGTCCGCCCTTGACCGTGGGCACGGCTATTCGAACAGTTTATTACACTCTGCAGAGGTTGTACACTTTACCCACAAGAGACAATCATCGACATATACACATGTTTAGTAGACATGTGAGCCAAGGGAGATCGTCACAAGGCCTTTACAATGCATCCACCAAGATTTGTTACACCCGCTAAGGTTTCACCCGAGAAGAGTTACGCTCACATAGACCGTCAACTCTTTCCCGCACCCCTCTTGCGCCACACGACTTACGCTCACATAGACCAGTAAGTCGTACACCCCAACCCATAGCCACATAGGCTTATGGCGTAGCGGGTCATCCGCTCGGTGCAACTCATACTAACGGATACAAATTATTTAGCCAGTCGACACCATTATAGACATGTGGTCGCATTGTTTTACATTGGGAGGTCATCACAGGATTAAGTCCTTAGGGACCATCTCAGGCGGTTCATACCATATACCAACCACAAACCAACATTCCTTGGGCTGCATTAGCACCCACCAACATACCATCCATCATACCATCCGCCTGCATGTGACAAGCAATTTCTTTAGGGTTTTTAAGAGGTAGGAAAATACAACATCATAACCATCCCATCATTTACACCCAATGATCCCAAAATCATGTTCATTTCAAAGATGATGAATGGGGTAGATGATACCCGATACTTAAGCAAGACTAGCAAGGCGCTTAAGTATAGCCTATACTAGTATAGTTACCAAATATTTACTAGGTGACATGGGTGTATGGCAATTCAATTATCAAGGAATGGTGTATTAATAATAAAGCATCAACATGGCATTTAACTACCTTAGGGTATTTAACATACATTTGCATAAGGGAAATAAAGCATGCAATTTGATATTTAAAGAACATAATTTGCATAAAATGTAGGTTCAATATGATCAAAGTGTCGACTACTTTGGGTCTACGGCTAGATGATCTTGATATTCTTGAGCTTGATCAAGTGGGGTCTCGACTTCTCCGAATTCTCTGCGAACGATCGTACCGGAAAAGAAATAAACGAGCAATTAAATTAAATAAATAACAAGTCTCATCAAATGAACTCCAAAAAGAACCAAACTAGCACCAAAAGAAAGAGCTTGATTTTAGAAATTTTTAGAAACAAACTTCACAATTTTTGGAGTTAAAATGGGGGAGAAATAAATCTTTGAAGTCTCTCTTTTGGAAAAGAAAAGAAAAAGGGAAAGAAAAATCAGCAAGAAAAAGAAAAATCAAAGCGGCCCACGCTTCGGTGCTTCGGCCCGGCCCAGCTCTCGTGCGGCGCACCATGCCCAGCAGCACACACACGCGGCTGAAGCAGCCAATGGCCAAGCAAAAGGCGAGGGGGAAAGCTCTCGGCTCGACCGCTAGGGCACGAGAGGGAAGATGAGAGCGGGAGGGCGGCGCCGCACGGTGAGGAAGGAGGAGCTCGGGGGAGGCGCGGCTAAGGGCGGCGGCGGCGGGGCGAGTGACGGCAACCGGAGGGTGTGGCGGCGCGAGGCTGCTCAAGGCGGCGACGACGGCCACGAAGCGGCAGCGACGACGACGGCAACGGAGGTACGTCCTTCGGCCACTCTTCTTCCTCTCGAGCTTCTTCTTTTGCTTGGGGTGGAGGGGAAAGGAGGGGAGGGCGCCGGGGCTTTTAAAGGCCGAGGGGGGAAGCTCTGGATCCGGCGGTGGGAGTGCCGAGGCGCTTGGGAGCGCTGTGGCGGCAGCGAGGCGAAGGAGGATGGGACGGGTCGAGGCGCGCGGGCGTTGACGCGGCGCGCGGCGCGGCGCACGGAGCGCACCGTGAAGAGGAGAGGCGCGCGCAGGGCATGGCGAGCCGGGCTAGGTTAGGGTTAGGGGTTTGGGGAAGAAGAGCTCGGGCTTTCGGGAAACGAATCCTTGAGCAAATTGGGAAATTTTCGAAGTTTGAGTTCTTGGAAGTTGAAGATTTTGCAAATCCACGATTTTGGATGTTACAAAACCTACCCACCTTAAAAGAATCTCGACCCGAGATTCGAGCTCCTCGGAGAAACGGTAGGGTAATCCAACTTGGTGATCTTCACGCTCCCACGTGGCTTCTCTCTCGAGTGGTTGCTCCATTGCACTTTGCATAGCGGATGATCGACGCCTTGTCCGCTTCTCCACGACGTCAAGAATCTTGATTGGATGTTCGGATCGACAAGTCTTTCCGAGTGCAATGGTTTCAATTGGAGCTTGCTCTTACGGTACTGAGGCATTTCTTGGTGAGAAACATGGAACACATTGTGGACATCGACAAATTTCCTGTAATTCCGGTTGATATGCTACCTCTCCACGCTTGGCGGTGATTGGGAACGGGCCTATGTATCTTGGCGCAAGCTTGCCTTTCACTTTAAACCTCCGCATTCGCGAAGGGTGACACTTTGAGATACACATGATCTCCAACTTCAAAGTTAACTCTCTACGACGATTGTCGGCATAACTTTTCTGTCGGGTGGCGGCTTGTAGACGATCTCGATCAATCGACTTTCTCTTACGCTTGCTTGAGCGTATCCGGTCCAAGATATAACCTTCTCCGATTCGACCAATGCAAGGGTGTTCGCATTTTCTCCATAAAGTGCTTCAAACGGAGACATTTTCAAACTGGATTGGTAATCGTTGTTGTGGCGACTGCATACGGTGACATCTCTCCCGCCTACTTAAACTCTAAAGCACAAGCCCGAAGCATGTCTTCAAGAATCTGATTTACCCTTTCTGTCAGTCCATCAGTCTGAGGATGATATGCTGTGCTAAAGTTCAAGTGAGTTCCAAGTGCATCATGGAGACTAGCCCAGAAATGCGAGGTAAACTGAGAACCTCGATCCGAGACTATCCTCTTGGGTACTCCATGCAGACATACAATACGAGCCATGTATAACTCGGCTAATTTATCTCCCTTGTAGGTGGTCTTCACAGGGATGAAATGGGCAACTTTGGTTAATCTGTCGATTATGACCCATACGGAATCATATCCGGTCTTGGTTCTCAGCGGACCGTAATGAAATCCATTCCAATTTCTTCCCACTTCCACCGAGGATTTGCGGTGGTTGCGGCAATCTGCGGGTCTCGATGTTCCGCCTTGATCCGTTGGCACACATCGCAACAAGCTACGAACTCGGCGATGTCCCTTTTCATTCGCGCCACCAATATAGAATCTTCATATCTTGATACATCTTGGTGCTGCTCGGTGTATGGTGTATCTTTGAGCTATGGGCTTCTTTTAGAATCAATTCTTTGAGCTCCTTTTGGTGGGGAACAAAGAGGCGTTTCCCATACCATAGGATTCCTTGTTGGTCTTCCACCATCTTTGAGGCCTTTCCTTTGGCCATGAGATATTTAAATTTCTCAACTCCGGTGTCCTTTACGAGCGGTCTTGACTGCTCTTCCAAGGTTGGTTGAACTTCCATAGTGCTAAGGTGCCTTGTTCTACTAACTCGAGGTTAGCGCCTCTAATTCCTTGCAAAGCTCAAGTTGATACTCTTGAACCATAACATTTTTGCGAGTGGGACTTACGGCAATGCATCGCCACTACATTAGCCTTCCAGGATGGTAATGGACATCCAAGTCGTAATCCTTAATCAGTTCTAACCATCTCCTTTGTCGGAGGTTGAGGTCTGTCTGGGTGAAAATATACTTAAGACTCTTGTGGTCCGTATAGATATTACAATGATTTCCAATCAAGTAATGCCGCCAAATCTTTAGGGCATGCACTACGGCTGCTAACTCCAAATCATGAGTTGGATAGTTGTCTTCATGTGGACGGAGTTGTCTGGATGCATATGCTACGACGTTTCCTCCTTGCATAAGTACGCAGCCAAGACCTTGGCGCGAAGCATCACAATAGACTTCAAAGTCCTTGTGTATGTCTGGCAAGACTAACACTGGTGCAGTAGTTAACTTCTTCTTCAACTCTTGGAAACTCTTTTCACAAGCTTCTGTCCATTCGTACTTCTTCTCCTTCTTGAGCAGGTGGGTCATTGGTCTGGATAGTTTGGAGAATCCTTCAATGAAGCGTCTGTAGTATCCAGCCATTCCGAGAAAACTACGCACTTCGGTCACTGAGGTTGGTTGTTTCCAACCCAACACCGTTTCTACTTTGGATGGGTCAACTGCGACTCCTCCAGCGGATACGATATGTCCGAGGAAACTGATCTCTTGAAGCCAAAATTCACACTTGCTGTACTTGGCATACAGCTGATGTTCTTTAAGCTTCTCCAGGACCAAATGCAGATGTTCAGCATGTCCCTCATTAGTCTTGGAGTAGATTAAGATGTCGTCTATGAACACGACAACAAACTTATCCAGGTATTCCATGAATACTTTGTTCATAAGGTTCATGAAGTAGGCTGGCGCATTGGTCAAGCCAAACGACATAACCGTAAACTCATATAGACCATACCGGGTGGTAAAAGCTGTCTTAGGGATGTCCTCAGCCCTGATCTTAACCTGATGGTATCCTGACCTTAGGTCTATCTTGGAGAACACCGTTGTTCTCGACGGTTGGTCGAATAGATCATCAATGCGGGCAAGGGATACTTATTCTTGATGGTCACCTCATTGAGGGCTCAGAATCCACGCACACCTGGCGGTGCCATCCTTTTCTTTACAAAAGTGCTGGCGAACCCAGTGGGGATGAGCTAGGTCTAATAAATCCTTTTTCCGTAATTCTTCCATTTGTACCTTAAGCTCTTCAAGCTCATCAACCGCCATCCTATATGGCCTCTTGGCAATTGGGGCTTCTCGGCTTTAGGTTGATCACGAATTCTATGTCTCGGTGCAGTGGCATGCGAGCAATTCTTCCGGAAAACTTCCGGTAATCTTGAACTACGGTGTTGTTTCGAGAGTCACCTTCTCGAGGTTATGGATGGTACGATCCAAACCCGAGGAGCGGTCTATATTAACCACGATTGTGGTACCGGGTTTTTGGTGAGTACCACCTTCTGTTGGCACAGATCTATCATTCCTTGGTATCGGACCAACCAATCCATCCCTAGGATGATATCCGAGTTTGGGATCAAGCACTAAGAGGTTTGCTAGGAATCGAAATTTTCCATAGCAATCTCTACTCGGGGACTTACTAAGGTGGTAGTCAAGGGTCCCCGGGTGAACTAAGTACCACGGGTTTCTTTAGCTTAAAGGTTGGCAACAAGCCTTTCAACAAATTTCCTTGATATGAAAGAATGCGAAGCTCGAATCAAACAAAACTTGTCTTGATGCTGATTTATGAGAACGTACCCATTAGAGCTCCTGTAGCTTCACAGCCTCCTCGGTGTGACATGATTCACATGGCGCGATTTGGTGTCGAGGTAGATCTAGGTGCTTGCGGGGCTGATGGTTCTGCTTGAGCGATGTTTGACCTCGAGTGGTGCGGCTCTGAGTTGAACTTCGCGGGAGTGTTCGACGTTGAGGGCATCGGTTGGCAAGTGTCCTCTCACTCCACAGTGGAAACAATGGAGATGAGCTCTTGGGTTGCTTGTTGCAGTCTGTCCGTGAGCGAAGGATGCGAAACCATTCCCATTGTACGCTGGGTGGAGCTTGAGTTCCTTGTGGAGAAACTACAATGGCTTAAAAGATGAGTTGCGAGGAATGTTGACTTATGAGGAAAGCCACCTTGCGGCTTCGAATACCATCTTTCTCTTGCGGCTTATTTCGCAATCTTCTTCTCATTTTCCAAAGACGAGGCTTTGTTGATCAAGTGGTGGAAGCTAGGGAAATCATGGAGGATAAGCGGCTTCTCATGTCTCCACGCATTCCTTCTACAAAGCGGTCGATCTTCTCTTCTTCATCGCCCACGCCACCGGGAGCGTAGCGAGCAAGTCTAGTTAAACTTGGTTAGATATTCATTGATCGTCATTTGACCTTGCTTGAGAGTTCTAAACTCATTCTTCTTTAGCCTCATTGTACCAGCCCAGGTACAAAGTTAGTCTGGCGGTCTTGAACTCGTTCCAGAGATTGGCCGCCATGCGCGCGCGGTCTCGTCGGTGTGCTTGGCAATTGCTTCAACATGGCGAGATCTCACGATCTCCATGGCGGATCTGCTTTGCCCGGCTTCTTCTCCTCCTCATCGGGCTTTCACCACCTTGAGCAAGCGAGGTAGTTTTCCCACCAAGGCGGCTCCTTTCAAGCGGTGAGTGGCAAAGTCCACCTTGTCTTCCTCGAGCATCGGGCTAGGCGGAGCTTCTTCTCGGTATCCACGAGCCAATCTTACGCTTCGTGGGTTCATCTGCGAGGCAAAGGTAAGAGGTCTTGTCTGAGAAATCGCCCGGCTTAGAGTGGCGATCGCTGCTCCCCTTGTTGATTGGCGAGCAAGGCTTGAAGGATTTGGGCTTGTTCTTGCATAACTTGTGCCATTGTTGGATGCTCGGCGGTGGGGAGGTAGGTCTTGACCACGACCACGGCCACGGCCTCTTCCACGCTGCTCGCAAAGCACCACTGGGTGGGCAGCAGCTCTCCTTGGTGCCATCTGAAGAAACACTAAGGCTTAGAACTTGAGAGGGGGTATATGAGGGTTCACTGGCCCTCTAAGGCACACACAGAGGAAAGAAATCAAATTGAACAAACAACACAAATGCGATACAAAGCCCGAATGGCTACAATTCATTAATATTGGGGGGGGTAAGTGTTACATGACTCCTAAGACACAGCATATAGGCCATGCAAAGCCATGACACGAGATACAAACACAACGCCTACAAAAGGTGGATAAAGAAAGTGCTTGCAACCAAAAGACTACCTAGCAAGCACTGCTAGTTAACCTAGCTATCCTGACTACTCCTCCATCGGGTGCTTACCACCGCAGTGGTCTGCTTACCGGGATCGAAAACGGCCGCGATGGATGGTCGCGAACGAACGATCGGTGGCGCCATGGTCGAACTCGTCGAATCGGTAGCGGATCGGGCTGCGTCCACGGCCGACTCTCCAAGGCTGCGGTCGGTCGGCGGTGGGCGCGCTTTCTTGCGCGTGAGGCGGTGCGGGGTCCTCCAGTGGAAAGCGTCGGCTGGCACCGGGTTGCCGAACGGCGGCGGTGCAAAGCAGAGGCGGCGGCAGCAGAGCCGGGCGGCAGGCTGCGATGGCGGCTCTGGCGGGCCAACTCGCAATGGCAGCGTCTCTCTCCCGCTCTACCTCGCGGTGGGCTTCATCATCTCGAACATGTTGTCGCGGAGGGTGCCGGAGTGCTCGTAGCTGCGGTGAGGAGGAATCGGCGTCCGATCTCGTCAACGGCGTTGGCGAGGCGATCGACAAGCCTGCGTGGTGGAGCCGATGTGGCAGTGCGGGTCATCTGCTCGGACGTGGCGGATCACCGGTAAAGCTCTCCTCACGGAGAGTCGGGTGGAAGCGAAGGCGAGCTCTGCGAGAAGGTCTCCATGCATCCGCACAAGCGAGACGCGGCAAGTCGTGCCACATCCCGACAAAGATCCAAAGCACGGCTCTGGGGTGCTCGGCCTTGAAGGTGTGAGTATTGAACTCACCCTCTCTAGCATAGAGGAAAACCTCCATGCTCCAGTCTCTCGGTCGAAGACTGAGTCATCCGCCCATGAAGATAGGCGGATGGTAGTATCCAGATCTTGCATCGGTGGCGAAAAATCCCCACGAAGCCTCCGAGGTCTTCTCCGTGAGAGAAAAGTCCCAAGAGCCGAGCGACGGAGCGACCATCTAAAATTTTGAAAACAAGAGGAAGTCGATGAAGAATAAATCAAAGTGAAGTAGGATAAGTGCGAACTAGGAATGACAAGTAAGAGCGATAATACACTATATTTTGCCAAAGCTTTTCTTAGGTTTTGAAAATAAGACTCACGACCTTAGGCAACGACCAATCTAACTAAGGCTCCTCTGATCGTATGCTCGATACCCGACTCTGCGGACCGGTTTCGTAATCGAAATCCTCGTGAAAAAGCTGCGCTATTCCACGGATCGATGATGGCGCTCACAGTACACATTGCTGAATCATTTCATACATTGCGTAAACCAAACCATTCATTAATACAAGCATTAGGGTTCAAATAGACCACGTCGGGTCGAGTTTACAAAAGGGCCGATCAGGCCAAATGAGTTCATTACAAAATCTCGAGTACGTTAGCGGAAGCAAAAGGGGTAGAGCAAGTCTCTCCACGAAAGCGGCGGGGTACTAGGTGTACGACCGATATTAGCCAAGGGCTTGGATAATATAGGATGTACACGAGTACCAACGGAGCCAACCAGACTGAGGCGAGACTCAGACTACGAAACTAAGCTACTCTTCTTCATGTCCTTGCTCCTCGGCGTCCTGGTCCTCGTAGTAGACGTAGTCTCCATGGTCCACGGGTTCTGGGGGTTGGGGGGAAGAGCGAGGATGAGCACAACTACCGTGCTCGCGAGCCAACACACAGTATGCAATGTTATACATGCAAGGCTTAACAAGGATGGCTCGGGTTCATTTATTTGCACAAAGCAATATTTTGAGTACCAACATTAAAAAGTCCTATCACTTAGCATTTTAACCAAATTGCATTTGTTAAAGAGATTACTTGTGCAATAATTATAACAGTAGAGGTTACCTCCACCTCATGCTTAGTTTTAATAGCGGTTACATCCACCACTTAACATCACTGGGGTACATCCACCCAGGGAAAACCAAAACCAGGATCACAGCGACCCAACACATTTTATCCCGCCCACAAGGTTTTATAAACAGAACTAACTCTTGTAAGTTCCCATGTCCGCCCTTGACCGTGGGCACGGCTATTCAATGCTTTATTACACTCTGCAGAGGTTGTACACTTTACCCACAGAGACAATCATCCCGACATATACACATGTTTCGTAGACATGTGAGCCAAGGAGAGATCGTCACAAGGCCTTTACAATGCATCCACCAAAGATTTGTTACACCCGCTAAGGTTTCACCGAGAAGAGTTACGCTCACATAGACCACAACTCTTTCCCAGACCCCTCTTGCGCCACACGACTTACGCTCACATAGACCCGTAAGTCGACACCCCAACCCATAGCCACATAGGCTTATGGCGTAGCGGGTCATCCGCACGTGCAACTCATACTAACGGATACAAATTATTTAGCCAGTCGACACCATTATAGACATGTGGTCGTCTTTGTTTTACATTGGGAGGTCATCACGAGATTAAGTCCTTAGGGACCATCTCAGGCGGTTCATACCATATACCAACCACAAACCAACATTCCTTGGGCTGCATTAGCACCCACCAACATACCATCCATCATACCATCCGCCCGGATGTGACAAGCAATTTCTTTAGGGTTTTAAGAGGTAGGAAAATACAACATCATAACCATCCCGCCATTTACACCCAATGACTGCCCAAAATCATGTTCATTTCAAAGATGATGAATGGGGTAGATGATACCCGATACTTAAGCAAGACTAGCAAGGCGCTTAAGTATAGCCTATACTAGTATAGTTACCAAATATTTACTAGGGTGACATGGGTGTATGGCAATTCAATTATCAAGGAATGGTGTATTAATAATAAAGCATCAACATGGCATTTAACTACCTTAGGTATTTAACATACATTTGCATAAGGAAATAAAGCATGCAATTTGATATTTAAAAGAACATAATTTGCATAAAATGTAGGTTCAATATGATCAAAGTGTCGACTACTTTGGGTCTACGGCTAGATGATCTTGATATTCTTGAGCTTGATCAAGTGGGGTCTCCTATTCTCCGAATTCTCTGCTGACGATCGTGCGGAAAAGAAATAAACGAGCAATTAAATTAAATAAATAACAAGTCTCATCAAATGAACTCCAAAAAGAACCAAACTAGCACCAAAAGAAAGAGCTTGATTTTAGAAATTTTTAGAAACAAACTTCACAATTTTTGGAGTTAAAATGGGGGAGAAATAAATCTTTGAAGTCTCTCTTTTGGAAAAGAAAAGAAAAAGGGAAAGAAAAATCAGCAAGAAAAAGAAAAATCAAAGCGCCCACGCCGGGTGCTTCGCCCGGCCCGCCTCTCTGAGGGCGCACCATGCCCAGCCCAAGACACGCGCTGCTGACTGGAGCAGCCCAGCAAAGCAAAGCGAGGGGAAGCTCTCGGCTCGACCGCTAGGGCACGAGAGGGAAGATGAGAGCGGGAGGGCGGCGCCGCACGGTGAGGAAGGAGGAGCTCGGGGGAGGCGCGGCTAAGGGCGGCGGCGGCGGGGCGAGTGACGGCAACCGGAGGGTGTGGCGGCGCGAGGCGCCTGGTTAAGGCGGCGGCGACGGCCACGGCGGCGGCGGCGACGGCGGCACGCGGAACTGAGTCCCCTTCGCCACTCTTCTTCCTCTCGAGCTTCTTCTTTGCTTGGGGTGGAGGGGAAAGGAGGAGGAGCGCGGGCTTTAAAGGCCGAGGGGAAGCTCGATCCGGCGTGGGAGTGCCGAGGGCGCGCGGGCGCGCGCGCAGCCGAGGCGGCGAGAGGGATGGGGCGGGTCGAGCGCGGCGGCCGGGCGTTGACGCGGCGCGCGCCCGGGCGGCAGGCGCACGGGAGCGCACCCGTGAAGAGGAGAGGCGCGCGCAGGGCATGGCGAGCCGGGCTAGGGTTAGGTTAGGGGTTTGGGGAAGAAGAGCTCGGGCTTTCTGGGAAACGAATCCTTGAGCAAATTGGGAAATTTTCAAGTTTGAGTTCTTGAAGTTGAAGATTTTGCAAATCCACGATTTTGGATGTTCTGACAAGTCAAACTAAAATCTTTAACCTAAGGAAAAAAAAACATTCCAAGGTCAAATATGCCATATATGTAATATATCAAAAGAAAAGAGCAACTTAAAAATACTATAAGGAAAAAGTGGCAAAAATAACTTACAGTATGCAAATTCAAGCAGATTACCCTTCGCGAAACACAATCATATCGAGAGTACTTCTTGATCATATCACCCTTCCAAACTGAAATTGAGGTGCACGACTTGGCAATTGTGAAAGCCAAAATCAAGAAAGTCAAGATAATATACCTAACAACAACAATAAATCAGAAATAACACAAAGATTAAAAATTTAATGCGAGAGACAAGCAAGCGGATCCCTCATCTACCATAATCAAATTACTTATATTGCTCAATATGATGCATTGCAAAATCATTAAAAAAAATACGATACAAACAAAATACTACTATTTGCACACTATTTCAACTAAAGTTACATGAAAAAAATACAGGAAACATATAAGTTGCACAGTATTTTGAACTAAAGTTACATGACAAAAATATGTGCAAATTTAACGAAACTGGTGTGCAAGTTCACACTAAAATTCCTAGTAGCCCTGACGGTACAATTTAAGTATGAAAATAACCGACAAAACAACAAACAAAACAAAACAAACTGCTGTGCAAGTTAACACTAAAAATCTTAATCAATAATCAAACGAATGTAACATATTAATCTAACCTAAAATCATAAGGCAAATGTATGTAGAGAGAAAAAAAGGGAAGAAAAAACATGGCAACTGTAACTTACAGCGAGAAAATATAAGCAACCTCCAAGTGTCCTTGATGACTGAGAAGTATTCCTTTTCTCCTTCTTATACTTCTTCACATATAACATCAACCATTCATAAACAAATTTGGACCAATCCCAATCATTCACCTTGTGAACATCTTGCAAAGGACTTAGGTATTTTGGACTGGGGTATGTGTTTGAGTTTGGACAGAGAAAAGTGGACAAGGTAAGCACCATAAAACATATGAAAACCTGCTCTCCAGTAAGGTCATCTTTCAGCAACTTATTACCAAAAAAATTTATTGTTGGTAGGTTTCTCTGGTCAAACATTTCCAGCAAAAAATTCTTTCCTAAGTCATTGTCTGACTTAATTTCTAGTCCACCTATTGGAATACCTAATACGGAATGAATGGACATAGGAGAGATTGGTATTACTTTCTCTTTCACAATTATGTCCGAACTCCTGGTGTCTACATGATCAACTATCCACTGTACAAATTTCCTAGGAACAGCACACTTTTCAAACTCCAAAAAGAATCCAAAGTTGTACTCCTTGATAACATCTTTTTTAGCTTGACTTAGACCAGAAATTATGTCAGCAAAATAGCTCATATTGCATCTGCTAGAAGCCTTTGAAGCTACATTATCAGTCCTGCCCTTCTTACAATTCAGATCAGTCCTAGTGTAATACCCGATTATTCGATATCGAATGCTGTAAGATTAGAGAGGAAATAAGTTAAAATTCAGAATTTTAGGAGAAGTATGGGCCGCCAACCCATATTCGAGAAGAGGAGCCACCATAGTGGCCCAAGGCCCATGAGTGGGCGCAGCCCATTAGAAGGCAAGGGAGGAGGACCAAACCCTAGCCCCATTTGCTACAGTAGCCGCCGTGCTACAGTGGCCCGTGCTCTGATAGCGGCGTGCTACGAGTGCCTCGCCGCTTGCTGCTCCTCCTCTCCCCGGCGCCATCTTTCCTGCTGCTTGTGGCCGACCGTGGGAAGAAGAAGAAGAGGAAGGAAGAGAGGATTGAAGGAGAATTTCTTCGTGGGATTTGATCAGCGATCTCCGATGGTTCTACAAGGGTAATGATCGATTTCCTCGCTATTTAGGTTGTTTCGGATGCGAATTCGATTAGTTTGATTGGATTGAATTGCTGCCGTTAGAATTTCAGTTCTGTCCTGAATGTTGCGTGGCCTGTTTCGTGATCTTAGAGGCCGAATTTGGGTTGTCCATCTCCTAGAGTTTTGTAGATATTGATCTTAGCTTTCGGTGGCCGCCAAGAACACTGAATTCCGACTTTCGAGTCAAAAGTTATGATAGATTTACTATCTGCTGTCCAGAATCCTGACGAGAATTAGCAGTCTCTGTATAGGTTGATTTATGGCCTAGTTAGAGGGTGATTCAGAGGTCTTGCCCATAACAAATTTTGAAGGTGATATCACTAGCTTTCAGGATTGATAAAGAACACTTCATTTGGAGTTATAGATCAAAAGTTATGCACTTTTCTTTGTGACTGTCCAGATTGTATGTCAGTCTGTCCAGTTTGTATGTCAGTTTCTATCTTTAATTTTGACCCGTGTGCCACTTTTTGTTAAAGACAATATATGAATGTCGTGCCAACTAGGTTATTGTAGATAATTTCTTAACCTTTTCAGATTGTTAAAGAACGTCCAATTTGGAGTTGTACAACAAAAGTTATGGATATTTTAATTTAGCCGATATTTCTGTCTATTAATTCAGTCAACAGATTTGAGCCGTGGGCCAAATTTTATTAGAGGCAAAATCTGAACTTTTGCCCAACCAGAGTATTGTAGATATGTCAGTTAAGAATCCATGGAAATTGGTCTCACCTCATTCCGAGTTCCAGACCAATAGATATGTCAATTACCGTGCTGCTGTCCAGAATTAAGTTATGTCAGAAATTGTTGATTTCATTTTAAGTTTTGTATTAATGACTAGAGTCATCGAAGCGATGTTTAGCATCGATTAGTAGTGTTGGGTATATTATGTCCTTATTGAAATTATTTTACTTGTTTAGGAGGTGAAGCCTCGGGTTTAGGAGTATCACCTTTGCCGACTAACGCGTCGCATCGTGGAAGGCAAGTACATTGCCACCCTTAATGATTGTGATTGATGAATGTTTATATGGTCATGCTGTGATTTGGTATGATACGAGAGAAGATGGATTGTCTATGTTCTTTCATATGTGTTGAATCCAGGTTTTGTTATCATGTCTTTCAATATTCGTATTTCATTCTATGCATTCATTATGCATGTTTCATCCACGAAAGTGGATTGCAAGTCCCACCATTCCAATGTGGGCAGTGTTGGACATTGTCATGTCCCGTCCACGGGAGTGGATTTGAAAGACCCATTAATTCGAATGGGCATGTAAGACCCATTAACTCCAAGATGGGCAATGTTGGACACCCGTATGAAACGTTCTTCATACGGAAGTGGATCCCGCATTTTTGTTAAGATGCGGGCTTGAGTGAACACCGACGGTGTTTCATCGCTATACTGTATATGCATGTGTGCAGTCCATTCCTTTGATTTTGAGCATTCATATCATGTTTTCATTTATGTCGGTTGTGATGTGATCGAACTCGATGATGAGTTTGTCTTATTCATATTGAATGATTATCTTATTGATAATCTGTATTTGCCGAGTCATGGACTCACTCTTGCGTTGTTTGTTTATTTTAGGTAACCCCGATGTTGGCTCTTGGGAGGAGTAGACACGCACTACTTGTTCACAACATCAAATTCATGTTCAAGTCTAAATTTTAGTTCCATATTTCATTCGTTAACGATGAAGCTAAATAATTAAATTATAATTGGAGAAGGAAGGATACCTTCTCCACGGATGTTGATTTATTACTGCGTGTGAACCTTCTTTATTGATGTTCGTATTAAATAACTTAGAAGGTGAAGGAAGGATACCTTCACCATGTCCTGTTTATCTTAATCTTGTCTTTAGTTGATATACTTGTTTCAAGTTCTTCGCGTTATGGATGTATGTTAGATGTTTTAGGTGACATCTTGGCTTCCTGATAGCCGTGGTGTTACGATTGGTATCGAGCGGGCTTTAGGTCCGTGGTTAATAGAAGACATTAAAATGACACACTGTGTACAGATGGGTGGGGTTAGGAATCTATTGCTTCCGCATTTCTATTGTTATGTTTCATTCGTTGAGCAATTGTTGAGTTGCTTTTGTATTATCTTTCTTGTTGTTAATCTATGATCTACTATGATATTCATTATCTATGAACTAATACTTTGATTGTCGTGAGATGATCCTGCATATTCATAATTGAGTATTTTGGTGAAGCGTGTTGTTAACGGATGATAAGAAGTGGAGGTCGTGGTTGTTACTCAGGATTCACGAGTTACACCACCGTTCGCAGATGCGTGGTTAGAGGAGTAGTTACCCGAGTATCATCGTTTGTACTAAGTATGAGTTAATTTAGAAAGTTGTTCTCTTCTTTCATTTCGAATTTGGCAATTCTTGTCCTGTGGTGGTTGATGAATTTCTCCGGGGTTTGTGGTCCATGATAGTTATGGTTTTCCATAGATCCCTCTTGGTTCTCTGAAACAATTATTGCTTTTCGACTGTTGAGTTGCTTTTACTACTTATGATCGTTGTCAATTGGCAAGATTGATGTTTTCTTGGTTGCTCCTTCTTTCTCATTGAAAAGAATGACTCATTTACTCATTTGATAACTTGATTAGTGAAGAGTTTTCCAGCAGTAAGTTCGGTTGCTTGGGAAAGCTTTGGCTTTATGTGTTTCTTTGGATTACTTGAGCGTTGAGGTTTGAAGTCTCTCTTTTCTTTGTAGTAAGGTGTTAGAATCCTTTTGTGATGTCTTGCCATGCTTAAATTGAGAATTTATGATTAAGCGAATAAATTGTTATGATATGAGTTACCAAGTTGGGTTATTAGCATAGTGCAAATCAATTACTCTTAACTACCATCCATGGAAGTGAAACTGATTAATTTGATATGTCCTTGTATTTGATTCATGGTGTATGTTAAATAAAGACTGTCAATATCTATTCAGAACCTATAGATCTTACATAAGAGCTAGATTTATCTATTTCCTAGTATGCTAAAATTGTTGAAACTTGTATAAAGTACCAGATGGGTGCTGGTGTATCGACTCATGAAACCTTGTTTATAGGAAATTATGTTAGTGAATCTTTAATCATGTTTTGAAATGATTTCTGAACAAAGGTGAAATGTGAATCTATGTTTATAAATGGTTATGTGATTGCAAATAGAATTAGTACCGTATGTATACGCGTGGTTAGTACAATCATCATTTGTTAATGAGCTGAAGAAAGTGTTGAGCAACACCAACAATTGAGTAGATGAATTTCGTAAGTAGTCTTTGTTAGCGTGCCTTGTGATATTGTTATTGCTTAGCATAAACTTGTTATGATAAATTTGTTTCAACCTTGTGGTTTGTGTTCCCTTTGGGAAGTTTTAGGATGGAGTAATAAAGTTTGATTAAATAGTCAAAAATGTGATAATGAGGTTAATTCTCGTAGTAATTTGATCACCCATGGTGATATTTCCTAAATGATCAAATTTCGAATTTGTATTCATGATCTTTTGGGGTTCGGGCTTTATGTGGTAAATGAAGTTTATCGAGTAACGATATGTTACAATGTTGCAATGGTTCTTGATGATGCAAGTGTTTGATTTTGAATACTTATTTGTTCTTATCTGTTAAGGTTCGATATTCTCTTCTTGTGAGGCTTATGCGTTCAATTGTGGACTCCACTTATGTTCGTGAGTTCATTGCTTAATTGGTTTCTTCTCTTGGTCCCATGTTCAAGAGTGGTGGATGAGTTTTCTAGTTGGTGAAAATCGTTTTCATTTGTCTCTTCTTTCGAGAAAGAATCAACTCATTCTTTTCACGTGGGTCTTTTGAAGTGTTTTCTAATTGTTGTTGTGAAATTGATGTTAATACCCATAGTAATTTGATCGCCCTTGGTGATATCGTTCAGATGTGAATATTTCAAGTTTAGCTTTCGTGATATTTTCTTTGAGCTCTTAAATCATCTGGTAACTGAAATTATTTTAAATAAATTAAGGTATTGGATTGTCCTGTTGCTTCTTAAGAGATTTGTGTGGTTTAACTCTAAAGGCTCTTTGGTTTGAGTTGGCAACGCGAGGTTGCAACCAAAGAAGTTATGTTGGTTCCTTTAAGAGGAGAATAATCTACTTGCTTTTCGCGAAATCCTATAATTGGAAATGTTTCGAGTTTGGTGGCTGAGATTATTTGGATCTCATGTTTCTTGTGTAGTTGAACTGTTCTGAATAACTATAACGTATGGAAGAATTTTTATTGGTTCTTAATTAGTCCTTGTGGTTTGGACTAAAGACCTTATCTTGTTCTTTGTGGCAAAGTGATGTTAGTCAAAGAATTAATTACAGTGTTAAAGGAGAGAGTGCATTATGAATATTTGAGAATTTAGTCAAGTTTTGTAACTTGTGGTTATTTGAATTGTTCATAAACTTTTTGCTCTTTTCACTCAAGAGTTGTCGAGTTTCAATCGCAATGTCATTCTTCTTGTTGGTGGTTATTTGCTATTCCTTTTCGAGGATGCGTGCACTCCACGGTGAACTCAATTTTCGTTTTCCCGGATCTTCGTTGCAGTTATTTCTTTTGGTCTCGTGCTCACTCGTGAAACAGTAACATTTTCTGTGTTGTGAAATTTGTTCTTGTTCGCCTCTTTCTTTGAGAAAGGATCAACCGTTTTGTCTTGTAAAGTTTTACAACTCGTAAGTTGTTGTTTGTTTGGTGGTGGTTAAGTGATTGTAGGGGTGAGTTTTGCTACCCGACTATTGGAGTAGTAATAGAAGATGAGTTGGTTTTGACTCAATCTCTTGGAGGAAGTTGATTCGAGATGGAATGTTTGGTTTGAGGTAAAATCGTATATTGTTCGACTAAGTAGGACCTATGGTATAGTGTAGTTCCAGAACCTTGGTTCATGTTGAAATGTTGGGGATTATCAAATGTATGGAAATCGTAATCAATTTTATCTGATAACACTATTGAAAGTATCGCGATGTGGTATGAGTGATTCCTGATGATGTCAATGAGTGAGTATATCGGAATTGTGGGGATCATAGAGATTTAATCCGATGATTTCACTATTTGTTATAAGAGGAATTCGTTGTAGAGGTCTCGGAGGTTAAATTTGGGCTTTCCGTTTTCATACTAAACTTTTGGTCACCCAAAGATTGGTGTGTAGAGGAGATAGAAAACTGGAGTACTCTGAGTAGTGGAATGATTGTCGATAGAACCCTTTTGTTGTAGTTCATGGCGGGTGTCTTGAAAATTCGATGTGATATTCTTGAAAGTTGGAGGTGATGAGATTGCATGGGTTTTGAGGGCTTTGGTGCCTTCTATCAAATTAATGTCATCAGTTGAAGGAGTGGTCAGTGTTGATGGAATCAATAGAGTCTCTCCACAAAGGTGTGGATGATGTATTTCGGTTTAAGCCTAATTTGAGGTTGTTAAATTAACAGGTTTGAGCCACGTGGTATGCGATGAATTCAATTCCAATGTCGAGAGAAATTTTATTCCTAAAGAGGAATTGAAAAAAAGGATGTTACCTTGGGTATTGAAGCGTTTTCTTGTTACTCATTTGAGCTTTATGTTGTTGGTGGTGTCTTCGCATGGTGAGTTGGTGTTGTGTTGGCATGTTTGCTTCTTTCCAATTCAGGCAAAACAAAAGAAGTTTTTGGTTTGAGCGTTCAAGTGATCTCCCCTTTGGCTTTCGTGACGTTTATTCGCAATTTGCCACTTGGAAAGTGGAAAGGTTTTCTTGATGAAATTCTGATTTAGGATTTTACTCTTGATTACTCGATTGGTAACGTATAGTTGTGATGTGAATTTTTCTTATTCGATGTGTTTTGCGGTAAAGAGTTTGCTTAAAAGAATTCGATTGTATGTTTCGGTTAAAGAGGTGATCCTTGTTCGGTGAAGAGTTCAATGGAGAGGTGGAACAAGATTTCCGTGCTCTATGTGCTTGTTGTGTGGTTCGACTTCAAGGAGAAGGTTAACCCTGAGTTCATTGGGTTGTTTTCGATAGCTGTCGTTTCGCTAAGACCGTCTCGATTCCTACACGTTGTACTCACTTTTGGTTTCATTTGGTGTGGGTGAGTACACGGGAGATCCGGAGTTTGTTATTCGTTAACAACGTTGACCATCGAGTAGGATCTTACCTTGAGTCTCGTCCGATGAGTATAGTGGAAGTGTCGGGACGAGTGTTAAGACGACGTCGATTTGCGTCAAGATGTTGTGGTGTCCTCGATCAGAAAGAGGCCACTTAGGAGCTGGAGGCTCGCATGCACGAGCATTATTCGATTTGTTCATATCGAGTACATGTTACCGTTATTAATTTTTAGTTGCAAGCGACCTTTCACGTGGCTCGATGTGAGGATTCGGGTCGAATCCTATTTAAGGGGGTAGAATGTAATACCCGATTATTCGATATCGAATGCTGTAAGATTAGAGAGGAAATAAGTTAAAATTCAGAATTTTAGGAGAAGTATGGGCATGAACCCATATTCGAGAAGAGGAGCCACCATAGTGGCCCAAGGCCCATGAGTGGGCGGCAGCCCATTAGAAGGCAAGGGGAGGAGGGGACCAAACCCTAGCCCCATTTGCTACAGTAGCCGCCGTGCTCTGAGTGGCCCGATGCTACGATGGCGGCGTGCTCGATGCCTCGCCGCTGCTGCTCCTCCTCTCCCGCGCCATCTTTCCTGCTGCTTGGGCCGACCGTGGAAGAAGAAGAAGAGGAAGGAAGAGAGGATTGAAGGAGAATTTCTTCGTGGGATTTGATCAGCGATCTCCGATGGTTCTACAAGGGTAATGATCGATTTCCCTCGCTATTTAGGTTGTTTCGATCTGGTCGATTAGTTTGATTGGATTGAATTGCTGCCGTTAGAATTTCAGTTCTGTCCTGAATGTTGCGTGGCCTGTTTCGTGATCTTAGAGGCCGAATTTGGGTTGTCCATCTCCTAGAGTTTTGTAGATATTGATCTTAGCTTTCGGTGGCCGCCAAGAACACTGAATTCCGACTTTCGAGTCAAAAGTTATGACAGATTTACTATCTGCTGTCCAGAATCCTGACGAGAATTAGCAGTCTCTGTATAGGTTGATTTATGGCCTAGTTAGAGGGTGATTCAGAGGTCTTGCCCATAACAAATTTTGAAGGTGATATCACTAGCTTTTAGGATTGATAAAGAACACTTCATTTGGAGTTATAGATCAAAAGTTATGCACTTTTCTTTGTGACTGTCCAGATTGTATGTCAATCTGTCCAGTTTGTATGTCAGTTTCTATCTTTAATTTTGACCCGTGTGCCACTTTTTGTTAAAGACAATATATGAATGTCGTGCCAACTAGGTTATTGTAGATAATTTCTTAACCTTTTCAGATTGTTAAAGAACGTCCAATTTGGAGTTGTACAACAAAAGTTATGGATATTTTAATTTAGCCGATATTTCTGTCTATTAATTCAGTCAACAGATTTGAGCCGTGGGCCAAATTTTATTAGATGCAAAATCTGAACTTTTGCCCAACCAGAGTATTGTAGATATGTCAGTTAAGAATCCATGGAAATTGGTCTCACCTCATTCCGAGTTCCAGACCAATAGATATGTCAATTACCGTGCTGCTGTCCAGAATTAAGTTATGTCAGAAATTGTTGATTTCATTTTAAGTTTTGTATTAATGACTAGAGTCATCAGGGAAGCAGTGTTTAGCATCGATTAGTAGTGTTGGGTATATTATGTCCTTATTGAAATTATTTTACTTGTTTAGGAGGTGAAGCCTCGGGTTTAGGAGTATCACCTTTGCCGACTAACGCGTCGCATCGTGGAAGGCAAGTACATTGCCACCCTTAATGATTGTGATTGATGAATGTTTATATGGTCATGCTGTGATTTGGTATGATACGAGAAGATGGATTGTCTATGTTCTTTCATATGTGTTGAATCCAGGTTTTGTTATCATGTCTTTCAATATTCAGTATTTCATTCTATGCATTCATTATGCATGTTTCATCCACGAAAGTGGATTGCAAGTCCCACCATTCCAATGTGGGCGGTGTTGGACATTGTCATGTCCCGTCCACGGGAGTGGATTTGAAAGACCCATTAATTCCGAATGGGCATATAAGACCCATTAACTCCAAGATGGGCAATGTTGGACACCCGTATGAAACGTTCTTCATACGGAAGTGGATCCCGCATTTTTGTTAAGATGCGGGCTTGAGTGAACACCGACGGGTGTTTCAGCTATCTGCGATATGCATGTGTGCAGTCCATTCCTTTGATTTTGAGCATTCATATCATGTTTTCATTTGTAATCGGTTGTGATGTGATCGAACCTGATGATGAGTTTGTCTTATTCATATTGAATGATTATCTTATTGATAACTGTACTTGCTGAGTCATGGACTCACTCTTGCGTTGTTTGTTTATTTTAGGTAACCCCTGATGTTGGCTCTTGGGAGGGAGTACACGCACTACTTGTTCACAACATCAAATTCATGTTCAAGTCTAAATTTTAGTTCCATATTTCATTCGTTAACGATGAACTGTAACAATTAAATTATAATTGGAGAAGGAAGGATACCTTCTCCACCTGGATGTTGATTTATTACTGCGTGTGAACCTTCTTTATTGATGTTCGGTATTAAATAACTTAGAAGGTGAAGGAAGGATACCTTCACCATGTCTGTTTATCTTAATCTTGTCTTTAGTTGATATACTTGTTTCAAGTTCTTGGCATTATGGATGTATGTTAGATGTTTTAGGTGACATCTTGGCTTCGGATAGCCAGGTGTTACTGATTGGTATCGAGCGGGCTTTAGGTCCGTGGTTAATAGAAGACATTAAAATGACACACCGTACCTGATGGGTGGGGTTGGGAATCTATTGCTTCCGCATTTCTATTGTTATGTTTCATTCGTTGAGCAATTGTTGAGTTGCTTTTGTATTATCTTTCTTGTTGTTAATCTATGATCTACTATGATATTCATTATCTATGAACTAATACTTTGATTGTCGTGAGATGATCCTGCATATTCATAATTGAGTATTTTGGTGAAGCGTGTTGTTAACGGATGATAAGAAGTGGAGGTCGTGGTTGTTACTCCGGATTCACGTGTTACACCACTGTTCGCGATGACGTGGTTAGAGGAGTAGTTACCCAGTATCATCGTTTGGTACTAAGTATGAGTTAATTTAGAAAGTTGTTCTCTTCTTTCATTTCGAATTTGGCAATTCTTGTCTGTGGTGGTTGATGAATTTCTCCGGGGTTTGTGGTCCATGATAGTTATGGTTTCCATAGATCCCTCTTGGTTCTCAAACAATTATTGCTTTTATTTGTTGAGTTGCTTTTACTACTTATGATCGTTGTCAATTGGCAAGATTGATGTTTTCTTGGTTGCTCCTTCTTTCTCATTGAAAAGAATGACTCATTTACTCATTTGATAACTTGATTAGTGAAGAGTTTTCCATTGTAAGTTCGGTTGCTTGGGGAAAGCTTTGGCTTTATGTGTTTCTTTGGATTACTTGACGTTGAGGTTTGAAGTCTCTCTTTTCTTGTAGTAAGGTGTTAGAATCCTTTTGTGATGTCTTGCCATGCTTAAATTGAGAATTTATGATTAAGCGAATAAATTGTTATGATATGAGTTACCAAGTTGGGTTATTAGCATAGTGCAAATCAATTACTCTTAACTACCATCCATGGAAGTGAAACTGATTAATTTGATATGTCCTTGTATTTGATTCATGGTGTATGTTAAATAAAGATGTCAATATCTATTCGAACCTATAGATCTTACATAAGAGCTAGATTTATCTATTTCTAGTATGCTAAAATTGTTGAAACTTGTATAAAGTACGGATGGGTCTTGGTGTATCGACTCATGAAACCTTGTTTATAGGAAATTATGTTAGTGAATCTTTAATCATGTTTTGAAATGATTTACGAACAAAGGTGAAATGTGAATCTATGTTTATAAATGGTTATGTGATTGCAAATAGAATTAGTACCGTATGTATCGCGTGGTTAGTACAATCATCATTTGTTAATGGCTATTGAAGAAAGTGTTGAGCAACACCAACAATTGAGTAGATGAATTTCGTAAGTAGTCTTTGTTAGCGTGCCTTGTGATATTGTTATTGCTTAGCATAAACTTGTTATGATAAATTTGTTTCAACCTTGTGGTTTGTGTTCCCTTTGGAAGTTTTAGGATGGAGTAATAAAGTTTGATTAAATAGTCAAAATGTGATAATGAGGTTAATTCTCGTAGTAATTTGATCACCCATGGTGATATTTCCTAAATGATCAAATTTCGAATTTGTATTCATGATCTTTTGGGGTTCGGGCTTTATGTGGTAAATGAAGTTTATCGAGTAACGATATGTTACAATGTTGCAATGGTTCTTGATGATGCAAGTGTTTGATTTTGAATACTTATTTGTTCTTATCTGTTAAGGTTCGATATTCTCTTCTTGTGAGGCTTATCGTTCAAGTGTGGACTCCACTTATGTTCTGTGAGTTCATTGCTTAATTGGTTTCTTCTCTTGGTCCCATGTTGGTCACGAGTGGTGGATGAGTTTTCTAGTTGGTGAAAATCGTTTTCATTTGTCTCTTCTTTCGAAAGAATCAACTCATTCTTTTCACGTGGGTCTTTTGAAGTGTTTTCTAATTGTTGTTGTGAAATTGATGTTAATACCCATAGTAATTTGATCGCCCTTGGTGATATCGTTCGAGATGTGAATATTTCAAGTTTAGCTTTCGTGATATTTTCTTTGAGCTCTTAAATCATCCGTAACTGAAATTATTTTAAATAAATTAAGGTATTGGATTGTCTGTTGCTTCTTAAGAGATTTGTGTGGTTTAACTCTAAAGGCTCTTTGGTTTGAGTTGTAACGCGAGGTTGCAACCAAAGAAGTTATGTTGGTTCCTTTAAGAGGAGAATAATCTACTTGCTTTTCGAAATCCTATAATTGGAAATGTTTGAGTTTGGTGGTGAGATTATTTGGATCTCATGTTTCTTGTGTAGTTGAACTGCTCAATAACTATAACGTATGGAAGAATTTTTATTGGTTCTTAATTAGTCCTTGTGGTTTGGACTAAAGACCTTATCTTGTTCTTTGTGGCAAAGTGATGTTAGTCAAAGAATTAATTACAGTGTTAAAGGAGAGTGCATTATGAATATTTGAGAATTTAGTCAAGTTTTGTAACTTGTGGTTATTTGAATTGTTCATAAACTTTTTGCTCTTTTCACTCAAGAGTTGTCGAGTTTCAATCGCAATGTCATTCTTCTTGTTGGTGGTTATTTGCTATTCCCTTTTCGAGGATGCGTGCACTCCACAGTGAACTCAATTTTCGTTTTCCCGGATCTTCGTTACAGTTATTTCTTTTGGTCTCGTGCTCACTTGTGAACAGTAACATTTTCTGTGTTGTGAAATTTGTTCTTGTTCGCCTCTTTCTTTGAGAAAGGATCAACCGTTTTGTCTTTGTAAAGTTTTACAACTCGTAAGTTGTTGTTTGTTTGGTGGTGGTTAAGTGATTGTAGGGGTGAGTTTTGCTACCCGGCTATTGGAGTAGTAATAGAAGATGAGTTGGTTTTGACTGAATCTCTTGGAGGAAGTTGATTCGGATGGAATGTTTGGTTTCGAGTAAAATCGTATATTGTTCGACTAAGTAGGACCTATGGTATAGTGTAGTTCAGAACCTTGGTTCATGTTGAAATGTTGGGGATTATCAAATGTATGGAAATCGTAATCAATTTTATCTGATAACACTATTGAAAGTATCGCGATGTGGTATGAGTGATTCTGATGATGTCAATGAGTGAGTATATCGAATTGTGGGGATCATAGAGATTTAATCGATGATTTCACTATTTGTTATAAGAGGAATTCGTTGTAGAGGTCTCGGAGGTTAAATTTGGGCTTTCCGTTTTCATACTAAACTTTTGGTCACCCAAAGATTGGTGTGTAGAGGAGATAGAAAAGCGGAGTACTACGAGTAGTGGAATGATTGTCGATAGAACCCTTTTGTTGTAGTTCATGAGCGGGTGTGCGAAAATTCGATGTGATATTCTTGAAAGTTGGAGGTGATGAGATTGCATGGGTTTTTGAGGGCTTTGGTGCCTTCTATCAAATTAATGTCATCGATTGAAGGAGTGGTCGAGTGTTGATGGAATCAATAGAGTCTCTCCACAAAGGTGTGGATGATGTATTTGGTTTAAGCCTAATTTGAGGTTGTTAAATTAAGAGGTTTGAGCCTGTGGTATGCGATGAATTCAATTCCAATGTCGAGAGAAATTTTATTCCTAAAGAGGAATTGAAAAAAAGGATGTTACCTTGGGTATTGAAGCGTTTTCTTGTTACTCATTTGAGCTTTATGTTGTTGGTGGTGTCTTACGCATGGTGAGTTGGTGTTGTGTTGGCATGTTTGCTTCTTTCCAATTCAGGCAAAACAAAAGAAGTTTTGGTTTGGCGTTCAAGTGATCTCCCCTTTGGCTTCGTGGCGTTTATTCGCAATTTGCCACTTGGAAAGTGGAAAGGTTTTCTTGATGAAATTCGATTTACGGATTTTACTCTTGATTACTCGGTTGGTAGCGTATAGTTGTGATGTGAATTTTTCTTATTCAGATGTGTTTTGCGGTAAAAGAGTTTGCTTAAAAGAATTCGATTGTATGTTTCCGGTTAAAGAGGGTGATCCTTGTTCGGTGAAGAGTTCAATGGAGAGGTGGAACAAGATTTCCGTGCTCTAT